>OY856409.1:1500066471-1500326471 GCA_963693085.1 Alisma plantago-aquatica | reverse complement strand
CAACTGGAAGATGGTATGAGGACATGCCATGTTTTAGATGTAAGTAGATTGGGCATACTAGACCCTTTTGTCCAAAAAGAAAGGTTGAGATGGCCCATCAGTTAAGGCCAACTTAGTAGGACTTACAGGAGTCGCAACCTAATAGTTCCAAAAGGCAAAGATGATAAAGGGAAAGGATTACACTTCGTGTTGCGAGTCAACTAGAGATGGTAGATGACCCGCATGGGGTAATAGGTCAGATGAAACTTTTTCATTCTAAATTGTTTTCTCCTTACTTTACCTATTAATTATATGAGGAATAGTTGTTGTCTGAATTTCTTTTGGTTAATCCTTGGCGACACGAGAAAAGATGAAGATAATTGCAATTTACATTATGTCTAATATTCTCTAAATGATTTTATAATTTATTCTAACCATATAAAGAGTAAGAGCTATGAAAGAGATATCTGGAAAGAACCACATATACTAAGTTTTACAACTTCAAAGAGATATATAAGGTAAGAGACATGATATAAAATGAAGTGCATGCTACCTAATATCAGTGTTTAATACCCTAGACATGTATTTGATTACTGAAGACAAGGTAAGTATGGAACTCTTAGACTTCTATCTTTGGGATTACTCTGATCAAGTAGTCATTTTGATGTAATCTAAAGAGCAATATGATATCAGAAATGTGGCAAATAGATTCTTATCACATTCTAAATGATGATAAAGTGAAAGCTGAGAAATCTCAGACTAACAAATGAATATAAGAAAGTATAAAATGCAATCATCATGGGATATGCAAAGGAAACGAGGAAGATAATCCCTGCTCAATGAAGAAAATGAAGAAATAACAATCCTTGTGGTAAGACATGTAAATGTTCAAAGAAGGAGTAATGACATGTAATCATCCTTACAGATCCTATGTCAATGGCATGGAAACCAAGATGAAACTAAACTAAATGACACATGAGTACTAAAAACTTGTATACTAATCAAAGAAAGTTAATGATCTCCTTCTCCCTTGTAGTAGTCTCTGGACAGTGCTATGGTGATAAGGAAAATCATGTTTTTGTTATACTTCATTTCTAGGGATATGAGGTTTGAGTAAGTTTCATATCACCTGATACATATATTTTTGAAGTAACCATTGAAAGGGATACTTGAAAAGTATTAGCTAGGGCTTGGACATTAGTTCCAAGATGCTGACATCTGAGAATAGTGATGTTTTGTGAACCTTAGAAGATGCTGGAAAAGTTCTTTTGATATGTTTGGGTTTGACAGTAACAACAGAGGGTGGATGGGATAAAGATATGATGTGTTTTTGGCACATGTGACAGATACCGAGGTGAGGAATCCTAGTATCTAAGAGGTTTTAGTTGTGTGTGAACCCAAAGTATGTCTCTTGATAAAATATTTAAGTGTTTGATGACCTAAGAAGGATTAACTTTTAGATCAATCTGGATGTAGGTACTCCACCTATAGTATGGGTATCAATTATTAGGGGTTTATTCACCACATAAGACAATGAACGACAAGGATGCACAAGTTGAAGAAATAGTTGCAAGATCTACTTGGGTAGTGTTCATTAGGCTGAGTACAAACCCTTGAAGTACACCTATCTCGATTGCAAGTAGGGAGGATTCTGAATATATGTACACTGATGAGTAGAATTTCTAAACTCTATCTAGAATAGTTAAAAAGAAAAGTACAACTAGAAATGTACGTAATAGCAGGCCAGTTGGTACGAATCATACGTACGCTTTGTGTTGAATCAGTAGATCATAGTAGCACAATGAAAGCATAGTAGGTCTTGTAATCTTAACTAAGTGATGCATGCATCTCTAGTCTTTCTTTGAAAGAAGACATGCTGAGGTTTGAAAAAGGGTATGCTGAACTTGCAAGTTTGAAAATCTTATCATACGATATGGTAAGTTGAGAAGGTGATACATAAGACGGAGTTGAACCCTTAGGTAAATAAGGATATGTAACTATGGTGATTTTATGTCCAAGATAGTATCATTTAGGCATAGGGTTGACTTTGCCGCCAGTAATGGAAATAATAAATTGAGCATGTGCCTTATACAACAAACACTGTGTTGACCTTGGATGGAGGAACAAATATTCTGGTCAAGTCTTATGACTTTTCCCCGACATCAAGGAACTATGTGAAAGTTGAAGGTGCAATGCATTAGTAATATCCATCTCCTTTCGCGTGGGATTTCAGAGGGCACAATCCTTGTTAGGGGTTTATAACTTGTAATGACCCTGACCTGGGTTTTGGGATAACCCTAGATGTTTTTTCGAATCAAGATGATTAGAACCTTGTCTTAATCTTTTGAAAAGTAATTAAGACATAAGGAGATCTCAAGTTTCAAGTTTGGTCATGTTTGAATGTTGTTTGAGAAATGTTTGCTTGTTTTGGATGAAAGTGCAATTTACCAAAGATAAGGAGTTATCTTGCAAAATGTCACATGATGAGTGTTCCCTTAGTACTTTATAATCATAAGAGAGAGTGCATGATTCTAAGGGGTGCCTTGTGGAGAGCCTTAATTCCAAGTTGAGCATGTGTGGTTGATGCTTGTGCTATATATGCTAGTTTTGGTGCTACTTGCAAGTTACCCAATATATGGGGTTCATGTGCCAATTACCACCTATAGAGTGTTCCTACTCTCTCTCTTAGTATCATCTATATGATATAGAGAGAATGGGGAACCTTGTTTGAGTCTTGGTTATCTTATAACACTCTTGGTGATATTAGAACCATAGAAAGTTGAGTACCTTGAACCTAGATAAGGTTGTGTCAAGTTGTGAAGGGCCTATGGGGGTGCCTATCAGTTTATAAACCATAGAGGGTGTCCCCTATGAGTTTGGAAACTTTTGAAAGCATTCATGACGGGATAAGAACTTCAAATAGATGAAGCTTATCGGTTTAAGACTTCCTTGTAAAAGTGGTATCGGTTTGTACACACAGTGATGACGAGTTGTGATATCTTGTCAAGGAAGCTACCACATGGCGCATACCTTACCCTTGGATTATCCACAAGAGTTTCTCATGTCAAGATAAATGAGTTTTCATGGTGTCACCATGCATGGACATGTGTCACCCATGTATAAATGGTTATGACACCATACACATACTCTCTTTCATGAGCCTAAACTATATATACCTCTATTTTTACCTCCTAGTAAACCTTTAGATTCCTTTACCACATCTTGCTAGGTGGATGATCCTAGGAGATCAAGGAGGAAGAGTAAGGTAGAGAAACTTGCCCAAGGTAAAGCCGTGTTTATCTCCTACCTTGGATGGGCTATGCTTCTCAAACCATGATTCTTTCTTTCTTTCTTTCTTCACCAAGTTCCTTACTATGGTGTCTTCCTTTCCAATATAGGTGTTATGATCAAGAGTTGGACTCTTGATAAGTCATCTTCAATCTTGGGAACGTGGATCTTAGAATCCTAAAGCTTTAGGGGTGATCTTGAGGCGGGTTATATAACGTGAACCCAATTTTATTATCAATCACCTTCTATCATGCAAATACTTGGTGATTCCTTTTCTATTTTCAACTTTTCTTGTTTGAATGATGGTTTTAAAAGTTCTAATGGATATATGTGGTTGTTTTCCATAAACTAGAGTAGTAATGGATGAAAAATTGGAGCTTTGAGATGATGAAATCGATATGCACAAACTGATATTGGTTTGTGAAAAACCCTAACCCAATACCACGATATAGGCATGGAAACCGATACACGTGAACTCTTATCCTTATGATTTTTACATGAATAGGACTACTATCCTTTCAATTGTTTAACCTTTCACCTAATGCTAAGAATAAGGCAGGCCGATATCTAGAAGGTTGCCAAGTTGATACATATACTTGCATCACCACATGGATGGCCGATATGACTTGTGATACTCTAAATCAATATGTTGTTGATAGGGTGATATGCTAGATTCTATA
Source organism: Alisma plantago-aquatica (assembly GCA_963693085.1). Taxonomy (NCBI): domain Eukaryota; kingdom Viridiplantae; phylum Streptophyta; class Magnoliopsida; order Alismatales; family Alismataceae; genus Alisma; species Alisma plantago-aquatica. The sequence goes on along the minus strand of OY856409.1, from coordinate 1,500,322,524 downwards.
AGAATGATATGCATCATCGACACTAGCTTTCCATGATCAGGAGATGTCTAGTGAAGATGTAATATCAAACTATGATGTCTTATTTGAGTGTGGAGGCTGACATGGCCAACTCTTACCTCAATTCGATACATTCACAATCTGACACCCTCTAGCCTGATACATCATGTGAAGATGGGGCCAATATACTCTTTGAAGCCTTGGCTGATGCACCAAGTAATGGTGAGGTCAATAGGTGAGATAACTAAGATGTTGAATAAGGGTTCACCCATTACAACTCAAACCCTAGAGGCTGATATCCCATAATGAGTTGTGGCTGATACACTAGTTGATGATGTGACTGATACCTTAGTTGGTTGAGTGGTTGATACTCAAAGGGATAAGCTAGTCTAATACCCTAGTAGATGATGAGGATGACACACTAGTTAGTTGAGTGACCAATACCCTAAGTAAATGTTGTGGCCGATATACACAATGGGTTGATATGGACGATACATAATGGACTGATACACAATGGGTTGATGTGTCCAATACACAATGGGTTGATAAGGACCGATACATAATGGGTTGATGTGGCCGATACATAATGGGTTGATATGGCCAATACACAATGGGTTGATGTGGCCAATACACAATGGGTTGATATGGCTGATACACAATGGGTTGATGTGGTCGATACAAAAAGAAAAAGGGTGGCCGATACTGTAAAGCACACTATAGCTGATACACCTTCTCAAGCATCTCTAAACCAATAGTAATTGACATGCCTTGGCTAATACAAGTAATGGTACTTTGGCTGATACAAACACATGTGTCTAGGCCAACACTAGGTGTAACATGTAGGCTGATACACCTAAGTCGACACACCTTGATGAATGTAGGCCAATACACCTTGAATATAATCAATGAATACACTATAAAGTAATGAAATGGATATACTTTGAAAAGTGTAGGCCAGAACACCCTAAAGAGGTTCAAGTCAATGCAACAAGTTAAAGTTGAATATATCCTAGTAAGGATGAAAGAGAAACATGTAATACTCATATGAGAAAGATAATACCTTATGTTGATAATCAATTAATGATAATTGATGAGAGTAATCAAGTATGATTGAATACTTATGGTAATGAATGAATCTCCTTGATGTGAGGAGTTATGAATTAGGGTTCGGTTGTTGAATAAAAACCTAAATACCCTAATCGGTTACAATAGAAGTCCTAACCCTAATTATGAGAGGGTTGTAACTTGATTGAGTGATTTTCTGTGATACAATTCAATGAAAAGATGATAATATAAGCTCCTAGAAATAATGAGTTATGGTCTAGGGTTGGTGATTGAATTTAACACCGGAAACCCTAATCAGTTGAAAAGAGAAACCCTAACCCTAATCCCAAGAGGGAGTGTAACTTGAAATGGCATAATGATAATAATCAATGGTTACAATAATGAAATCTTAACCATGAATGCCTTATGGATATATCCAAATGAGGGTTATTGTGGTTATAATCTATTATAGTGTGTTAATGCCTTATGATGCCTATGGAATAATTACTTCATAGAAAGAATGTATAATGGTTTGATGACGTGGCAAAAATATAATTGTCTAGAAGGTTATGTGGTACTCAATAATGAGTTTAAGGGATTGATATCCCATGATGAAAATTATAGGGTAACACAAATGTGTTCTAACTGTTAAAGAATCTTAGAAAATATGAAATACCTTCATTTTATTATACTTGTAACTTGATTAAGGGAATTATTCTTTTACAGCATGTTGCTGACATTTAAATCTATATCTCTTTTATCATGAGACCCTAATCATGCAAGTGTTTTGAAATAATAAGCATAGACAATTATGGGCTATGATTATATGAAAATATATAGATTGAATGGGCCTTATGAGCCATGCAAAATACTTGAACAACATGTATACTGTTTATGAGGGTCTTATGATCTTGAGTTGGTTGTTGCCTAATGAGAGGTGACATCATTCAATAATTAACTAAGAAGATTGATACCCTGTAGAATGTGATAATCAAGTATATGGGTCTGATGACCTAGAGATGACTGTTGCCTGGTAAGAGGTGACACTGTTCAAAGATGAACTGAGGGTTTGATTCCCAAAACATGTGATAATGATCATGTGAATACTTAAGGGATGATATTCCTAGTAATATGTTTAAGGGAATTAGATCCCAGGAAGGGTATAACAAAATATATTCCAATTGATACTAAATTTCTTGAGACATGTATTATGCTTTTCTTGGTAGTAGTTACCAATAGTTCATGCTTTTAACTTGATTGATGGTAAAAGATGGAGTAATGCACTTAACCTATCAAGTGAACTAAAAATGTAGTTTCCCTGTCCATAGATCCATTCGGTGTCAGAACTTGTTGAATGGTGAAATGAGTTTTACTTGGAGCACATATTTTTTAATATGTGAGGGTGCAAGATGAGTGCTTCCTTGCTTCCTTCAAACCCCAAGATTTGGCCTTGAGCCATTTCCTAAAAGAGTGTGGTTTTAGTCTGTAGCTCTAATACAAAAGAAGAGTATGGTTGCAGCCATGACTCCATATATATATATATATATATATATATATATATATATATATATATATATATATATATATATATATATATATATATATATATATATATATATATATATATATATATATATATAAGCAGGATTGACTGAAGGTCATACCCTGAACACAGAAAATGCTACGTGTTGTATCTCTATAGAGAAGAGCTTTTGTATGCCAGGCTAGCTAAAATGAAGATTGACTCATAATGTCACTTCCACTCTCATGCTGACCAGGGAAGGAGAGGTTATGGATTCTGGCTCTTCCATAGACCTATATGGAACTGATGCTAACTTCGTAGTGGTTAGTTGGAGATGAAAGGTATATTCCCATATCTGTAGGGTATAAGATTGATTGTTGAAAGATATAATTAGCCGTATAGAGTATTTGTTGAAGTCTTTCTTTGCTTTTATACTATTTAGTTTGTAACTGTTATACATGTTCTTCATATTCCTTTTAAAAGTGATTAAATGTTCTATTGCTTAGTTGTAGATATTTCAATTAATGAGATGATGAGACTAATCTACTCTGCATATAATTAGTAGTTATATATGTTTAATTCAATAAAGGTTTCTTCTTCTCTCATTCATATAAGTTTAATTGTGATAATAATAATGTTGGCGGAGAGTTATTTCTCTCACTGGGATTTGTTGATTAACCTCATGGGTTCCACAACTTCTTAGGTGACGTACACAGGAAGGTAGTGATCATATAATTGAGAGCGAGCAGCAGTAGCAGGAACAACAGTAATAGCTCAGGTTGAGTGTGCTGTTATAAGTCTAATACAATAGAGTCCTATGTGTCATCCATGTACTCTCCGGTCCTTGGGAGATAGTTTTCATATCTCATTTTATGATCGATATGAGATTTTGGCTAGAAATGTCTTGATGTATGATGTTGGTTTTTTGTGCATTTTTTTGGCAAAGAAATTGTTGTCTCATAACATTGCTATATGAAGGAATGACATATGTATAAAATGATAATGATGCATATGTAAATATGGCCTTGGGCCTTTTTGTGAAAAGTTCTTGGCAGTGTATCTTTATTGAAAAATGGTTTTAATTTTATGTGATTCTTTGTAATTCATTTCTAATGATTGTTTTCGTGAGCTTTTACATGATGATTGTTATCATTGGATAGTGGTTGTCACATATAGGAAGATTCTTCTAACGCATCTAGTTTCGACAATGCTAGCAGGGAAGCTGTTGAGATAGGTTGTGAGGTGTTCTTGGCACATGTGTGGGATATTGAGGCAAGGATTCCTAGTATTTAGGAGGTTTTATTTGTTAGGGAGTTTGAGTATGTGTTTCCTGAGTAGTTCTTTAATGTTCCCCCACCCTGACAGATTGACCTTGAGATCAATCTAGTCCCAGGCATGTAGTCCATAGCTCAGACAACATACATGATGGATCCAACAAAGATGGAAGAGTTGAAGAGACAGTTGTAGGATCTTCTTGATAAAGGTATCATCAGGTCAAGTATGTCACCATGGGGTGCTCCCATGTTGTTTGTGAATAAGGACGGGTCCATGAGGCTGTGTATAGACAACAAATAGTTGAACAAGGTAACAATAAAGAACAAGTATCCCTTACCAAGGATAGACGATCTATTTGACGAGTTGCATTGTGCGACATTGTTCTTGAAGATAGACCTTAGGTCAGGATATCACCATCTAAGGATCAAGGAGGATGACATACCTAAGTTAGCTTTTATAACAAGTTATGGTCACTACGAGTTTGTGATTATGCCATTTTGGCTAACCAATGCACCAACAACACTCATGGACTTGATGATCAGAGTGTTCCAACCATTTCTTGATCATTTTTTGGTGGTCTTCATAGGTGACATCCTGATATGCATTCGTGATGGTCAACAACATGAACAACATCTTCATCAGGCGTTGACTATGTTGAGGCATCATCAACTTTATGCCAAGTTCAGTAAGTTTGAGTTTTAGCTGAAGGAGGTAGCTTTTTTTGGGCATGTCATATCTGTTGAGTGGCTTCATGTAGATGCCAAGAAGGTTTAGTCTATGATAGTGTGGGAGCAACCGAGGATGCCAATAGAAGTGCACAATTTTATGGTTTTGGTAGGCTATTACAAGAGATTCATCAAGAACTTCATTGCTATCGATTTGTCCCTAACAAAGTTGACAAGGAAGGACGTGTCATTCATCTGGGATGATAGATGTCAACATACTTTTTAGACATTGAAGGAGAAGTTGACAAGTGCACTGGTGTTGGTATTACCTGAGTAGGGGAAAGGATACATAGTCTTCTGCGACACATCTAGGAATGACTTGGATTGTGTGTTGATGTTGGACAAATAAGTGGTTTCTTTTGCTTCGCGACAACATAAGAAACACGAGGAGAACTACCCGACCCATGATCTGGAGTTAGCTACTGTGGTCCATGCTTTGAAGATCTGGAGGCACTACCTTTATGGAGAGAAGTGTTAGATCTTCACATATTACAAGAACCTGAAGTACATCTTCTCACAATAGGAGATGAACATGAGACAACGGTGCCAGATAAAGTTAATCAAGGACTATGATTGCATGATTGATTACCATCTAGGGAAGGCTAATGTTGTAGCAGATGCATTGAGCAAGAAGTATTCGACTTCACCTATGGATAGAGACCAATTGCTTTCTTTGGTGTGCCACAAGCGAGATATGTTGGTCTCCTTACGTCAGATGAATGTACGGTTGGAGGTGTCAATGCTAGTAGGGTTGTTGGCACAGTTGTAGGTGAAGCCCACATTGATAGGGAAACTTAGAGAGGCATCGCAGGTTGATATCGTGATACACCAAAATAGATCAGAGTTTGGCAGTGAAAAGCATGATGGCTTCCATGAGTCATATGATGGGACAATTTATTACCATGGTAAAGTAGTGATTCCTAATGTTGATGATCAAAGGAGGATGGTGCTAGAAGACACTCACTCATCTATGTATGCTATGCACCCTGGTAACACCAAGATGTATCATAACCTGAAGGGCATGTATTGGTGGCTTGGCTTGAAGAAGGATGTGGTTGAGTTCATTGTAAATGTGTTGTGTGTCAGCAAGTTAAAGATGAACATCCCAAGCCTGGAGGGACGTTGCAACCATTATCAATACCATAGTCGACATGGGATCATAAGATTATGGATTTTGTGGTTGGTCTTCCTTGAACATCCAACAGTCATGATTCCATTTAGGTGATCATTGATAGGTTGACTAAGTTAGCACATTTCCTTCATGTGAAGATGACGTATATGGATGAGAAGCTTGCCCAGATCTATGTTGATGAGATAGTGCATTTGCATGGTGTTACAGCTGCCATCATGTCTGACTGAGGTCCCCAGTTCATGAGTCACTTTTGGGAGAAACTACACACAACTTTGGGTACACACTTTAGGTTTAGCACTACCTTCCACCTACGGATGGATGGTCAATACGAAAGGACCATTCAGACCTTGGAGGATCTACTGAGAGCTTGTGTTGTCTAGTTTTTGGGCAATTGGGATGTCCAACTCATCTTGATAGAGTTTGCGTACAATAATAATTACCAAAGTAGAATCAACATGGCACCGTTTGAGGCATTGTATGGAAGGCATTGTAGGTCTCCATTGTGTCAACATGAGACATGTTAGTATCATCTTCTTGGTCCTGAGCTTGTGCAATAGATGATAGAAAATATCAACGTGATTCAACATCAATTGAAGGCAACACATGATAGGAATAAGTCATATGCAGATAACTTCCATAGACCTTTAGAGTGCCAACTGGGAGACAGAGTGTACCTCAAGGTCTCTCCTTAGAAATGTGTTCTGAGGTTTGGGAAGAAGGGTAAGTTGGTTCCCAGGTTTATGGGGCCTTATCCTATGGCGGAACATCTTGGGAAGGTGGCCTATAGGTTGGAGTTGCCACTTGAGTTGCATAGGTTGCATCCAACATTTCATGTGAGTATGTTAAGGAAGGGTCATCCTAACATAGAGTTAGTGTTTCAGCCCGTTGAGATTAGGCTTGATGAGGACATGTCTTATGTTGAAGGCCCAATGTTGATACTTGACAGAAGAGTGAAAAGATGAAGAAGAAAGACATAGTACTTGTGAAGGTTCTATGGAACCACTGTGGTGTTGAGGAAGCCATGTGGGAGCTCAAATAAGAGATGACGAGGAAGTACCCCTCTCGTTTCTCTTAAGATTTTGGGGGTGAAATCCTTGTTAGGGGTTTATGTCTTGTAAGACCCCTAATCTATGTTTTGGGGTAACCCTATTTGATTTGGCTTAATCATGTGCTTATAATGTGTAAGGACCCCATCTCCCGGTAACCCCCAATTAAGGGAGACCCAAAGGTCAGAGCCGTCATTCAATTAACAGGATCAAAGGTTCGACAAATAATCAATAACAATTATGAAATTCTACTAACTAACTGGAATTTGATATAAAATTAAAACTTTACTTACCTTTAAAAACCTTGGAAATCTATCTATCTTGGTCTTGAATTATTCTATCTAATCCTCCTTGCACTTTATTTCTTTTTCCGTAATGTGTCACTTTACTGTTTGTTCTTTCATTTGTTATTCCTAAAACGCCAACAAACAAAACGTCGGTCAGTATATCGAAATATACCGGTATGTGGGAACAACCAAAATCTTGCAAATATGGCTAACAATTTAATAATCACAATCAAATTAATCAACAAGCCAATTTATACTTTTCAGTGTGACATTCTCCACCGCTTTTGCCCTAACCCTGGCATACCCACCTTAGGGCGCCCTTTGCCAATGACTTAAGGCCACCTTCTCAATCCCGAGCTTGGTGCCTGGGGGTCACCACTCATGGTGCCCACTAGTCATGCAATATCATAGGCCACCTTCGTGGTGCCTGGGGTCACCACTCAAGGTGTCCATTGGTCTACCCATCTGGGCCTGACCTTTGGGATCATCCATCAGGGTGGCATGTAGGTGCGAGAATCTATACTTCTATTATTAATGTGATAATCATAGTGACTTTATAATTTTCAAGTATGAACATCCAACAGATAATTTGCATTCAATGCGATTAACCATCCAGAAAATCCTCGGGAAACTAAGGTGGTTATCCATAATTAACCACATACCTGATCCAGAGCAACTTGATTGTCCAAGCAATAAGAATAAAGAATCAATCAACAAGCAATCAACAATATCCTGAAATTAATGCATGCGATCCAAATGTTATAGTTTATCCAGAACATTCTAAAGCTAGACTTGGATTCCATCTTAAGCTTTCTAGACCACTTTAGGGTTTTATTAGGGTTTTAGCCTCCATAATACTTTTATCACATTTAATGCCCTCTTATTTCACAAACCCTAATTTCAACATCATAGGCACATTTAAAATCCATTATTTCTCTTTTATACTAAAACTACTATCTTTATCCTTTTAAGTTATTTCAAGGTCATTAGACTCAATTACTACCTTTAGTTTCCTTCGAATTTATAATTCATACTTCATCATGATTTAATTCATAATTGTATTCCATATACTATTAATTCCTCATATTTTTCTGATCATTTTTCATGTATTAACTTCCCTCATCTGAGTTTTCTAGCTCAAGATACGATTTTATCGAGAAATCCCCTTTTTATGGTTTATTTGCCAATTTCTAGAAAAATTAGAACCGCCTGATCCATGGGCCTCGGATCCACTGAGGATCCAACGGCCCAGAAGGAGCGCGCCTTAACTTGTGATCAAAAGTGGGCCGAAGGACAAGTTTGTCCTTACCTGTTGTGAAGGCTCCATGGGGAAGTTTGGTAATTGCGCAGGTCACCTTCTTCTACCTCGCGTTTCCCTTCCTGTTCGCGAGCCAAGGTTGCCCGACGGTCAACTCTAGGTTGACTTTGCGATCTTGGATCTCTCAGCAATAGGCGGCGCTTCCTCCTCCTTCGCCAGGAGCCCCCGATCCCTTCTGTGGTCTTCGTTTTGCCAGAGCTGGCTGGAGTTGATAGATCTGTTAGGAAGCTCCTCGACCAAGCCGCCATGGCTGGGAGAGGGGTAATGCGCGACTTGGCACTCGAACTGAAATGAGGATGATGTTGCGGACTCCGTCAGAGTCCCAAGGCATGGTTACATTGTTAAAGGGAGATCTGTACCCCCTTAAATAACATGTGGCCAAGATGGGTGGTCGGTGGGTGTCTGGTGATTTGGGAATCTTCAGTTACATGTTGAAAGACCAACAAATCTAGGATCATATGGTGCGGAATTCTATCCCAAATACACTGGGATCCTTTCCATCCTTACACATTCACCGTAATGAGGGAAAGTCCAGATTGAGCAGGATTCCCCCTGATCCTAGTCCTTCACAAACTGGACGACAAGCAGCCATAACTCGATTGGGGATCAACGGTACATATTGCTCGCGATTCAAAAGGAAATGATTTAAAGAAATCGTGACATTTATTATAATCCCAACACTTTAGATAATTTTGTAAAAGTCATATCTCCCAAACCAAAGATCCAATTGCTCCCAAGTTTTAAGGGAAAGTCCATAATGACTTAACCTCCCTACCAAAATTGGGCTCATTATCTAAAAGGAAACATGCCTTTTCTTTAATTGCAAGATATCACTTAATTATATATATATATATATATATATATATCACCTATTTTCTCTTTCCCTTGCTATTAAATTATTATTCTGAGTTCCTGGATCCTCAAGGAATGGCTCGAAATCCCATCTTGGGAATGTACCTTAGCCTTTTACTTATCTTTTATCCATTATTTCCCATATCTTGTTTATTTCTTATTAAAATATATCTTTTGAGGATTTCTCTTAATTTTGTTTTTATTTTCCTCATTGGTACTTCTTTATTTATTAAGAATCCTTGGGATATGAAATTCCAAAAAGGATAACTCAATTATACCTCTTTTCACTTGTTTTCCACATATTACCATTAATTTCAATTTATTTCTCGATAAGGAAATATTTAATTGATCTTTTCTTTTATTATTGTATTCTCTATGCCACCTTGGACTCCTTGGAACCCAAGGAACCCAAGAGGCACGAAATCCCTCTTTGGATTTGCCTTCTAGAGGTTTCCACACTTTTCCTTTTTCTCTATTTTATTATTTACTCAATAATAGTGGAATTCTTTTATCCTTTCCTTGTTATTGGGTCCAATAGCCAATAAAGCCCACAAATAAATCAACAAGGCTATTTCAAACGAAAATCATGCACTCATTCATTATTTGTTCACTTATCTTTAATATGATAAATTACATTTCTCAGCAAATGAACCCAAAATTGGGGTTGTAACATCCTTCCCCTCTTATAAGAATTTTGCCCTCAAAATTCCATCAAGCAAGCAAACAAACATGATAAGTCTTCTTATGTCCATCAGGACTCCCATGTGGCTTCACCCTTTCCATGGTGTTTCCCAAGAACCTTCATTATTTCATTTTCTTCCATTTGAGTTCTTTCTTACCTTGGTATATCGTACCCTCATAGGTGACTCAGGACTCTTCAGCCTTTCAAAAGCTAAATAGGTTCAGGGCACAACACCTGGCTTGGGTACCTCACATAGTGCTCTAGATCGGACTCATGCAACACCTCATTCTATCCTGAGGGGTAAGGTCAAACACAACTATCTCCACCAATCCATCTCAAATGGACCCATATATCGGGGACTCAGCCTTCTTAGCTGTAGCTTAGAGGGGTCGGATTTTCACATCACATATTTTCCTACAGTGAACTGCATGTCAGTCTGCTTTGCATCAGCTCGTGACTCATGTCACCACTGGGCTCTTTCTCAGCCATTGCATGATCAAGCGACTTCATCTGCACACACTGAGGTTCTTTTATGACCTTTGTGAGGCCTTCTTCACCAACATCATCATAATGAAGTGGTGACCGACACAACCTCCTTATCAAACTTCTTGCATCACGATAAAGGCTAGGGTGGTTAACATCACATCTTAAGAACTGTCTCTATGCATCACACTGAATGAGACACGTGCTCCCATCAGACCCTCTAGTCTAGATCATATTGTCCATTAGTATGGGGTGATGAATTGTACTATCATCCAGTTCTTCATTTATCCACCTCCACCTCATGGAAGTGAACCTTGGTCATACCCAAGAACTTTTGAACTCGCATCATGGTGTAGTTGAACCATCTTTCTCTCTTAAGTAGTTCCACCGAATTTGTCCCATGACAGAACTCTTCCTTCCTCATGTCATCTAGGTAAGTTGATCTACCATAATTCATATTGCATCTTGACCCTCTGGGTCAAAGGGAGACTTACCACAACAAACATAGTGATGAACTCCCATTCCATCTCAGGGACTCTTTTATCCTCTATATCGATACACTGGGTTACTGGTGTTCATCCTTCACCTCCTGGCTTGCATGGCCACATGCTACATGCAACTTTGTTTTAAGCATCCAGAGTGCTACCATCACTTACTATCTTTGTAGTACCAAGGTATATCACGACCTCCTGCATTGTTATGATTCCTCAAGCTTGATACCTCAGAAACCTTAAACCACTCTCAAAAGGGTTTTATTACCTTCCTATCCAAAGAAGTGTATCTGAGGTTCCATCACCATCCTTTTACTATATCAAGGACTAAACTGGCTAACCAAACAACCATTAACTTGTTCAACATATCTTGTTTCATCTGTGTGTTAGCCAAAACACCTCCTCTTTCCAAACATAGGGTTAGTCGAACAACCTCAACTTCTTCTAGCTTCCAACTAAACTAGGCAGCTGTACCTCAATCAGAGCATTTATTACCACTTCTTATCCTTAGGTGTTAGGTAATGTCGAAGACATACACCTCCAAGCATTATACTTATCATCTCATCTCAAACTTCTAAGTTTGTCTTCATCAAGAAACTCTGAGCTCATCCTAATGGTGATCAAACTCAACCTTGTATCACTTGCAAATTCTACATAGCTCATGCTAAAAACATCCTTATAGGATGACTACCTTATCTCTCTTAGTGTTTGTAAACCATTCATGTATCATTTGCTCCACTAGGGTATGTTATCATCTCTGTCCTCATACCTTGTAGCAACGTTCCAACTTACATCATCTTTATCCTTGGTGTATGGCATGCGTACTGTCCTATCTCTCGCTCCCATAACAAGAAGAAATGAGCATTTGGCAGCCGTCCAAATACAGAGTTCTTCCCATTCCAGGAGTAGAGATGGTACATCCCACCTTGCCAGTACACCTTTAAAACTAAGTTGAAATGTGCAACTTATGTCTCTACTTCTCAGTCATCTTGACATCAAAGTTAGTTTCATGGAAAACTGGTCTTGAACCTACTTGGGTCACCACACAATCCTTGGTCATCTCCTCCAGGTCTGTAGGGTACCGGAACTGTTGGGGTCATCCCTCTTCCCTCATTCATCAGAGAGTGCCCTACTCCTATGCCCTTTGGCTCCCATGAGCTTATGAAGGTGATCAATCTCCTAACCCATGGCCCTCAGACAATGATAGATGTTACCTCCTGACCCTATGGTCATATGCAACTAGGGAATTAGGCAACTCCTTCTTCCTTCGGTCTTATCCCTACCTGACCCTAGGATAGACTTAGGATTCCATTATAGTACATGTTCAACTTAGAACCTTACCCAATCCTTCATCATCTCTCTGCATCCATGACTAACTTTCATCCCTTCATAGGGGTCATGGAAAACTGCCTCCCTTGGTCAGGCCCCATACCGGTTACCTCCACGGTAACACATCCACATGTACTTAGAGATGGTTAACTATGGGTCTACAGGTTCATTCTCATACCATGCACTTTTCACTTAGCTTCTCAAGATCCTAATGGACTTCTTTAGGTTACCTCAAAACTAACCAAACTGGTAAACTTCCTACCAAAGGGTCGCTCTCCCAGGATGGGAGTAAACTACAACTCTAAAACAAAGGTCACAAGCATTCTTTAGGGTTTATATTCACATGAGCATGTTTAACCCAGCAGCTACTAGGGTACAAGTAGACCACTTAATAAACCTTGTTAGGTCATACTTGTTCTCTTTCCTTAGTCGTGAAGGGTTCATCACACATACCCTTAACTTAAGGGGTTTCCTTTACCTCTACACATGAGGAGTACCATGCTCAAAACTATAGAGACTCAAATCTCATCATGAGTATCGGATATACTGCTTCCCCTCTTAGGCCTAGGAACCCTAGGTTCACTTTTGGGTGTCTGACTGCATTCTCAATCTCTTAACCACGAACCAAGCATGTCCAAGGTATGTCATGTACTTCCATGATCCTTCTACTCGAACAACACATCAGAGTTGAGTCCCCTTCTAGGACAACCAACTAGGTACAAGGCCTCACAACCTGGTTACCGAAACCTCCTCAGGGTCTAAGGCACTCTTTGTCTCATCCAGCAGGTAACTACTTATACCATGGGTACTAGAAGCATCGTCCTCTCTCTAGGGTTTGGATCCTCTAAAGGCAACCAAGATATCGTCAGCCTTCAGGAATCAAGCATAAGGCAACCACTATCATCCACGTAGGTCGCATCATCCTTAACTCCTCGCTATTCCTCAAGTTTCGGGGTTTTAGACTTCCAACCTCCTTGTTGGGGTCCTGCTTACCCTCTCTAGAGCTAAAACCACCTCCAACCATACCTACTAGAGGTCCCTTCTCCATGAAGGCTCATTCTCTCAAGCAAACCCCTATGTGGTTGAAGCCTATGCTCAACTCGGCTCAAGTTTATTCATATCTCTTTATGCTTATCTCATAAGCCATCCATCATGCCCTTCTAGCCAGGGTTTCGACCTACTACCGTACCACTGACGTACTCTGGGGGCATGCTATCCCTTACTTGCATAAGCCATAAGGTTTCTATAGGTCCTTCACTAACTTCATCAAAGCCATAACCCCTCCAGTAGGTGGGGCCCGCATGGGCATGTGGCATGCCAGTCTTGAGTCGTGCGGTCCAGGCATGTAGGAAAGGGCTGTCCATGATTGACGTAGCCACCCTTGCGCTGGTATTCCGTGATCGGGAGCTGGATGTCCATGGGCCATTGTGGGTCTTCACTAAAATGGGGAAGAGATTATGAGGCCTTATAGTTGAGCCTTGATGAGGACGTCAAGAGTCTAAGTCGGGGAGATTGTAACGTCCCAGGATTTGAGGCCTCATATATAATGATCTTATAAGGAATGATTGGACTACCTATATCACCAAGGTGCACCTCCTTTTCCGGGAGCCCATCTCTATAGAACTCCATAGTTAAGCGTGCTCATCTTGGAGTAGTACTAGGATGGGTGACCAGTCGGGAAATTGCTCCTGGCTTGCACGTGAGTGGACAAAAAGCGTGCAGTTAAGGCTAGTGGTGGTCTGTGGGGCCAGTCGTCATTCCTGAAACTCTACTAGAGCCTTGGGCAATGGGCCCGAGCATTACATAATGTTTCTCTAATCTTTTAAGATATAATTAGGGATTTTAGAGAGCTTAAGTATCAAGTTTGAGCTCATTTCGATGAAGTTTGTGTGTTTTGTGCTAGTTTTGGTGCAAATTGCAATTTACCCAATGTAGGGGGTTGATGTGAAATTTGCCACCTCTACAGTGTTCCCTCTCTTTCTTGACATCATATAGATAAAAAATAAATAGTAGGACACCTTGTTTGAGCCTTTCTTAAGGAGTATCACCGTAGGTGGTGATTATAGTTGATATGAGTGATGAGTGCCTTGACCATGTGTGTTGGTTGTGTTGTCTCAACCTTGGGTCGCGACCAAGGTTTGTTTTGGAGGGTGTCATGATTGAGACACATTCTATAGGTGTTGGGGGTTGTGACCTAGGTAGTCTAGGATGGTATTGGGTCGAGATGGTTGTCCATGTATAGGTTGTTTTGACCTAGGGTTTTGGAAGTACCTTGTCTGGGCCATAGATGATGCCCCATTTATGGGTCACAGCCGTGACCATGTTGGTTGACATGGTAGTCGAGACACTACCTAGAGTGTATCACCATGTCTTTGGTGCCATGTTTAAGTGTCTTCATGTGGGTGCATGTTGGTGTTTTGTGAGGACAAGTGTCCATCGGGTCCCTTAATATGTTGACATCTCACCCCTTACTCTCTCTCTCTTTCTCATATTCCATCTATATAACCTCTTATCTCTTCTTGCTTGCAACCCTTTTCAGCCATCTATATTCTTCCTCCTTCTTTGCTTGTACTTGGATCTTGGTGGAGCAAGGATGTTCGTCATTGGAGCTTGGGGGATCTATCTCCTCTTACATGTGGCGGTGGTGGTGATCCGAGCTCACCTTCCATCCTTGGTAAGTGTTTGTCTTCTAAGTTGATTTTTCTTTTGATCTCTTACCTTCATCTTCCTCTCATTTCTCGATCCTAGATAGTGGTTCTTCCATAGTGGTCATTTTGGGAGATAAACCCATCATCACAAGGGTCATAGACCATGTTTTGACAAGGTAGACCCAAGTGTGAAGAGGATTTCTCCTCTCTTTCTCCCTTTCTCTTTTAGTTTGGTCAAGAGCTTATTTGCTTCATTCCTTGGTCTAGCTTTGACCTTGGTGTCTTCTTCTTCTTGAGTAGCTCTTGTGGCCAAGTGTGGATCTTTTGGTGAAGATTCTTCAACCCTTGGATCGTGTGCTCGGATCTCTAGATCTGGGAGTTTGGAGGTCTTGGGGGTGATCATCTTAAGGTGGGTTATATCACACTAAACCTACTCTATTATTTCACTTCTTTATGATTTTTATTACTTTCTTCTCTCTCTAGATTACTTCCTCATCATGCTTCTACTTAGTGGTAACCTTTAGAAATTGTTTGGTCGAGATACCTTGCTTGGTTTGGAAGATATCTTAAACCCTAATGTATGTGTACTCGATTTAGTAGGTGATGAGTTGTGGAGGTTCTTCTATAAGTTTTTCTCTTAAACTTTCTCCCATGCATGGTGTTCATATATCTAGAAGTTTGATAGATGTTAGGTTCAATCTTGGTTACCTTGAGCATGTTTTTTCCTTCCTTGGAGGAGGTTCTTCCTTGGTGGTTTCTTAACCTATGCTTTAGGGTTTTGTGATAGGTTGCTTGAGTTTTCCTTCACGGTGACCTTGGTTCTTCCCTTGGTTTCAGTTCTATTTTGAGACCTATATGGTGCATCTTGGTGTGGTCACGACACCACCCTCATGGTGGTCATGACCTTGATAGATTTTGGTCAAGATGTTTCCTTATGGTTGAGTTTGACCAAGTGGTGTTAGGCCAAGGCCTTTGTGGTCTAGTCACCACGGTTTTGGTGTCTTGTTCCTACCTTCTTTGGGTTGAGATTCACCTTAGAGTGTTGGGACGTAACCGTGATGGTCTTGGGTTGCGACATGGATGGTGGTCGAGACAACCTTGTGATTTAGACAGGTCTGGTCGAGACATGTTGAGGTCGAGACACCTTTGGTCAAGCTATTTTGTGGAACCCTAACCCTAAGTGTCACGGGCCCAACATGACCTAGAGGGTGGAGGTCGAGACATGTAGGTGGATGGTTGAGACACATGAGTGTTGTGGTCATGACATGGACCATGATGGGTGGTCGCGACCTATGTGGTTATGTGGTCAATATAGGGTGATGGTAGGTGGATGAGAAGCACATGTGAACATGATAACCTCCCATTTTTATGATGTTATCTTACTAGTTTTTCTTAATTTTCCATAATCTTTCTTAGATAAATTAGATATAATCCTTAACTTTATGCGTTATTATGAATTCACCATTAAACTAACATTTATCTCCTTCTTACAAAAAACCCAAAAACAATTGCAAAAGGGGCAAACGGTCTGGAGACCGTATGAAGTCCAAACGGTCCCAAGACTGAATGAGCCCAAATGGTCTGGAGACCGAATGAAGTCCAAACGGTCCCAAGACCGAATGAACTCAAATGGTCCCGAGACCAAATGAAGTCCAAACGGTCCCAAGACCGAATGGACCCAAATGGTCCCAAGATCGAATGAACTCAAACGGTCCCAAGACCGAATAAAGGCAAATGATCTGGAGATCGAATGAAGTCCAAACGGTCCCAAGACCGAATGAACTCAAATGGCCCTGAGACCGAATGAAGCCCAAATGGTCCCAAGACCGAATGAACTCAAACGGTCCCAAGACTGAATAAACTCAAATGGTCCCAACACCGAATAAAGGCAAATGGTTTGGCAACTAAATGAAGGCAAACGGTCCCAAGACCGTATGATCCCAAATGGTCTCCAAATTGTTAAAGACCCAAACGGTCCCAAGACCTTTTGGGATTCCTTGAAGCCTATAAATAGGACCTAAGGAGTCCTCATTTGGCATCAAATTCTTGGACATCCAGAGACTGCCCCAATCAGTCCAGAGTTGTTCCACCTTCATCCTTTGCCCAAAGGCTGCCGGTTCAAGATCCATACTCCATCTTCAAGCTACTTCCTCTCTCATGAACATAAGAAGGTGGGAAGTGGAGGATTCTTCATCAAGACAACCACACAGTGTGAAGATAGTTGTTCTCTCCTCCAAGGGGTTGACCTTCCTCCCTCCTACATGGAGATGATGCTTTCTCTCTCTCTCTTCCTGCCTCCTTCTTTGTTCTTGCCATGAGCGAGTAGTCTCATACACTAGCATGCGGGGAGTAGCCCCGCTACCCTTTTTTTCATTCCACAGATTGTAATTCTTGAGTTTGCAATAGAAAAACACTATCTTTCCAGTTCAACATCAATCGTTTAATGAATGCTAGTTGCTTGATCACCAACTTGTGTTATCTATTATCTGTTAGTGCAAATTGTCTATGTTTGTACTTCTAGATTCGAGACTGTTTGTTGGTTCTAGATTGTATGTAGTCACCATACATTTGGTTCGGTATCTAGGAGCATTTCTCAAGGAGTATAGTAAACTCACCTCCATTATTTTATTTTCATACTATGAAATGGAATCAGTTGACGTATGAAAGTACAACCTTGACAAGTCAAGGAACACACTTTGTGAGGGGAGTGATGCAAAGTAAGTGACCATTCTTCTGGGGATGGCTGTCATTGCAACACTTCCACGTTTCTCATAGCTATTTATCTGAAAAGGAAGCTAAGTCTACAAAGATACTAACTGTTTAGACTCTTTTCTTTGCAAGCCAAGTTATTGTGATGTATGTTTTTATCCATGTGTAGTGGTGGTGAAACCCAATCACATCCTAGTGGTTTCTAAATATTTTTTACAACCTTAAGTTTACTTTCTTGTTATTTTCTTTCTCCACACATTAGCTTAACCATGAAATCAACTCTTTGATCTAAATATCAACTTTTAAGTGGATAAGTAGGATTATTACGTTTTCCATCTTGTTAAACTCTTAACAAGACTGTTGTCTCATGGATTCGACCCTTAACTATACTACGATAAGACTTCCATGTATCTTAGCATAAGTGGGTGGAGATCTTATTATAGCATACACAAGGCTAAACTTAGAGATTAACTATCTCTAGGATTTTTAGTGGTGCACACAACTCCACGTAAGTGGAGGCTCCATCAGAACACTTAATGATATTCATATATGAATGATACCTAAGCCCTATATAATGTTGTTTAGAATGATATCTAATCAACTCTAATGATGTTCCTAATCCTTATAATCTCCAAGATGATGGAGGGTGATGGTTCTAAGATTGATGGTTGAACCTGATCTTGTAAACTTTAATCATCTAAGAAGAAACCATAACCTTAATAATGTACAATGATACTTACTTATTTCTCTCTCTCATGAAATGGTTATGATCTTATCTGGTTATGTCTCTCTTGTTTATGAAATCTTAACCATGAAGGTGTTATGAGCTTGATAATCATATCTAGTGTATGCTATGGTAATTAAACATTATGCAGGTTGAATATGAGCTTTTAAGAGGCATGTTGAAACACTTGTGATACATGAATGATGAGTTGAGGGATTGACATCCCATAGCAAGCGACTTTTGTATTGATGATGTGACGAATGGAATTGTTACATGCATCTTGTCAGTTATTTGGAAAACTGACCCTATAGAGGTACACTATAAGGTCGGTTATTTTAAGTAAACCGACCCAAGAGGTCTTAAGCGGTGCCCACATTTTTTGTAGACATATAAGATCAGTTATTTGGAAAACCGACCCTATAGAGGTACACTACAAGGTCGGTTATTTTAAGAAAACCGACCCAAGAGGTCTTAAGTGGTGCCCACATTTTTTGTAGACATATAAGGTCGGTTATTTGGAAAAATGACGCTCCACGAAGGGACGTTATTGGCCAAAAATGTAGTAGTGTGTGGTGATAGTATGACAAGTTCACACCCTATATGTTTATATTTTCTGAAGTGTACCATTCCCTTATCTTTGTAGAGTTTGTTATGACTTTATATGTTGTAACTTGATTGATGTAGAAGGCATTTTAATGGACTTAACAAATCAAGTGGAATATAAACATGTAGTTTTGCCATGTTCCATAGATCCATCTCAGTGTCATCAATTATTGGATGGTGAAATGGGCTTTCCCTAGTGAACTCTTGGAGTCATATATTGTTGAGTATATGCATTCACAAGATTGGTTGTGGGCCATACCCTGGAAGGAGTTTGACTGCGCGCTATAGCTCAGTAATATCTTGCTTATGTGGTTTCCTAGGATTGGTTGTGGGGCATACCCTGGCAGGAGTGCGGATGCGGGCCGTAGCTCAGTTTCACTAGCACCATGACCTTTACCAAGGTGGGCTAGGACTTTCATTGTTTGAATATAGGTCATAGGTTGTAGTTGATTGGTATGTCCCTATTGTGTACTCGTGTACTGACCATGAGGTTTGGTGAGGTTGTAGATTCTGGCTCTTCCATAGACTTTGTATGGCACCAATTTCAACTTAGCATTAATCGGTTGGATTTTGGTGGTACGACTCAAATCCTCAGGGCATAATAAAATGTGTAATCAACCATGTAATGTACTTATTAGGATCAAATATGAAAATATTGGATGAGGCCTTAGTTGCTTTTTTACAATGTAGTTGGTAGTGAATATACATGTTCTTCATATTCCTTTTGAAAATTTAGATGACAATAACCTCCTTGCTAATATCATTAGTTGATTTTTCCTATAATAAGTTGTAGCTTAACTCGCGGACCAAAAATTGTTGTAGCTAAACTCTTGTCTTTTCTTATCTTACCTAATCTGTGCTAATAATAGTGTTGGTAGAGAGTTATATCTCCCTCTAAGATTTGGAATCTCACCTCATGGGTTTCCCGCATCTTTTAGGTGGACGTGCACTAGGAGGTAGAGATTGTGTAGCTGAGGTAGAGCAAGAAAAAGAAGGACAATAGCAGCTAAGGTTGAGAATGCTACTTGTTGTCTTTTGTTGTTAGAGTCCTAGAGTCATCTCTATACACTCAGGTCTTGGAGGAGTTATCTATGTTCCTGGATGGTTTTATCGATATGAGTTTTTAGCTTATGCACCCTTGTTGTATATAGTTGGATGTTGCATATGTTTATGTAAATAAACGTATATCACATGTGATAGGTAGTCGTGTATGGACATGTTGTAAATAATAATGCTTTATTATATATAATTCAGAAGGAAAGTTTTTGGACCCTGGTGTAAAAAGTTTCTTGATGTTGGTTCTTGTTGTAATTGGTTTTAAATTTTTAGAGTTTTTTCGTTAATCCACTATTTAGTTTTGTTTTGATCTTGTGTCTTATTCTAGTGTGACAGAGGGTGTCACAAGGTAGACCTAAGACCCTATACCAAAGAGTGAATATGGGGTTAGTACTAAGGGTCAGGAGAACCACAGTTGGACTAGATAAAGTTTTAATATATCTTTGAAAAGCCACTTGTATAAGTTTGTTTAACAAAAGCATGATATAATACATGTGACAAGCATGATACAATCTCTAGATGTGATATATGAAAATGACATGATAGAATAGATAAATTTTGTTTGATCGCTCTCTATGCATACATGGTTAACCATATACATGAATAATGATCTTGCAATATGGTTGATTAATCTTGTGATGAAATCACTAATAAATGTTGCAACCTAATATGAAAAGAAAAATCAGATCATATTAGTGTCACATGTTGCATGATGTGTCAATATTATTTATAATCAATTTTATTTGAGAAATATCATAATATAATGATGATGGCACCTTGATATGATCTACATGGGTAATCTGAGTTTTTTTTTTTATTTTTTTAGGTGAAGTTAGGAGGCTATCTTATTCATCTTGCCCTCCTCGTGCAAGTTAAAACATCAAGAGAGATGATTACATTATTTGAGTTGCACGAATGAAATCTAGTAGTACTACTACCATTACAAGATTCTTTATTAATAATTCCTTCAACAGTTTTAGGTGGTATTCTGTAGTAACAAAATCCATTCCCAGATTTTGGGTGGAACTTAGCCAGAGTGTCTGCAGCATTATTTGCTTCCCTGTGGAAATATCTAATGGACCAATTGGCCTTCTTCTTCTTCTTGATTTGTAGAATCCATCTCTCCAACTTCAGATTTTCTTCATGATCCATCTCCACTGTAATGCATGCTAGCCGGGAATCAGTTTCTATAGTAGCATGATCAATCGATAGGTCATGGGCAAGGTCCATAGCTAAGACAATTTCCTGAAGTTCAGCCTCAAGGGAGTTCTCAACCTTGCAATCATGTGTTATTCCTCCATGCCAATGTCTGAATTGGTCTCTGCATATCGCCGCAACACCTACATGCTTGTTCTTATAGGCTGCATCTGCATTGATTTTATAGGTAGGATGCTTTGGTTTTTTCCAGCATTCATCACGATCTAACCTACGCGGTTGCTCTTCTTTCTGCCAGGCCACCTCCGTCACCTTCACTTCTTCGGTTATCTTACTAACAAGATAACAAGGTGGTATCTTTTTCTTCTCAAAGATCTCTTCGTTTCTATCTTTCCAAATCATCCAACAAGTAATCGAGAAGATAACAACGTGCTTCCTCTCCCCTGAAAGATTCGTGCTCAACCATTGCCATATATCAGTCGCCGCATTGAGAGTCGTCAGTTTCTGAGGGTCCAGAACCTTGCTCCATATATCCTGAGATTTAGTGCAGTCACGTAATGCATGAACCACTGTTTCTTCATATCTTCTGCATCTAGGACAATTCGCATTATTGGTCATTTGTCTTCTAAAACGCCGACTGTTCGTAAGAATGGGTCTGTGACCAACGAGCCACAGAAAGAACTTCACTTTAGCAGAGATCTTGAGCTTCCAGATTAGGTTCCATTTTCCCGGGCATTGGACTATTTTCTGGGACCTGAGAGTGCTATAGGCACTCTTGGTGGAGAATTGTCTGTTATCAGTGTGAATCCATACCCACATGTCATTCAGCCGTGGCTCCACAGGGACAAGTACTTTTAAGATTTGCCTAATATCATCTTCAGAAATCCATTCCTTCAGGAACTCGATGTCCCATTCATTATTGAGATTGACAAGGCTAGCTACCTGTAAATCCTCCAACTCAGCTGGGATCGGCTTTCTAGTTCGATCATACAAGCGTGTGTTATGGTTCCACCATTTATCATACCACACATTAATACTATTGGCACTAATGGGATTCCAAACGGAATTCTCATCAATGAACTCTTTGCAATTCAGGACTGCTCGACCCAGCCTGGACGAGTTTCCATTTGTGCTACTGACGTGTTTAGTATATTTTTATTTCATGCCCTGGCACCAAAAGGACTTCCTCCCAGACTCTATCTCCCAAGCATGTCTGCTAATCAACGTCTGGTTCCATTCACACATCAATTTGATGCCTAGGCCGCCATTGTCTTTGCTGTTTGTCACCTTGTTCCAAGTGACCAGTGATGTGGGGTTGGACTTGTGCCCCCCTCCCTATATGAACGACCGCACATTAGCATCAATCCTATCATATACCTCCATAGGGATGACGACCGACTACATCATGTATGTAGGAATGGCTCTTAGGGTGGATTTCACCATACAGACCCTACCATCTAGGGAAAGACTTCGTGCAGACCAAGAGTTGATGCTATTTGTCACCTTCTCGATGATTTCACCATACGTACTGGTTGAAACCTTCTTTTGAATGAGTGGCACTCCAAGATATTTGCCAAGATCAGTAGTTTCTGTAAAACCACTCATCCTACATAGCAAGTGTCTTGTTACTCTGGGTACACTTCTCGCAAAGTGGATGTTTTATTTCTTCACAGAGATAGCCTATCCTGAAACAGCACCAAACTCCTCAAAACATTGTTGGATCATTCTAAGTTGTTTCATGTCTGCCTTTGCGAATAGGATCATGTCGTCCGCAAAGCACATATGTGAGATCTTTGGGCCATTAATGGACATCTTAATCGGGGTCCATTCCTTGGTTTTCACCTTACTATCAATATGTTGGCTCAATGTTTCAAGACACAACACAAAAATATAAGGCGACAGTGGGTCTCCTTGTCTAAGGCCCCTGTTGGCTTTGACACTATCCGTCAACCTACCCTTCCATGCTATGGATGCTTTTCCTTCAGTCATGGATCCCATAATGTATTGAATAATAGACTCAGGCAAGCCAGTCTTCTTCAACGTGTCTTCTACAAAGATCCAGTTCATCCGATCATATGCTTTGGAAAGATCAATTTTGATCGCCATCATCCATCTGGCTGATTTCCTCCGCATGCTGTGGATAATATCCTGCACAATAACAATGTTATCCGTGATTTTGCATCCTGGAACAAAGGCACTTTGTGTCGGGGACACCCATTCCTCCAGAAACGATTTGATTCTTTCGATAACAACTTTAGATGCTAATTTGAGATTAATATTGTTCAAAGATATGGGTCTAAACTGTTTACAGGATTCAGGTTTGGAAACCTTTGGGATGAGGACAATTGTTGCTGCACATAGATCTGCGTGAAGATCTTCTCCAGCTAAGGCCTTGGATATAGTAGAATGAATAGACAGCTTAACTGTGACCCAGTTAGCCAACAAGAATGAGCCATCAATACCATCCGGACCACATGCTTTATAAGGGTTCATGGACCTTAGAATATTATAGATTTCAGCCAGTGTTGGAGATGAGGAAATCATCCTGCATTGCTCTTCAGTTAGTTGAGTAAAATGACCATAGTACTTATGTACCTCATGAGGATCCGTCGGGCGATCTTCAGTCAAGATAGATTTGAAATGGTTGACTAACATGCTTTGGATATCATTTTCATCACTCGTCCAGTCCCCGTTGGGTCTTCTCAGCATGGTTATATTATTGTTGCGCCTCCGTTGTTTAACATAGGTGTTGTAAAACTTCATGTTAATGTCGCCATCAACAAGCCACTGAATGTGGCTTTTTTGTTTCCAGTCTTCCTCCTCCGCTCTGAGTATGTCCATGTATTCTACTTGCAGGTCCGATATCATAGTTGTCATTGTGTTGTTGAATTTATCCTCCAAACTTTTCTAGAGAGTGCTGAGATTTCTAAGAATTCTCATTTTATCTTTCCCCACTTTCTTGCTATTGTGAGTTGTCCACTTCACAATGTCAGGTTTAGCAATCTTGAGTGCATCTTTGAAGTCCAAGTGTGGTTCCCAAGAAGCACGCAGCGTATTTTGAAACACATTATTCTTCGACCAAGAACATTTCATGAGGAAACGTGGGTTGGGAGCTCTTGTAGAAGATGATCTAACCAAGATCGAATTATGGTCTGACCAGACCCTAGGCAGGTGTTCAACTATGAATTGAGGATACTTCGATAAAAATGCCGAATTGGCAATAGCACGGTCTAACCTCTCATGGAGGGTCCCATGCTTGTAGGTGAACCTAGGGACCATAAACCCCATATCAGAAAGGCCTGCCTCCAGTAAAGTGTTAATGAAAATCATTGCTTCTTGGAAATCATACCTCTTGCCGCCTTGTTTTTCATTGATGCTTGAGGTGCTATTGAAGTCTCTGACTGCAATACAAGGTTTATCGAACGACTTACTCATATGAACAATGTGCTTCCATAGAAACTTTCTTACAGATATATGCAGATTGGCATAGATGAAGGTTGCGAAGATAATGTTGTTGATGAGGCAAGTGCAGAATTGTCACTGACTGTTAATGATATTAATATCACAATATGTAGAATTCCAACAGATCCAGATTCCCCCCATGAAGCCCCTAGCTTCAACTCTATGGGAGTTGGAAAAACCAAGCTTCTGTATAGTTTGAATAGCTACAGAACCACTGATCCTAGGTTCAAGAATGGCCACCACTTTGGGTCTTTTGTGTGAGATCATATCTCGGAGGACACGACATGTATCTTTGTTGCTGATTCCTCAGACATTCCAACAAAGGATATCTAACATTAAAGAACTACAAGAGGAAGAAGTGGTCATGGTTACCTTACTGGGGGACAGTAGGAGCGTGATTCTCCTTCTCTTCTCCAACCTCTTCCATAACAGCCTCCTGCTCCTGATTGAGCCTGGGGCTTTTCCTTCTGGTCTCATAAGGAGGTTTAGGCCTTGCATTCTTAAGTTTTGGGGTGCTTCCTTTGACCTTCCTGCCAGGCGGAATGCGGCACCCTACAATGGTAGTTGGTGTGGTCTCCGATTCTTCATTATCCTCAACCATCTCAGAGTTTTCCTCGACTACGGTGGTTGTTGTGTCACTTATCTTGCTTGCCTCTCCTCCGTCCAGTGGGTCTGTGCAAATTTCAGTCACAGGTGGAGTTTCAGTATGGATGGCCTTGTTGCTACTTGGTGCTTCAGTGGTTTCATCCTCCTCCACATTGATGACCTCCTCAATAACTTCATCGACATCATGATTCACTGCTGTGTGTACTGCTTTCTCCTTCGTTTTCATCTGAGTTGTTTTTGTGATGTCCTTCAGAACCTCTCATTTATCATCTGCGGTACTTAGCTTCTTCTTCTTCTAGACTTTATCCGGTCTTCCTTCTCCAGCTTGTTTGGTGGCCGTATGGTCCTTTGGGTCTGCTTCTGCATGAATCCCATTCTCCCTTTCCTGATCCTCCATTCCCACAAGGTTATCAAATTTATTTGAGCTTGAGCCAGATGGACTTCCGTTGGAAGATTCCTTTATTTTGTTATATTGTGCTGATCGTGCTCGATTCACCGTGGTCTTCCGTCTATTAGTTTGCCAGCCGACGTTACCAGCATCTTCTTTCGACCCCTGCGGGATTCCCTCCCTACTGCCATTGGTTTCATGGGCAGCTCCTCTCGATGTGCAATACTTCTGGTTATGTCCGAGTTTACCACAAACCTCACATGTTTCAGGGAATGCTTCATATTCAACTTGATAGATATAATTATTGATCATAATGTTATGAATAAGAGGTTTTGTAGTGTCCACATCAATGGCAAGCCTGGCGAACTTTCTTCGCATTCTTGCGGCAGTATCGGCATCCACTTTCACCAGGCTTCCAAGGGCCAGGCTGATATATTCGAAGATGGTCGATACGTAGAGATGAAGCGGAAGGTCTAAAATTCTAACCCATGTCACCAGATAATGGGGTAGTTCTGCCGTCGGACGGAAAGAGGGGAACCATTGCCAAACTGCAAGACAACAACCAAATAGCTTCCACGGACCTCTGATTAATGCCATATCGAAGTCTTGTTTGCATGAGAACTGCTCAACGTAGTGACCTAGATCCACTTCAAACATATTAAACCTGTCGATGGGGTTCCAAAGTGTTCAGATTCTCTCCCTCATGGTCATATACCCCACGTCCGTTCCAATCAATCTGGTGACCACAGGGCATTGCAATGGCCTAGCGAGATCTTCTTCCGCATCTGGCTCTATCTCAAGAGTAGGGATGCCGTCGAACTGCGATATCTTTACATCCGAAAGGGCTAACTTGTTCTCGAACAGGGATTGCAGGAAGAAAGTTTCCTGGTTTCCCGCATTACTACTGGATGATCCTCCTTGAGTATTGTTGTTTCGTAGGGCTTCTTCAGAAACGTCTGTCATGGTGGCCTCTCCCTTTGAGTCTGTCACCTGATGGTCCCCCAGTGGTGGGAATTGATCGTCCGATGACAGACTGGGGCCATTGGTGCCCTCGTTACCTTCCAATCTGTTCTCCGGGGCAGGCCCACGCATCCCCGAGTACTGAAAGTTTAGTCCTACTCCTGGTATAGAAACCCTAACTCCGCCGTTCGTGGCTCCTCCTGGGTCATCTGGTTGGCCATGATCTTTACATGGTATTCCGCTCGAGAAGGGATAAAATTCCCGATCACCGGATCAATTCTTTGATCCCCTACCTCCCCCTGATCCCCTTCCCCCACGAGTTTGACTGCCGCCGCCACCGCCCCCTCATCCCCCTCTGCCCCCCGCATCCATCTCTCTACAAAAGTGAGTTAATTGGTAATCTGAGTTAATTATAATTAAAACCTTCATTAAATGTTAAGGGATGTTGGAACCCTTAATGATCTGGTAAAATAAGTATGTAATCCTAAATTTTAAATATGGTGACACAACTAGAGTTTATAAATCCTTATTTTAAACTTATGTGAAGGGGAGGTTAACGTTAGATTCTTTTAAAATGTCCTAAAAATCTATAGATATAATTTTGGAGCTTTTGTTTGTAGATATTTTGAATCTAGAGAGGATCACTACATGTGGTTGAAGTTCTTTGCATTTGTGTTTCTTTAAATAAGAGAATGACTTAATTTCTAGGACGATATTCTTTTAAAATGTGAAGGATGTGAGTGATTGGGTTTTAGCTTGATTTTGAAGCCAAAACTTATTTTAAGATGTGTAGGATGTGATGGAGTGAACTTTTGATGTTCTTGGTTACTCAATTCCATATTTGAATCATGGTTGTGAGACTGGAATAATCAAATTTTAGTCCATATATATGTAGTGGTGTTGCCTTCTTTCTTATTTTTTAAATATTATGATGACACAATGATAGTCCCAAAAGTGAGTTTTGATCATATAAAGGTACTTCAATTAGTTTGGAAAAAATTGAAAGTTGTTTGATGTTAGTATTAAAATTAAATACATTCCCTTTTGATTAAGTGGTTGTAATTTTAACCAACATTTAATGGAAGGTACCTATAATGGCTATAAATATATGGTTTGAATCTCATAAAAATTGGAAGTTTCTAGAAGAAGTTATATAGGTTTACATATCATGAAATCATGTGTATTATTAAGCATAATCGACCAAGGTACATGATGGTTTATCTTAGTTCAATATATTCAACCATCATGTATCAGGTCTGGAATGCATGGAAAAAGCCTAACTGTAGATATATGATCCTATGGTTGTAGGGGTGTATGAGGCATGACCACAGAGTCACTAGCTTAAATGACAAGATCATAGAATTATGTTTAAGATCAGATAGCTTGATATTTACCTCCTACCTCTAGTTACACTAGAGATCATGGGATTGTAGGAATGAGCAAGTCCTGATCTTGTCCCATTTCGTGGTCATGCCTAAGATTGGATATTGTGTGGGAAGTTATACTCACCTTAAGGAGGGGTGTCTCTCAACCCATCAGTTGAGTCAATCTATTATGAAGTGAGAAAGAACCCCTCCCGATCTCTATCGGTTCTCTAGCATGTTTCACAAGTAGATGGAGGTAGATGATCTCAGAGGCATATTGTGGATTAAAAGGAGATGAAGAGGGAAGAGCCTAACTATGATCAAAAGACTTCACCTTGTCCTCTTTGAATTCTTTCCACAATGGGTACCCTAGTTGATAGAAATGAATTAATCTGAAATGGAGACTCGATTCATGAGGGCATCAATGGATTTTCCTCTTAGTCTTGTAACCATAGTGGAGTTTAGGGAGACATGGCAGTGGTAATGGGGGATTTATGTGGAAGTTTGGTGGTGTGGAGGAACTATTCCTCTTCTCTACTAGCACTACAAAAGAAGATGATGATGAGCTCACCAATCCACAAGGAGGAGCCACCAACAACGAGCCTGAGAGGCAGGTTGATAAATAGAAGGTACAATAAAGCTTATGGCAATGTTTGAAGAAGAGAAAGAAGAGGTAAGACTCTACTACTCATCAATGAAGTTCCACCTCATGGTGGAATCTATCTCACAACAAAATGGGGAACCACACAACACGACACGTACTAATAATGTGAGCCAAGAAAAGACAAAGAAAGAAGGAGCAGATAGGGTCAAACTACCATCTAATCAGGTGGGTCCTACCCTAGAATCGACCAGCTCAGTGTGAGCATATGAGCTGAGAGAGGCACCCTGAGTAGCCATGTGGCAACACCCATTGGTCTAAGGTAAGAATGTCCCAGAAAATACTCAGATCTTATATAATTTATATCTAAAAAATGCAAACAAGATATCAAAATCTTTAAAAAGAAATATGGAACAGTGTGGAACCATAATATTAGTATTTTTATGATTAAATAACAAAAATAATGTAAGATATTGAGCATGATCATATGATGTAGTGTATGATATAGAGTGTTGGGTTTAATGGCCTCAATGCAGGAAGCAGAAACAAAAATGTTACTAGCCATTAACCCATAACAAGAAATCATATCAACGAATATGTAATAGGAAGAATGGTTTTAGAGAGATATACATGGTCCTTAGGCTTACCCAGTGAAAATACCTCCTAGCCATGTGAGGTATTCAATGCCATGTCTTGGAGGATGTGAGTGATTGGGTTTTAGCTTGATTTTGAAGCCAAAACTTATTTTAAGATGTGTAGGATGTGATGGAGTGAACTTTTGATGTTCTTGGTTACTCAATTCCATATTTGAATCATGGTTGTGAGACTGGAATAATCAAATTTTAGTCCATATATATGTAGTGGTGTTGCCTTCTTTCTTATTTTTTAAATATTATGATGACACAATGATAGTCCCAAAAGTGAGTTTTGATCATATAAAGGTACTTCAATTAGTTTGGAAAAAATTGAAAGTTGTTTGATGTTAGTATTAAAATTAAATACATTCCCTTTTGATTAAGTGGTTGTAATTTTAACCAACATTTAATGGAAGGTACCTATAATGGCTATAAATATATGGTTTGAATCTCATAAAAATTGGAAGTTTCTAGAAGAAGTTATATAGGTTTACATATCATGAAATCATGTGTATTATTAAGCATAATCGACCAAGGTACATGATGGTTTATCTTAGTTCAATATATTCAACCATCATGTATCAGGTCTGGAATGCATGGAAAAAGCCTAACTGTAGATATATGATCCTATGGTTGTAGGGGTGTATGAGGCATGACCACAGAGTCACTAGCTTAAATGACAAGATCATAGAATTATGTTTAAGATCAGATAGCTTGATATTTACCTCCTACCTCTAGTTACACTAGAGATCATGGGATTGTAGGAATGAGCAAGTCCTGATCTTGTCCCATTTCGTGGTCATGCCTAAGATTGGATATTGTGTGGGAAGTTATACTCACCTTAAGGAGGGGTGTCTCTCAACCCATCAGTTGAGTCAATCTATTATGAAGTGAGAAAGAACCCCTCCCGATCTCTATCGGTTCTCTAGCATGTTTCACAAGTAGATGGAGGTAGATGATCTCAGAGGCATATTGTGGATTAAAAGGAGATGAAGAGGGAAGAGCCTAACTATGATCAAAAGACTTCACCTTGTCCTCTTTGAATTCTTTCCACAATGGGTACCCTAGTTGATAGAAATGAATTAATCTGAAATGGAGACTCGATTCATGAGGGCATCAATGGATTTTCCTCTTAGTCTTGTAACCATAGTGGAGTTTAGGGAGACATGGCAGTGGTAATGGGGGATTTATGTGGAAGTTTGGTGGTGTGGAGGAACTATTCCTCTTCTCTACTAGCACTACAAAAGAAGATGATGATGAGCTCACCAATCCACAAGGAGGAGCCACCAACAACGAGCCTGAGAGGCAGGTTGATAAATAGAAGGTACAATAAAGCTTATGGCAATGTTTGAAGAAGAGAAAGAAGAGGTAAGACTCTACTACTCATCAATGAAGTTCCACCTCATGGTGGAATCTATCTCACAACAAAATGGGGAACCACACAACACGACACGTACTAATAATGTGAGCCAAGAAAAGACAAAGAAAGAAGGAGCAGATAGGGTCAAACTACCATCTAATCAGGTGGGTCCTACCCTAGAATCGACCAGCTCAGTGTGAGCATATGAGCTGAGAGAGGCACCCTGAGTAGCCATGTGGCAACACCCATTGGTCTAAGGTAAGAATGTCCCAGAAAATACTCAGATCTTATATAATTTATATCTAAAAAATGCAAACAAGATATCAAAATCTTTAAAAAGAAATATGGAACAGTGTGGAACCATAATATTAGTATTTTTATGATTAAATAACAAAAATAATGTAAGATATTGAGCATGATCATATGATGTAGTGTATGATATAGAGTGTTGGGTTTAATGGCCTCAATGCAGGAAGCAGAAACAAAAATGTTACTAGCCATTAACCCATAACAAGAAATCATATCAACGAATATGTAATAGGAAGAATGGTTTTAGAGAGATATACATGGTCCTTAGGCTTACCCAGTGAAAATACCTCCTAGCCATGTGAGGTATTCAATGCCATGTCTTGGATGGTGTCTGTGCATCTCCCGGTCTTCACCATGGACTATGTCCTCCACCACGAACTGCGGCTGACGTGTCCTCCTGAGCGGTAGACATATCCCACCTCTACATATAGTCCACACGGACCACCTGGGACTCCTGCCGTTCTATAAAAATTGGCAGGAATGAGACAACCCTCTTGTTGGTGTAATAGCACCAACCTGCTCTTCCAAACTCAGACTGCTTTTCTACAGTTGTCTTTCCCTCACTCTGCCTCTCTAGTCAGGTAGCACTTACTCGGGCTCTCTCGGTTACCACAACCAAAGAGGATAACAACTTTGTAGAGTAACTGATGTTTTGTATTGTGTGTTCTGAGAAGCCCCCAATACCCCTCTATTTATAGTAGAGGGAAGGGTCGGGGTTCCCAATTTGTTCGGGAGTAGAAGGATTTCGAAATTCCATGAATAATTTGTATTATGGCAGGCGAACCGGTCGTTTCATAAATGAAATAGTCATTTGTAAAGGTGATCCGATCGGTTCACTAGTGAACCGAATGGTTGGGAGTGTGAACCAGTCGGTTCTCTAAGTGAACTGGTCATTTCACTTCCCAAACTTGTCCACAATTGACTTTCCTTAATACTTTCCAATTAATTCAAAGATTAATCCTTATTTCAATCGAATTGAACAAGTGAAACATGGAAGTTTTCCTCCAACTAGGAAAATCCCAATTTCCTTGGTTGGCAGGGCTGTGAGTTGTCTGGTTCACCAAGTGAACTGATCAGTTGGATCACACCAGTCGATTGGCTCACAAGGGTGAACTGCTCGGTTGGTAGTCCTGACATTGCCAATGCAATCTCCAATCAACCTAACACTCTAACCAACTAGTTCAACACTCGAACTTGATAGTTCTAAGTCCAATCAGTCAATTGTATGTTTAATTGAGTACCTAAACACCTTTAGTCTAAATCTAAACATCATTCATGGACAATCACCTCTT
The DNA here is from genome assembly GCA_963693085.1 of Alisma plantago-aquatica. Classification (NCBI taxonomy): domain Eukaryota; kingdom Viridiplantae; phylum Streptophyta; class Magnoliopsida; order Alismatales; family Alismataceae; genus Alisma; species Alisma plantago-aquatica. The sequence goes on along the minus strand of OY856409.1, from coordinate 1,500,290,469 downwards.
CTAGGGGTATCATATGTGTGTGACCCTACAAGTTCCAATTTATGTTGGTAGTGAATGTTCATAACAATTTATGACATCACAAGAAATGAGCGGAATCTAGTAACTCATCATTGCTACACAAGTAACTCAGAAAGTTGGAGAACAACTTCAATCTACAATTTGTGATTAGTGTTACAGTGATCGTATAGTTCCTTTGTCTCTAACATCCGGATTGAACTCGAGACATGGAACATCATCCTCTTCAACATTCAATCCATGTTCCTTGACCTAGAGCAACTATTTGAGATGCATGTGAGTTCACATATCATATATTGAATCACATGAGTATGGCCATACAATTCTCAGTCTCGTTTATCAAGGGGCCCTAGATATCATACTCCTTGTAGGAGGGACAAATCCCATCTCTATCACTCATAGTCTATCCCCATGTGTCAAAGTCACCCAACCATCACCTTTATAAAACCCATGTTATAGGAATGTGTTTGATGATGTCAAAGTGTACCCAACGACATGTGATGAGTGCAGTGATTTTAGGTCTAAGAGCCACTATCACCACTATCACTATGACAGATGATTGTGACTACCATTCCATGGTATCTATGTATCACTCTCATGGTGGTTCTATCTGATATACTATTCTCTAACATATATGGAATAGATCGGGTGGTGTGGCTCGTAGGCTCCCTGCGAGGGGGCACGGGTTCGACCCCCAGCATTCCATTGAAATGATTTAGCCCACGTGTCGGCCGGCCAATGATGCGACTGTATTGGGGCCCCGGTATGGGCGGTAGGGGTCCCCGAGAGTTTACATCGCCTGCGGGGGTCACAAAAGTGGCGCTCGTGCGGGGGTGGTTCTCTCGCAAAAAAAAAATATATGTGTGCTTGACTTGATATCATATATCATGACTAATGAGACTCTGTCATCAATCAACACACACTCTAGTCTTATGTATAACTATTGTCTATTTTTCTTCCACAGTAATATCCAACTAGGGACATAACAAGAATGTATGTACTCTTATCATACAAATGATCTCATCATTCAAATCATGTACTTGAAAGCATATGTCATCGAGTCTCATCATTCTTTAGACATTTATCATGTATGTGTCATCATCTGATGACTGAGACAAACATAATAGATGGAATTACCTTTATCATTATCAAATCAAGTATCATATGTCTCATTGCAATCATAATATGATTGGCTCTCTGTGCATACTATACCAACAGACTCCCACTTCCACTTAGAGCCAATCACCCATGAAACATATTCCAAGTAATCTTAACATGTCCATCATGTTTCTACTGCACAAGTGCTTTTATATCAGGTAAGCAACATTTGCTTCAAGTCAGTATATTGCATGTTTCACATCCCCTCGCTTACGACAACTCATATGAGATGGAATTACTAGTATGCTATCTGAGATTTCTTTGCCTAACCATTAGCGTCATTATTGTTACAGTATTACTACTGAGTCAATGGTTGGAACCTCTCCCAAGTTCATCCATATGAACTTCTAGATCCATACAATATCCTTCACACTATTCGTAACACTACGGTACTCAACTTCTTATTGTAGAATTAATCAATTGTTTTATGTTGGAACATTTCCAACTAACAATTCTTATTCCACGGTCAAACACAATTTTGTCATTTTAGAATCTTGCATCGTGTAACTCTTTACACCCAACTCTTCGTTATTACCATAACTAAAGAACTAATCCGTTTAGTACTTCACAAGTACATAAAGACATCCTTCATTGGTATTCCAGTAACCCTTATTGGATTTCAAAAAAATATCCATTTGTCATGTCTAATACATATGAGATTATTGAATATTTATATCATCTTGTCATATAATATGATGATTTCATATCTTCTTGTCATGTCCAATATATACAAGATGATGGGTTCATATATTCTTGTCATGTCCAATACATACAAGATAATTAGTTCATATTTTCTTATCATGTCCAATACATACAAGATAACGAGATGATTTCATATGTGATAGATCCAATTGTGAATACATATGCATCTATCCATGTGTTCCTTATTCTTCATAAGAATTGGGACACTTGGCTCTTGAGAGATTAACTCCATGGAACATGGACACATTTTCTCTCATCATGATGAACTCATTCAACATCTAGCCAAAGTATGTTATCTTTCCTAGAATCCCTCTTGATCTATCTCTATAGATCTTGATTCCTATCTCATAGGATGCTTCTCTAAAAACATTTTAGAATGCACTTCGTTGCCAGGTTTTGTAGTATAAGGATGATATTCCCCATCAATATGTGGAATATACATATGCTCCCACTAAATTCTTGTAATCACACATTATATCATCATTCTTACTCAATTCAAACTCTTTGACTATCTTGTCAAATTGAAGATCCAATTAGGTGCTTGCTTCAATCCAAAGATTGATCTATGCAGCTTTATAGACTTTATTTGCATTATTGGATTTATAAAACCTTTAGGTTGTGTCACGTACACATCCTGCACAATATACCATTTAAGGAATGTGGTTTTAACATCCATATGCTAAATCTCATAGTCACATTAAGCTACAATAGAAAGCAATATACTGATGGATTTATCCATTGTAACTGCTGAAAAGATTACACCATGTTCAACACCTTGAACTTATTAGAAACTCTTTGCAACCAAATTACCCTCCACGTCAGTCTTCTTCTGGAAGACCCAAAAGTACCCTATGGGTTTTACCCCTTCAGGTGGATCAACCAAAGTCATACTATGTTGATGTACATGGAGTCCATCTTGGATTTCATGGCTTCAAGCAATATCTCAGTTTTTGGCTCTCGTTAGCTTCTAGGTAGTCTGTTCACTCATCATATGATCAACTCATCGCCTTCTTGTCCATAAGATATCATATATCATTCATGCTCTAGGTGTGCTCTACCAGAACCATGAGTTCTGTATGTTACTTAAGGAACTTTGAGATTCCACAACATTTTGTGATCCTCTTTATTCCCAGTGTTAAGCATGTGCCCAAAAGGAAGTTTGAAGTTTAGCCAGTAATCACACTCTGACTTATCAAGGTGTGATTCCTTCTTTCTGATACACTTCTCATGATACACTATCATTGTGTTTTAGGTGGAGTCCATCATGATACATCATGATCTTCCAGAAGGTTCTCAAACTCTTGGTTTAAAGTATCTCCAAATCGATCATATCAAAATTTAATACTTATACCAAGTTTGTTATGTACTTCATTTATGATCTCCTTGAACACTTCAAGAGAATCATGTTTGTATTTTATTAAAAACAAACTACCATATCTACTGAGGTCATCAGAAAAATATATTGAAGTACTGTCAATTACCTTTAGCATTTATTCTAAAAGGTCTATATACATCAATATGTATAATCCTTAACAGAATAATCGTTCTCCCACTACATCCAGTGAAGAACCTTTTTCACATTGCATAATGAATGAGATTATCATGTCTCTATTGGTTCAATAACCAAAATGAGTGTAGATAACCATCATATGGATTTCTAGAAATGTAATTCTTATTTATGCACTATAGATGACTATGCTATAGGCATTCAAGTTTGAGTTATTATGTCATTCATTACATGTGTCACGCACATTTTTCTCTTCAACTATCAAGTATAGTTAGTGAGACATAGGCATTGCCATCAAAGATCATATCTTTAAAATGAAACATCAGTCCATAACACTATTGCCCATATAAGATGTATGATGTTTTCATTAATGGCAGGTATATAATAGAAATTCAATAATTCTATTATATCCCATGAAGGTCTTGTTATAATTGTAATGGTAGCAACTCTTACTCCACACAGTTTCTAGCTTACTTCTTCTTAGGTCCTGAAGTAGAGATCTCTATCTCTTTCATCTTCCCGAGATCCTCTATAAAGAGGCTATTTCCTTTTCAAACTTACCCTTCTCTAGATCTTGAGTGATGAAGACTTGGACCTAAGCTTGGGTTCAGAACACTTCTTGACCTTGCTTTAGTCTATGGACTTCACTTTGCTGATCATTATCATAGGTTTTGTCCTTTCTTCATTCATGCTTTGGCATCAACATGCCAAGCACTTTAGATAGTGGTTTTGCCAAGTTTCTCAACATTTGATAAACTGGCTTTATGATTCATACAACGATTTGTAGAATCATATGTTTGGTCAACTCTTGACCTATAAGAAATCACAATCAATCTATATGCACAATCATATTGAGCATATGAGATTATACTTGATCTTCATTTGTCTGATTATAATCAAACATCACTTTGAAGACATTATACCTTTACATGATTTTTAAGATGTATAACCATCTCAAGAATGTCCATGCTTCAATCTATGTATGAAACTTATAGTGCATATAGCTCAGCATAAGGTTCTTGATGTCTTAGGCATCATTGGAATACTTCAAGTAAGCATCCAATTTTAGCCTTAGGTGCATTTGGAGTGCTTCAACTGGCTCTGGTCTTTCAAGGACTTTAGAGTTTATACTTGCCATTGAGAACACTTCTCAAAGGTCCCAAACCAAATTTGAAGTTTACCCTGTTTATGAATTGATTGCAACGATAATGTATTTGTGTTTATCATTTGGATTCTACAAAAGAATTTTGCAACTTTTGAAAACAATTTTGATTTGTTTGATTTGATAGATTTGACAATATTAATTAGTCCTTTAATTAATAATTGTTCCCACTATTTTGATCAAATTTATAACCCTCATGTATCAATTCGGAAGATTGCAACATACAATCTTCTAGTGGCCAAGATCCATATTTCATCAAGTCATGACTCAGCTTTGGCTGATCACCCATAACTTGACCATTTAGGTAGGCCATCATGCCAATTGTGTCATATCCAACTCTTGGATAGATGATATGCACAACTCTTTCCCATAATCGTCTTCATGCCTCTGGGCTTGGGCTCTCCAAGTCACCAGTTAAGTCTGACCCAAAAGCCGACATGATAGATATGCACTATGCTTTGTGCAAATCTACATATCCACCATCACAATTCCACAAGATGGTAAGTGTACCATTCTTTGTGCAAATCTACGCTTGGTCGATCAAGCATTTCATGTGTGCCTCTTATGGAAGGCATCTAATACTTTAATATTTTATTTGAGGGATTTTATATAAGTATATATACATATCCAATCACCACATTATTATAGTACGTATCATATACATGCTATAACCACAACGAGAAACATGCAATATCGATAAAAGTGATGATTATGGCCATCCTATTGTAATTCCATGGAGCCACAAGGAATTCTGGTCATCGAAGGTCTACATCATATGCAACCTATTGTTGATGAAGATCTTTGTGCTTGAACCATTTTGGGTTGATCGACTCATCCTATGAAACGATTGACTCACCTCTTGGTCGGTTGCTTGGTCAGTCTGGCCTCCAATGTCTGGACACCTCCAACAAGCAGTTGGTTCGGCTTCTTTGCAATCCTCCTTGGTCATCCAGGTAGTCGGCTCGTCTGGTGTTGAGCGTCTTCTTCTTTGATGTAACAAAAAATAAACTATCCTACTTTTACATAATCTTTGGGAAACCTCAAGTTACATTCTAAGGAAGCAAAGGTAGAAGAGAAAGGATCTCGAGTAATCTTGAGTTACATGTGGAATAGAAGGTAAAGGCTTGGTATGCAAACCAAGATGTAAACAACCAAAACCAACCAAGCACACATAGGGTTTATAGGCCATAGCCATGCTACACATCCATCATTAAAACCATTTTAGGGTGACGTGTATCAATTGCATATATACGATATCATATATGTATATTAGTTTGTGGTCGCATGTGGTATATAGTCAGATATGCACATTAGTCATTTTAAATATTCACATCGTGTGCAATAAATAAATGATGATAAAACCAAAATCCAATCATATCAATTTATCCTAAAACACCTAATGTTGATAGGGCTCTGATACCACTATTGGGTTTAATGGCCTCAGAGTAAGCAGTGGAAACAAAAAATTACTCACCAATAACCCATAATAAGAGTTTGTATCAACGACTATGTAACGGGAAAGATGGGTTTAGCGATATATACCTGGTCTTGGGGCTTGCCCAGTGACAATACCTCACAGCTATGTGCGGTCTTCAATGCCATGTCATGGATGGTGTCTGTGTAGTTCCTGCTCTTCGCCATGGACTCTGGCCTCCACCACAGACTACGGATGATGTGTCCTCCTGAGTGGCAAACATCTCCCGCCTCTGTAGAAAGTTCATACAGACTGTAACATCCTAGGATTTCAGACCTCGGATAACATGATCTTATAAGGAATGATTGGACTACCTATATCACCAAGGTGCACCTCCTTTTTTGGGAGCCCATCTATAAAGAACTCCATAGTTAAGTGTGCTCATCTTGGAGTAGTACTAGGATGGGTGACCAGTCGGGAAGTTGATCCTGGATTGTGCGTCAGTATGGACAAAGTGTGCAGTTAAGGCTAGTGGTGGTATGTGGGGCCAGTCGTCATTCCTGAAACTCTACTAGAACCTAGGGCAGTGGGCCCGGGCATTACACGGACCACATGGAACTCCTGTCATTCTAGAAGAACTAGTAGGAAGGAGACGACCCTCCTGTTGGTGTACTAGCACCAACCTACTCTCCATAACTCAAACTGCTTTTCTACAGTTGTCTTTCCCTTGATGTGCCTCCCTAGTCGGGTAACACTTGCTCGGGCTCTCTCGGTTACCACAACTAGAGAGGACAACAACTTTGTAGAGAAACTGATGTTCTGAGTTGTGTGTTCTGAAAAGCTCCCAGTACCCCTCTATTTATAGTAGAGGGCAGGGTCAGGGTTCCCAATCTGTTCGGGAGTAGAAGGATCTAGAAATTCCATGAATAGTTTGTACTGCGGTAGGCAAACCGGCCGTTTCATAAATGAACCAGTCATTTAGAAAAGTGAGCCGATCAATTCTCTAGTAAATCGATCAGTTGGGAGTGTGAACCGATCGATTCACTAAGTGAACCGGTCATTTCCCTTTCCAGACTTGCCCATAATTGACTTTCCTTAATCGTTTCTAATTAATTCAAAGATTAATCCTTATTCCAATCAAATTGAACAAGTGAAATGTGGAAATTTTCCTCCAACCGGGAAAATCCCAATTTCCTTAGTTGGCAGGACTATGAGCTGCCCGGTTCACCAAGTGAACCGATCGGTTGGCTCACACCAACTGATCGATTCACAAGGGTGAACTGCTCAGTTGGAAGTCCTAACATTGCCAATGCAGTCTCCAATCGACTTGACACTGTAACCAGCTAGTTCAACAGTTGAACTTGATAGTTCTAAGTCCAATCAGTCAATTGTATGTTTAATTGAGTACCTAAACATCTTTATTGTCAATCTAAACATCATTCATGGACAATCTTCTCTTCTAGGGGTATCCTATGTGTGTGACCCTAAAGGTTCCAATTTACATTGGCAATGAATGTTCATAACAATTTATGACATCGCAAGCAATGAGAGGAATCTAGTAACTCATAATTTCTACCCAAGTAACTCAAACAGTTGGAGAACAACTTCAACCTACAATATGTGATTAGTGTTACAATGATCGTATAGTTCCTTTGTCTCTGACATCTGAATTGAACTTGAGGCATGGAACGTCATCCTCTTTAACATTCAATCCATGTTCCTTGACCTAGAGCAGACTATCTGAGATGCATGTGAGTTCACATATCATATGTTGAATCACATGAGTATGGCCATACTTGACCTAGATCAGACTATCTGAGATGCATGTGAGTTCACATATCATATGTTGAATCACATGAGTATGTTGAATCATATGTTGATTATCATCGTTCAAGTCACGTACTTCAAAGGATATGTCTTCAAGTCTCATCATTATTTAGACATCTATCATGTATGTGTCATCATCTCATGACTAAGACAAACATAATAGAAAGAATTACCTTTATCATTATAAAATCAAGTATCATATGCCTCATTGCAATCATAATATGATTGGATCTCTGGACATACTATACCAACGTAGAGTATGATCATATTTGTAATGAATCACTTTCAAATTAGTCATCTAATCAGGGTTTACTTGGATGATTGCATTCTTAACCAGATTGATCATTGTTTAAAGCTTGATTAATGATGGTATTCTAATCAAGATTCTTTCAACATAATGAAAACCTCTAATAATCTTTTATTTCAAACAATAAGTTTTTAAGAATTGAAAACCCTAATCTTCCAAATTTAGGATTTTGATGGCATATGAATACAATATTGGATAAGTATAATGGTTTCCTAATGATTTTTAGTACTTTATATACAACTATGATTTAGTTTAAATTTTTTATATAGTTTGCATAACTCAATCATTAGTGTTCTTGAAAAATATTAGAATTTTTGAAGAACTTTATTACATGTTTGTCGACCGCGTTTCCCCAGGATAGACCAAGTATTTAGATTGAAATATAGCAATCTAATATTTAAATTTTATCTTTTTATTGGTAGGTCAAATTGACCTAAATTTTGAAACAAAGTTTGCAAAGTCTAGCTAAACCTTTAAATTTTCATAATTTTTGGATGATGTTTGAGTTCTACATAGGGTAGTGTCGGTCGAGTTTCCCTTGGACAAACTCAGTCGGCCATGCATTTTTGTTGAAAAATAAGAACTAGTATTTGGTTTTTATCCTTTTATTGGTAACTTTGATTGATTTAAATTTTTTACTGGAGATCAGAAATGTTGTTTCAGAAAATATATAATTTCTCATAATTAGTGGAGTAGGTAATACCTATTCAGTAAATGCTTTTTAGTAACATGTTTTATGATAGAAAAATATGTTGAAATAAAAGGAAGTGTAAGTTGGGTCAATTTGCAATTGCCCCAAGCATCTTAACTGATCTATATGAGAAACCTAGAACCCAAGGATCTCTCAGATTTCATGATCCATTCTAGAGAAACAAAATCCTATATATAGAGAAGAGCTAGGGCTTTTAGAGGAGAAAGTGGTGGAAATGAGACCTACGGTTTCACTATCTGAGATATGATGAAATCAAGTAAGTTTAGCTTCTTTGTATAGTCTTTCATAGTGAATATTCTCTCACATGTAAATACTTCGTCCCTCCTCTTATTTGATTTAATTTCACATCAAATCACCCCATTTTCACTCTTTCTCACATAATCTTCATTTCTAGGGTTTTTGAGTTGAGAGGAGGAAGAAGTGAATTGAATTGCTAGAGTTTGATTGTATTTATATGTGATTGGGTATTTATTTGGAAAGATAGTAGGGAATCAAATTCTACTTATTTTGATTATTTATCATTGATTGTAACTTGCTTAGTTCCTGATATATTGATTGAGGGTCCATGGAAATATCTATAGATAGATGATTATGCTATTTTAGGTGAATATTGCCTAAAGCTTGGGAATTGAATTGGCATGTATATAATTATATTTTAAATTATAGTAGAATGAATATTATAGAAGTGGATTGTTGAGTCTTACTAAAATTTAATATGATATGTGTACATAAGAAGTAGTATGCAGTGGTGATATTATCTATTTAGAGTTTGTGTTGAAGGATTGAATGAAATGAGTCAATTAATCAATATATACTTATGAATGATGAATGAAATGTGTGAAAATGGAAACTAGGGATTCCATGTGTGTGAATATCCATATTGAACCCTTGCTCACCATGATGAGATTACTAAATGATAAGATACATCTGATGTGTTGATCTAAGTATGACTCCTTGAAAACCCCAAAAGTTCACTATTAAGACAAGTATGAGTGATAAAGCTAGAACTTGTATATAATGTTGTAAATTTGATGGAATGTTGAAGTGTAAGAATTGATATGTCAAATGAAGATGATGAGTCTTGCTAATATGAGCTAATCATAATACTCTATTTTAGTATATTTTCTTTAATAATGAGTTGCCCTCACAACAACGTGGGTCCTTTTATACAAATTACATAACAATGGATTATGAAGGATGATTAGAGATTATCGTGTAAGAGGATGCAACCCTAATTCATTATTTTTACCTAAAAGTAGTGGTATAATAAGTAAAAATCATTATTGATTATGGGAATACCATTGCAAGTCAATGATATGGTACACTATTTAAATACAAGAAACAATACGAACAAAAATGTACTGAATGGTGATGGCAAGTTAAAAATGAAACTAATGAAGCTATTATTAATGAAGTCTATAATATTTTATTTTAATTACATGTGGTTGAACCCAAATTGAATGAAATATACTAAAAAATTGGACTTAGATAGATGTTAATGAGAAGAGAAGCATTGTATATCAAAAGCGTTAAGAATGATTGGTCCCAATAATGTAATGAATATGAAACGAAAGAAGTTGAGACTAATGAATATAAACTGAAGGAAAAATATGGGAATTAGTAGATGATTTGAAGAACCTAAATATAACCCTAAAATGATGAGTAGATGATGCAAATGAATAATAATTTCAAATGAGGGCTTAAGGAATACACATAACTACAGTTGAATTCTATTAAAAGATGAGGTTCAAGCATTTGAATTGATATACAAGATTGTATTCTTGGATTGTGATTGTTTTATAGAATACTTGTACTATGGGTATGGACTATTTTGGTGGACTTCAAATGTTATTCAACATGTGCCGATTAGTAAACCTAACTGAAGTATGTGAAATAAAACAATAATAGAACTAAGTGTGTTATGCATGTTCATGCATGAAACTTATTTACATCTATTGGAATTGAATGTAATAAGTACATGTTGTGTGATAAATCTATTCTAAGTATGATGAATGATACAAGATATCTCTATGCTTTTATTGTTTCTGGTTATAATGTCTCTGTGAATATTTGTTGAGAACTGTGATATAGAATGAACTGATAAGAAAAATGTTGAGATTGAATTTAACATGCAATAATTACATTTGAGAAACCTTGATGAGGGTAAATGATGCACAATGAGATTATGTATTAGGTTGAAAGCCCATCGATGATGATAAAACCCTAATGCAGTAAATATTGGACAATGAGATGATGTCCTAGGCTGAAATCACACTGATGATGACTGCTATGGGATGATGTGCAAATGTAAAGAATTATTTGTGCTCCAATTTACATGTTGTTGTGCTTCTTGACTTAGTCATTGCCTTTCTTTATAAGATTAATCTATTTCATGTTATTCTAGTTACATGAGAATACAAACCTATGATACACGATGTTTTGAATTTTTTAAGATGATTAAAATATATTAATAACAAGTAAAATGATGACACATCTAGTTAGGTACCTTGAACATCTTGAGTTTCCCCAAGGACCACACTGGGGAAGCAAAATAGATCTCCATCTAGTAATCAATGAATTATGAGAAGGATTTCCAGAGTGGTAATCGAGACCTTAAAGGTTAGACCACCAAGATTTAGGAGTGAGTCATCTGGAGTGGCTCTATCCCTAAGTCCTTACTATGAAAGTCTATGTCCATGATGAGTAGACTCTAATGAAACAAAATACGTAAAATATGAAAATATTAGAAATGTTGTGATATGTGATATATTATTTTATTGTTCCTATCTTATGTACCTAGTATGAGGATGTGAGCCTCTTTTGACAACCCTAACGTGGCCATGGTCTGTTGTTGATATCTTAGGGTGGTCGGCTAAACCCTCAGATAGTGACGATGAGTTGTTGACATGAGAATCAGGCGTGCTGACTTCTAGTTGGTGAGGTACAAGCCAAGTAGTTTCTAGGCAAATGAATAGAAGATGATAAGTTGTGTATAATATGATTTGGATGTTTGTTGCATTTCTTGTATTACTAGCTGATAAATTACCATTGTCGATTATGTTTCTTATTGTGGAAAATAATCATTCTATTATATAGATTGTCAATTACAAATTGTGATTTTTCTTGCTGACAAGTAGTAAATAGTGGAATTTATAACCACTCTCAATATGATTTGGATTACTTTCTATTTAATAGTATTGTTTGGTACACATGTATTATGTGTAATTCAACTTCTTGACTATAGGATGTGCTCCTGGTTTGACTGATGGTGTGTCACAAAGATGATTTTAATGTTTGTATTGATTCAAAATGGTTAGATCTTGACTTGTTACTCATACTAAAGGATTGTTAATCTGAGCTAAGATGTATCTACTAATTTGTTCATAGACATGATTTTAAAGATGTTTTAAAGTTGGATTTGGTTTAGGTGATTACCTTATCTAGTTTATTAGACTACCATCGTAAACTAGATTTGACTAGATCCTAGAACTATCTTCTAGAGTTTTCATTATGTGGAAGATTCTTTTAAGTTCATTATACTTGATCTAATGTTGATGTGTGTACTCAGCTTTACTGGGAGGTATCCACTTACTGGGGCTCTATATGAGTCGCATGAGGTTGTTTCAAATGTTGGTAGGTATAATGTTATCCAGTGAGTGGTTATGACAAAGAAGATATAAATAGAATAATATAGATAGATTGGATTGTCTATGTACACTCTCTTTCTTAGGATGGGTAGAATATTGAGTTTGTTCCTTGATGTACATGCATTAGATGTAAATTGAATTGTATGTGAGCAATAATAGTTGATTCTTGACAAGGACTCAAGAAGATTGCCTACCTAACATGGATTTAAGGATAGCTTGGAATGGCTAGGTTACTCTCTATTGTTGGCTTTAATTATAGTTAGTTTAAGTTTTTATTATATCACCTTTTCTGGTGAGGAACAATTGTATAATGATACACTTTGTAACTTTGTAATAGTTTTGTTTCCACTGCTTATAAACTTCTTGCTTTGATATTTGTATCATTTGAGAAAATGAAATTCCTCCTTTCCTTCTTATTTGGAATTGGATGGATTTATTCTTCAATTTAGTGAAGTGTATCCCCAATCATGTCCCTCTATATATATACATACATACATACATATATATAAATATATATATATATATGAAGATAAATGTATAATCAAACTACATATATATGTGCAGTAAATATTGTTTTCTCCAACATATTATATACACATGCAATTGTAGTCAATTTATCATTTTTCTACACATTAACTACATCTACAACTGTAGTTATACATTTTGAAACATACCAACACTAGTTATCTTAATCATTCCTCCCCTTTCCTTAAAAATATTTCATGAAAATATTATATATTATTTTCTCAAAAGGAAAATTTTGATACTTTAATATAATATGAGTTGATGTTAAATGTGAGCATGTTATACAAATATACTCAAAGTGAAGGTTTTAAAATTAAAGTATTCATTATAAAAATAAATAGTAAGGACTTTAGTTACTAATATCCGAAATAATAAGTTTGACCGTTTACAATACTCAGAAATAAAAGATGAAAGAAATAGAATTAATACAAAATATTGTGACACAATTATGTCATTAAAGAAAATAAGTACATTAAGTGAATACTTAGAATGCATTTAATGAAATGTAATAGTGGACATTTTTAATGGTAGCTTTGTTATCAAAATTGTGTTGCTCATTCTCTAATTGCCATAACCACCGATATTCAAGTCATTTGAATGTTAATTTCTCCTTCAATTTAGTTTAATAAAGAAACCTATAATCAAACATGGGTTTTACAGGATAATTAATTGGACCTTTATTTTCCTACCCATGTTTTCGTTACTTATTCATTTAACCAAGTAAGGCATCAATTCGCTTTGTTTATTGGTTGATGTTCTCATGATGAAACATTGACCTACCCATAACTGATGGCGCTCCCCATCCACCCTTCCTAGTGTCTTAAATAATTCTCTCATAATTTGAATGCCTCATTCTCTTGATTGATTTTCTTTTGAGACACTCCCTCTTGTGCTACCTATATCTTATGGCCCTCTCTTTATAGTTGAATATTATTTATCTTGTGAGCCTTATAATTCCCCAAATGTTACTCATGTGCACATACTCGGTGTTTATTTATTCATAAACTTATTTTCCCTAGTTTTTGGATGATGTTCCCCCTACACCTAGAACTCGAGCAATTTGAAGACTAGGAGTTTGAGGAACAAAGCATTGTAAGTGAAGACCTAGAAGTACTCATTCAAGAGTAGATAACAACCTCAGATGCCTAGGTGGACCTTTGGCTTTGATTTATCTAGTTGATGCTTTTAATTAGATTTTCTTTTGACTGTCAATGACCAACATATTAAACAATTATCCTTTAGTTTTGGTTTTCTACTGATGCAAATACTCTACACGCTTTGTATTGCTTACAATTCTGAATAATACTATCCAGCCCTTCCATTTATTAATTGAGTATGTAATTTGGAGATGTATTTCTTATTTCAAAAGTAAGGAGTGGTTCAATCATTGGGACCCGCTCCTTGCAACATGGTAATAGAGGTATGGCAGAAGTAAACTAGCTATCTCATGATTAATTTAAATAGGTTTTCTCATAGTTATCCCTATCTTTTAGGAAAGGAAATCTATATGAGGATAAGGGTTTTGGATCCACTCCAAGTGGCCCATCTAGGTACTCAACCCCTTTGAACCCGCAGCTAGGTATGTCTCCCGTAGATCCCCCTCTCCATATGCCTAAAGCACAAGTAAGTCTAAAAGTACAAGTTACTCCCACTCAATCTTTGGTCACAATGACCCCTAGTGCATTTATATACTTATACATGGGTTTACCTCTAAGAAAGAGCTAGCATTTCTCTATCAACTTCTCACTAATACCACAAGTGGAAGTATTCATGTAGATCAAAGTTATGATAGACCCAAAGAATACTCCTTGATAGAATTTATCGAGATGAAAGCACCCTACTTCATGGGTGAAGAAGAATTAGAGATTGTTGATAAAGTAGGTGATTAGGTCTTGGTGTGATTCTTCTAAAGGCCACATACTAGCCAACTAAAGGTGACTAGATGCAACCCTAAGGTAAAACACATGGATCTCTTAAAATTTGTATATGTGGACCTAGTCCAACTCACAGACCCAACTAATCACACATTCCTACAAGCACACGGGGTCATCTTATAGTATAGGCTAGTGGTAACATTAGGGTCGATCCTCAGGGATAGAGGGGAAACTAGATCTAGGTTTTTGCTGGCTACGTTCCTAAAGCTGAGATTAGGTTTGATGAGTTTAAAATTGGGTTTGGTTTGATTAAACTAAACAAGAAGGCAAATAAAGGAAATATGAAAGCTAGATTTCCAAATAGTCTAGATTACCCTAACAAAGCTAGGTCTAAGAGACTAGATTAAGCAATCAACTTAACAAGATAAAGATGACCTACACTACTTTAGCAAGTCAATTAACAACTAAGAACTAAGCTAAACATTAGAGAAAGAAAGAATCTAGGTTAACCCTAATTATGAAGACTAAGCAATTGACTATAGGCAATGAAGGCAATTAAACTAAACTAGCATTAGCAAGCTAAGAAGTCAAAAGTGGGTTTTAAGCAATATGATGGGTAGGTGGGCCGTTTTGGAATGTAACTTGATATTAGTTGGGGGAAGGTCAACATATCATGCAAATCTCACATTTCATTCTAGATTACCAAACCAAACAACAAGGCAAGTGCAATTAGAATATACCCTATACTACTAGTTGGATAACTAGGGTTAAGTGTGATTCTAGTAGAACTTGGCAAGTTTAGGTTTCTAGGGTAAGTGGTATTAGGGAAATTGAGATACAAGGGTAGTAATGGGACTAGAGATGAGGGTATTTCACGTCATGTTACTTGCCATCTAGCCTTTAGGAAGCTCTAGGTAATTGCACTAATCACACTTATACTAGCTACTTAGATCTCACATTCATTTGTAGAAGAAGGGATATGTATGTAGGAAAAAAGGGGGCTAGCTAGGGATCCACTAATTGGACTTAGGATCTAGTCCTAAGAATGCCACATACATTCCAATTTCTCCTAGAAGCTAAGTGTCATCAAGCATCACAAAACATGCAATTTATGTTTAAAAGAATAAACCACATGAAAGATTATGGTAAATGAGATAGAGCAAGACGCAATCATCATAGAATGAAATTATGGTCATTACAAGTTATTTCCCCCCAACATGGTATCAAAGTCACATTTTAACCCCAAACATCCCACCACTAGGGACTTAGCTAGACATCCTCATAGAAAAGATAAAAGAAATGAGAAGAAGGGGATAGGACTCCATGGAGGTCTAAGTAGATCCTCCTTCTTCACCTCCTAGCTATTATAGCGTGACCTCCTCCTCCAAGGTTGATGATGGGTATGGAAATGAAGGGGATTATAGATGAAAACCTAGAAAACTAGGTTTCTATGGTGGAAATGAGGTGGAAATGGTGGGTGGAGAGCATAAATGCAAGGGGAGTGTAATGAATGCTCTAGAGTGTGTGAGGAGGAGTAATGAAATCTAACCTAGTGTTGTGGATGCCACCCATTTATATATAGGCAGTGGTGGAAGAACTAGGGTAAGTAGGGGCATTGTTAGAAAAATAGTACAGAAAATGCTAGGGTTTAGGTGGTAGCACAGTCGTGCTGCGCAGAACAGCCGTGGTGGGTAGGGGTAGGAACGACCATGGTGGTGTGGGATGGTCGTTCTAAGAAAGTGGAAAAATCACTGGTAGAGGTGGTAAAATGGAGGCTGATAGCGCAGCCGTGGTGGAGGTTAGGTACAACGGCCGTGTTCGGTAGCACGACCATGGTGAGTGAGTTGGAGGTGAGGTTGTTCCCTTCAGCATGCCCATTTTGGCTTCTGGTAGCACAGTCGTGCTGGGTAGCACATCCGTTTTGGGGACTTCATAGCACAGTCGTGCTGGGTAGCACGATCATGGTGGAATGTTGCTTTAGCTTTGCAATTTTGGGATTTTCTTTGTAACTTTGACATTGGCCAGCACGACTATTCCTTTGCACCATGATCGTGCTGGGGTCTTCAATAGCAAAACCAACTTGAATATTCATGATCAATGAACTTCTTTACTTGATGTTGACTCTTGGCCATTAGGGGTAGGTGGAGGGAGTTTTGGAGTCCCCTTTGGACCCCTCCATGAGTGGAGGACTCCTAGAACTCCTTCCTTCTCTCTTATCCATCAAAAGCATGGTCCAAGTACCTTGAAAGTATGCAAAGAACATCCATAAATGCATTTGACAATAATATGTCTATTGGGGAAGTTAACTTGCATTCTACTATGTTTAGATGTGATTAAAGAACAAATTGGCACAAGATGGGGCCCTAAAATAGGGTGGCATAACCACCCCAAACTTAAAACATACTTGTCCTCAAGTATGCTCCAACTTAATCTCTATGTTCAATTTTCTTTCAATAAACAAGAATGATAAATGCATTGCAAAAGATGATTATTGACAAAATGGTCTTAAAAGTGACTAGGTGCATGTGTTCCACCTCTCTCTCTCAACTTTCACTAAACAATCATGAAATGAGCACTGAGCATACAAACTTCACATATAGAGCATAGAATGCACAAGCTTTCCATATGCCCTTCATGTAATTCCAGGTAAACCATTTCATGTTGGCATGAATCAATGATGACTAGGAGTGTTGTTTCACTTTCATGCATTCAATCTTATGCTTCAAACCACATCAAATTAACCACATGGTTGTAGAAAATGGTAAAGTGAGATAAGTTTGATGTTTTCTAGCTCAATAGGTATGAAAATGGAAGGAAGGATCGTGCTAAGATTTTGGAGTGCTTTTACACACTCATCTTCTCTTTATTTAGATGCTCTTAAACATGAGCATCTTTTTATTTTCTTTTTTCTTTTTCTTTTCTTCTTTTATTTTATTTTGCCCTTGATGTAGGTAGGGCATATGGTGGATAGAGTGAAGTATGGTGATGCAGATATGGCAACCCCAAACTTTTGGAGGTCGCCAAGGCTAGATATGTACACTAAGGAATCCTTTAATGAGGCAGAGAGGTATGAAGACGTTGAAAGAAGAGTCGGGTCAAAAAGGGGTCATTGGTGTAGTCCGCAACATAAGATCTCCTGCATGAAAATTGATCCAACATTTCATCAAATGATATCACACCACATGATTAAACAACATGAGATTCACATTTATGTCATGCGATTCCATAGGCTCTAAGCGTTCATAGCTTTCTCAATTCATAATTCTACTAAAACATTCACAAACTTGAGAGAGGTGATGCACATGTAAAAACTCAACAATCAAGACCATATAGCAATAAGCTCTAAGAAAAAGGCATGCATTTGTCAAAGATCGACATTTTCATTTCAAACAATGGAGATTAAGTTAAAACATGCTTTTAGGTGAGAACATTCAAATTTGGGAAAAATTGACCAAAATGGTTCCAATTTGCATTCAGTCACATCTAAACCTAACTTTTAGGGAAATTAAAATATAAAGAAGCAAATCCTAACTAAAACACACAAAAATTACCAACATCTACATGAGAATGCAATGCATGACATGGAGGATCAAAAAGAGAATTTTTTTAAAAAAATTACAAAAAAAAATGCATGAAATTAAACTACATGTATGCATGGATGCAAACAGAAGGAAATCTATACTAAAAATAGAAATGTCAAACAAATAGATATCATGTGAGACATTCTTTTACAAAATAAGCTAAGAAAGAGGGAATACTATGCTACCACCCCATTCTTTTGAATCATGGTGTCTTCAGCATGAAACTAAAGCTTAGAAATGATAGGATAGACGTTACTGCTCTTCCAGTGTAGGATTCTATGGTGGGCCAGCCTGTGGGGGTGAATGCTAGTAATAGTGGCCCTAGTAGTCTTCCTGTGGAGGTGGGTACATCTCCTGGTAACCAGATAGTCCTCCCCAGAAATCCTCCCCCATTGGGGGTTCCTCTATACTTGCACATGCTGATATTGGTAATTGTGGTTGATCTAATGATGGATCTGCTACTGATAGAACCACATGGCCTACTGTGTCTGTTGAATCGCCTCCAACTGTGCATGAATGGCTAACATGTCATATGCATTTGTTGGAGGTAGATGGACATCAAAATCCTCAAATTTGGGTTGTGTGCGGCGTGGCTACACAAGTATATGCTGCTACTCTGGCACATTCGTCTCTCCTCCTTCTTCAGGTAAGTCCACGTTTGGTGTTTTGAACCCCTCTTTTGGATGTGATATCAACCCCAAAAAAGTTATCTGGTGGTCCCACATCCATGCGTAGGGGGTGGTGTGGTATGGGAGTTCCAAGGTGATTCTAGGGTACCCAGGGTTTAGAACATAAAAGATTTTGCTATGTTTGAGGGAGATCATTTGGGACCTATCAAGATAGTATACATTAGCACATTTGCTTCCTTCTACCGTGGTAAGCCCATCTGGATTGCAGCCCACTGTTGTGACGTCCCCGAATTTTCTAAAACTTAATCTGATGTGTGACGTCTAAATTGAAACCTCACCTCAGCAAGAATCCCAATTTAAATACCACACACTAGGCTAAGAAGAAGAAAACCAGAGGAAATCAGAAGAAAACAATAGTAGAACATGCTCATGAACAATAATAAAACCATACAACATATGTTCACCATTCAACATATAATTACATAATAAATTGTTACAACATTTGAAATTACACATTGAACAGTAAAATTTTACTTATACATGTACTACCACTAAACAACATGATTTTAAGACAACATGACCACATGTACATCAACTCGCCACACAACTCTCAACTATCCTAGTCTTCAAGATCATATGTCCATAACCTAAACAAAAGATTACATGTGGTACACGTCAGCACAATATTCACAAATATTGGACTGAGTACGCATGAGTGTCTTTTTATATACCTCTCATTACTAAACTTGGCAATAAGATAAAACTAATACTTGGTAGTAACAAAAAGGAATATATAATGAGAAACATAATTGAACAAAGATGTTTATTAACAAAAGAGAACGCACATTTTATCATGAATTTCCATTATATGTAAAGTTGATCAAACACATGCACTATTCTACCAAAGAGATTTAGTGCTCACATGTACTATTCTACCAAAGTGATTTATTAATTCATAAATGCACTATTTTGCCAAAGATATTTAGTGCTCACATGTACTATTCTGCCAAAGAGATTTAGTACTTTCATGAATGCACTATTCTATCAAAGACACTTAGTGTTATCATATAATGGATCATATATCTTATGTTTCATGTGTTCATAGCCCTAAGTAAGGAACATCAAGCAAGATATCATACAAGAACAATCCTTTCATCCAATATCATATGCCAAGTATTTTACTACACATATATCACAAGTATAATGTATAATAAGCCAAGTAAGAGGTAATGACATACCTTGATCAAGAGATAACCTAGTCATCACACTCCTGATGTCAACTACCACTCTTGATCAAACCCTGGTTAAGATAAGAACATGCTCTATCATTAGATTTTCCATTACTTTATACCTTATCTAAACCCTAATTATGTTCATTCCTAGGGTTTACCTTATCTCATTAGGATATTCTCATGATTACTTGTATTCTTAGAGTTATCTTACTGATGTCATATTCTGTATTATAATTCATTTACTGATAATTGTATTTCACATTATTATGTGAACATATTAACCATAAGTAACATGCATTAACCTAAATTAGGGTTTCAAACCATGAATTAAGGGTCAACTTCATATAACATGGATTTCATCTATAAAACTGATCTTAGATTTAAATTTTATCTTCCAGTTACAGATATAAGCTTACTATGTAAATTTTCAAGGTTTCTTGAGCATCTTTGTAATTATTGCACATTAATTAGGGTTATTAGACATATGGAGAAAATTACATAATTTCACGCATCAACATTATCATATCTGACATTAGATGGATTATAAACATCAAAAAGGATTTACTAACATGTTATCATAATTTTAGGCCATCATTTGATATTTATTATCCATGAAATAAGCATTTTGCATCTCACTTAACATCTATGTTATTTAAGAACCAAAGTACTGATATTATGTTATAATATTGTTCTACACATTTTTCTGAGAATTTTGGTACCTTATTTGTATTTTTCATATAATCAAGCTAATTATTGGGAATTATTGAAGATTTGTATATTTCAGAGGTAATTTACCTTTTCTGGCCAATGGGGCGCTATCATGTGTCCACTTTGGGGTGCCCTTCTTGCTATTGGGCCGGTCTGGTTCAACACAAATTTTAGTCGGTTTAGGGTAATTGGATCTGGTACGCCATTTGAACCACCTTCTTCTTCTTCCTTTCTCGTTCCCGTGAACTGCTGCCAACATGCGTAGTCTGTGAGGCCTATCCTCCCATGCCGGTAGCCCTGTGGGACTCTACTCTCACTGCCAACATCACTGCCAATGGGCTCTACTCCATTTAGCAAGCACAATGTGTCAAACATCCTCGTCTGTTTATTATGAAGCCATAGGCTCTTCCGTGATTTGCTCCATGCTGACACCCGCCAGGTCACTTAGTTGCAGACCCTCCTCGCGAATTGAGGAGATCATCGGTGTAGGTTGCAACTGCGGTGGAGTAAAGGGGTGTTATACCCCTAAGAGTTGGTTGTCTCAAGCTCACTTCTGTTGGATCACTGGAACACAACCTTGCCCCAAATAGGAGTCAGCCACCTTCAGGCTTCCTGAGTCGTGACTGAGACTCCTAAGCACTTTCCCCCTCCTTTAATATCTCCATTGCTCATCGTGGTGAGGACTAGAGACCAATAAAAGCTTGTTTCTCTCCTTGTCATTCATGGTCTCAGGTCCAGTCAAAATGTGTGTCTATCTTGTCCTACTATGATGTAGGTGCCTCCGAGAACTGGGTTTCCTTCCTCTTGTTCTCTCCTGTGTGTGTAGGTGGGGAGGTAGAAATTGTGGAGACCTGGTTCCTCACTATTCTTGTTTCCAAAAAGGTGTGAGTAAACAATGCAGGTAGCCCATGATTTAGTGAAGGAAACCTCCCATTAAAGATCATGTGATAACCCACGACCAATGGTAAAGCAACTAGCACTGACCCTCCACGACTTCGTAACTCACACCAATTGAAGATTGGTGTATCGACTGTTGAGTCAACCCATCTAAGGGTCAGCAACATGACTCCTATTGGTGATCCAATGTTCATGAAACTAGTGCCCACGACCACTAAGTCTGTGATCTAATGCTAAAACATGGCCACACATGTCATCCAATGACCAGGGTGCGTGACAAGGCACAAAGTAGGCTAGAGATATCTCCCTTGATCTAATATACCTCAAAATGCACATTATTTGATGATATTCAAAGACTCATAAATCCTTGTAGGAATATCAAAACAACCCTAAAAGTTATTCGTGGATTCCTTGCCACTTACTCTACCATCTACTAAGCTTTCATGTCGGTATTCAACCATTTGGCCTATCATGCAAATACTTCACAAAGGCATACCTTTACGGATTATAAGTTGGATATCAATATCAACAACATCCATACTTTGTCAAAGTATTTGGAATTCTTAATATATATCAGATGCTTGCACTCACTTATATTATTGAACATCCAAGGATTCCATATGTTCATTCTATCACATCCTACACACCTTAAAAGAAATTTCATCCTTGAAATTAAGCCAAAATCCAGTCCATCACATCATATACATATTAAAATAAATTTCATCCTCAAAATTAATCCATCCGCTTACGTTAAGGAATTTCATCCATCTGTAGGACACTACTCTATGTGCAAGATATCCACATAGGATACCTAGAACCATATATCCAATGCTCTATTAGGAGGTTTTAAACATCTAGGGTGAAACACCCCTGCATAAAGGATCGAAAAACATCTTAGAAATTATGGTTATGTCATGACATATCTCATATGTTAGGGTTGCATCCTTATCTTTACCCATGCATTAGGGTTCCCACATCATATTACCATGTTTTGAAGGAGTTAACTAAAGTTAACCCATTATATCAAGGTATCATCAACATTTTATTGACCAAATTGATAGAACATGTTCAAAATTAACACATGCCTTTTAGGGAGTAACTATAGTTAACCCACTTTATCCATCTAGATCATATTATTGTGTCACCATCATCTCATTGTGATGACTTTCAAATTATGTTCAACATCTTTAGTAACCACTAACATTAACACATCATTCAATGTTCTCATTGATGTTGTCTAATTTCACATTTTCATATTAGTTGTAAACTTTATTAGATATTCATCTCTATATTTACCAACCATATTATGTCATCATTCCATTGTCCAATTTTTTTTTACTATGTCTAACATCTTTACCAAGTGCTGACATTAACACCTTAGGTATTATACGTCACTAATGTGATATCAATTTACTTTTATATTAGGTTGTGACCTCTATTAGTGTATTCACCACTAGATTTGCCAACATTATGATGTCATCATTATTCATGAATATTAATAACCATCTATATATTGAGAGCTATCAAACCATCTGTCATCTTTCACCATGTCATACGGGTATATCACATCTCGAGATTAGATCACATCCTTACATATATTATATCATGGGGGTGAAAAGCAAACTTATGTGAGTGGCTTGTTAAACATATATCAAAACTTCATCTAGTCCAACTGAGGTTCTCCTAACCCATATCATGAGGGTATTATTATGCTCACTCTCTCTGATCTCACTTAACTATATGAGTATCTCATATGCATAAAACTTTATCCTCCCTCTTTGTTCTAGGGTTCTCAGGCCTACATCATTGGCATTAGTTATAGCCTTACAAGCTCTAGCCAGATAAGCACAAACCAAAACATGCAATGGCATTCTCTTCATAGGTTCTATACCCATGAATCATACTTACCCAAAACTCTCTTATATATGCAACCAGTAGATTCCTATGTGGGAAACCACCAACGCGAGTATGAGGCTCCACAAAAACTAACACAGCGACCTCGTCCAGGGTCTTGGGACTCTCTCTCCCTCACCCAAATGGTAGGTACTCATATTCATATTCACATATGCACATATAACCAACCCCTCTTTGACTCTAGGGTTTGGTCCTTCCAAGGACATCTAGGGATCAATAAGTCGATAATCATGCATTAAGCAACTCAACTCATTCACTGAGGAGTAGTCTAGTTTAGGACATATAATATCACATATTTCTCATTATTCTCATAACTTGGAGTTTAGGTTCTCTGACCTTCTCCCAATGGATCTCACTCTCTATGGAGTTAACCCTAAAATTGGCTCCCAATACTAGAAGCCCTCCCTTGCAAAAGAGCTTGAGGCTCATGCTGGCTCTCATCTTTATCTCAGCTTAGCTTATCTTATCTTACAAAAACATCATACATCATCAAAACCTATCTCAAGTCCTCCAAACTGAACCTTAATCCTTAAAGAAAACATTAATCATCATAAACCATCTTATATCATCTATGCATCATATCATCAAAACTTATTTCATCTATTCCATGTATCACATATTCTAACAAGGCTCTAGACATCTAATCTAGAACGACTCTCTCTTCTAGACTGATGTCATTCACTTTCACATAGGTTTCATGACCACCTCCTACTCATACATTTATGGGGACACATTTTTGTAATACTTACATATATAATAAAATATTATATAATTTTTCTCCGACAAAACATGCGTCAGAGAAAACTACCAAGGTTTGATCTGATTGGTATCAAAAACCAAATCCAAAAAATGAGTGTCCCACACATAGTAGAGAGTACAGTGCCAGAAAACCAGTGGAAAGGGTGAGAACGAGGTGTAGACTAGTGTAGCTATTCTAGACAATGAGTGCCATATGTCTAGGGTTTCTCTACCCTGGATGCACATTATCTCCAAATAACATAATGTCCCATACTGCCACATTATAAGGAAATAATGACATCTTAGGACTTTCTATACGACAAGCACTAGTCTAGACCTAGTTCTCAAACATCTTGGTGCTAACCTAGAGACTAGGTCAGATATAGTCTCTAAAAGAAGACTAATCTAACCCTAAAGATTTGTTTTAAGTTCAAGGTTCTTTAATTTAAGTTGCATAATGAGAAAATGTTAGGCTCTGCTATTATTCATGCTCTGATACCACCTGTGACGTCCCCAGATTTTCTAAAACTTAATCTGATGTGTGACGTATAAATTGAAACCTCACCTCAGTGAGAATCCCAATTTAAATACCACACACTAGGCTAAGAAGAAGAAAATCAGAGGAAGTCAGAATGAAACAAAAGTAGCACATGCTCATGAACAATTTTAATAAAATCATACAACACATGTTCACCATTCAACATATAATTACATAATGAATTGTTACAACATTTGATATTACACATTAAATAGTAACTTTTACATATACATATACTACCACTAAACAACAAGATCTTAAGACAACATGTCCACCTGTACATTAGCTCGCTACACAACACTCAACTATCATGGTTTTCAAGATCATATGTCCATAACCTAAACAAAAGATTACATGTGGCACATGTCATCACAATATTCAAGAATATTGTACTGAGTACACCTACGTGTTTTTTTTGTATACCTATGATTACTAAACATGGAAATAAAATAAAACTAATAGTTGGCAGTAACAAAAAGGAATATATAGCACAAAGCATAATTGAACAAAGATATTTATTAACAAAATAGAACACATGTTTTACCATGAATTTCCATTATATGTAAAGTTGATCAAACACATGCACTTATCTACCAAAGAGATTTAGTACTCACATGTACTATTCTTCCAAAGAGATTTAGTACTTCATAAATGCACTATTCTGCCAAAGAGATTTAGTGCTCACATGTACTATTCTACCAAAGAGATTTAGTACTTTCATCAATGCATTATTTTACCAAAGAGATTTAGTGCTATCATATAATGGATCAGATGTCTTATGTTTCATGTGTTCATAGCCACAAATATGGAACATCAAGCAAGGTATCATACAAGAACAATCCTTTCATCCAATATCATATGCCAAGTATGTTACTACACATATAACACAATCATATTGTATAATAAGCCAAGTAATAGGTAATGGCATGCCTTGATCAAGAGATAACCTAGACATCACACTCCTGATGTCAACTACCACACTTGGTCAAACCCTGGTTAAGATAAGAACATGTTCTATCATTAGATTTTCCATTACTTTATACCTTGTCTAAACCCTAACTATGTCCATTCTTAGGGTTTACCTTATCTCATTAGGATATTCTCATAATTACTTATATTCTTGTCTTAGAGTTATCTTAGTGATGTCATATTTTGTATTATAGTTCATTTACTGATAATTGTGTTTCACATTATTAAGTGAACATATTAACCATAGGTTACATGCATTAACCTAAATTAGGGTTTCAAACCATGTATTAAGGGTCAACTTCATATAACATGGATTTCATGTATAAAAATGATCTCATATTTAAATATTATCTTCCAGTTACAGATACAAGCTTACTCTAACAATTTTCAGGGTTTCTTGAGCATCTTTGTAACTATTGCACATTAATTAGGGTTATTATCCCTAATTAGCAATATGGAGAAAATTACATAATTTCATGTATCAACATTAACATATCTGACATCAGATGTATTATAAACATCAAAAAGGATTCACTGACATGTTATCATAATTTAGGCCATCATTAACATGTCCTCGCTTGAATTTGCCTAGAGCTCCTTCATACATCCATCACAATCCTAATCTTGTCCCTTATCTAGAAGCACCATTCGTGAATCTTCTAGAGTACGAACATCCAAATTATTTGTTCATGTGAGTTCATGACTTCCACTTCTCCATTTTCCTACTTTATATTCCTCATTTTATCAAGTGTGGCAGATTCACCCAATCTCATCCGAGCTGCTTCGTAGCCATGGCAGGACACAAGCTAGGGGATGAATTCGCTTGGCAAGTTTTCACTTCTATCCTCACCCTCTTCTCTTCTTTATTTTTTCCCCGCAAGGGTATAAACATGTTTTCACTCCACTTTGCTTCTCGCTGACCGGAGGCACCCCGACGATGACTTGTGATGTGGCCACCAGTAATCGGGCCATGTCACACGGGCCAGACCCATTCTCTCTTCTCTTTCTCTTAATTTATCGGCCAAGTGGATTTTTCTCATTTTTCTATTGGTTAGTTCTTTAGAAATTCATAATAAATCAATGCTTTATCAGAAAAATACAAATACATACTCTTTGGAAAGGATTTTTCACAAGGAATCTGAATTTAAGGTTTTTAAGTATTGTTTTACATATGTATTTTGATGTTTGTCATAAGTACCATTTTAATTATATAAAAACCTTAAAATACATAACTAATTCATTTTAACTCCAAATTTAAGAAATAAATATGTTTTCTTAATAAGGAGAATCCAAGTAATCGATTGGTCCTAGTTTTGAGTCCTAAATAGATGGTTTTTATAAAAGGTCCAAATGAGGGTTTCTCGCCTAATATGATTTATAAACCCTTATCCATGTGTATAAACGTGTATCTAGGACAAAGCGAGATTGGACACATTTAATTGATGAAAAGTCTTATTTAAGAAATTTGAGTGATGTATGTATGTGCAACCCTATTTATTTATGAGTTTGAGTACTATCCTTCAGTTGGGCATTTGATATCCAACCCTAATTTCCAATGAGGCGTTGCTTAGCCTTTATTCTGCTTATTTCCTTCTTGTGGCACTTTTAATTCAATTATTCTAGGGTCTTCGACCCCATTTCAAAAGTTATTTAAATTCTTTATATCTGCCATTGAAATACTTTAGCATGATGATGAAAATGATTAATTGACTAATGTAGTGTACATGAGTATAGACCACCCATAGTTTTGGTCATGAGACTAGGGGAATGTGACCACTCTTCCCATGGGAATGTGATAATTATCCCCACTTTATATATATTCATGTGTTTGGGAATGTGTTACTCTCCCACACCCAGAGGTTGAGGTCTGGTAGGTGCCTCAACCCTATATTAGCTTATGTAGTCACATTTAATCATGCATGCAATTTATTATTGTTTAACTTGTCAGAAATTCTTGTTTATTTTACTTGCCACATTTTCTTAACCCTCTTAGCAAAGTGAATCTTTTTATTTCTTGCTTTAGTTTATAATTGTCCTTATTCTTTATTTGACACATAGATTTTTTTCTCCTCTTGCTGGGTGATCCCAACCACCCAGGTTAGGATCAGAGTGCACAACATGAGCATGGTCAACCAGCCTAAGACTAGGAGAAGGATTTCACCCTTCCATCATGGACCATATGTTAAGTTATTTTATTGGAGACATATTGATGTAGTTGAGTTTCCCTCTACTTAGATCCTCTTTTTGTATAAAGCATGTACACCCATATTGGGCAAATTTTTATGTACACTTTATTAATTTGAATATAGTCAGAATTTTAGCTTCTGCTGCTATCCAATTGGATTTGGTTTACCATTGTTATTAGTATAGAGGTGATTGATTTCACTTCTCTACACATGTAGTAGATCCCTAGAGCTTGCATGGTAGCCATACATGCATATATAGTGGGCATCACCCTCCTTGTCAATCACTCGGGGTGTAGGGGTCTTGTGAACACTTTCCTTATTGTGCCTCTCCCATAAGCAACATCCTTGGGCTACTTCCCAACCCACTTCATCCTATCTTCCTACAGCTTGGACGAGAATTCCACTGGCTCATCTTCCATCTCCTTACTCTTAGTGTCATATACCTCCTCCTCCTTGTATGTGTGTGACCCTGAACTTGTGTCCCAGTTCAAGGGCACCATCTGAATGGGTGCACCTTCAGCTTCTTCTTCAATCACCAACCGGCGCCTAATGGGCTATTGAGCAGCGTAGGGTTGTGTCGATGAAGTGGAAAGTCTTTTCAGAGTCGACGTGGAGGTCATTGTGAAGCTAATGCATTCTCTTAGGCCCATGCATAAATGTCCACCAAATTGACGATGTTTTCCATCTCTTCTTCTTCCTCCTCCTCTTCCTCATTGGGGTTGCTATAGCTTGGATCCGACATGTGACCAATTGAGGAGGATTGGTGTCAGGATGCACTCATCGATGCCGACCATTGGAGGGATTGTGAAATCGAATTTGACAGTGATGATGTGTTATGGGACTGCTGGGACACATGGGAGGTTTGCTTGGTGTGGCTTTCGCCTCCGGTGAGGATGTTCATGGTCTTCTCCACTCCCTTCTTGATTGCTTTTCCCGTGCTCTTCATATTTTGCAAGGATGTTTGGTGGAAATCAAGCAAGAACAACAAAAATGTGCTTTCGGGTTGTAGGGGAAAAATCCCCTTGGAGATGGAGAAATAGATGCTAATGCAGGGTGGAAAATGGTGCTTGATTTGAAGAAGGTGATTAGGGACCAAAGGAACTCAAATACAGAGTGTGGGAGAAAGATGAGGTTATTTGGGGATGAATGGAGCACTCCCTAATTGCCTTTTCACATAGAACAACCACTTTGGGTTGAGAGAATGATGTTTTGGTCATGCTAGCTCCAGTAAAATTGAGCAAGTTAAGTAATGGGCCTGGGCCAGCACAACCGTTCTTGCCAATACAGCCATTCTAGAGAGATGCTAGCACGACCGTGGTGGTCAGCACGGTCGTGCTACCCATGCCCAAAACTTGAGTTTTCCCTATTGAAATCCAATATGCCAGCACGGTCATTCCATGCCAGCACGACTGTGGTGGGTCCCCCAAGTTCGAAAACCTTCTAAAATCATCAAATCATTCCATGATTCATACTCTAATAATTTTAATTGACACACTTGATGTTGTATCAATCATTTTTCACTAAAAAGCACCTTGTTTCTCAACTTTCACTTGTCTCACCGTCAAATCATCAAAACTAAAAGAAAACTATCAAGAACAAGTATTTGTTTGTGTTTTTGGAATCATGTGAAAACAAAGTAAAAGTATCAAAAAGTGAAGGTTGGGAGAAAAAGTTCCCAAGCCTAGGTGGGTTGCCTCCCACTAGCGCTAAAGTTTATGCCTTCAGTCGAGCTTATTGGTTCTTAAGTTGATCACTCTCGTGGAATTTTCAAAGCATCTTTGAGGTAGATATACATCTCATGTGCATTCAAGCACATCTCTTCATCAAGTTGGTGTTCCTCAACTAGCATCACAATATCAAAACTTTTGTATGATCTATCTAGCCCAACTTCCACAATAGCTTTCAGCCTTTCACCATTCACTGTAAATTCTTTCGCTCCTTCTTTCTCACAAATGAACACAGCCCCAGATGGATATACCTTTTTGATTAGATAAGGTCCTTCCCATCTAGACTGGAGTTTTTTGGGAAAGAACTTCATCCTTGAGTTATATCCATACCCATTTTTTGGGCTCGAAGCTCTTCTTCTTGATCAACTTATCATGAAGAATCTTTGTTCTTTCCTTGTAGCTTTTGGACAACTCATAGGCCTTTTGTCTCATCTCTTCAAGCTCATGTAGCTATAACTTTCTTTTCAACCCGGTTGTGTCTCCATCCATATCCATGGCTATCAAAGCCCACAATGCCTTATGTTGCTAATCAACCGGTAGATGGCACCTTTTCCATAAACAATCTTGAGTAGTGTGGTTCCAATCAAGACTTAATATGCAATCCTATGTGCCCACAAGGCCTCATTGATACGTAGAGACCAATCCTTGCGGTCGGGCCTTACCGTCTTCTCAGGAATGCTCTTGATCTCCTGATTGGATAACTCAATTTGACGACTCGTTTGAGGGTGGTAAGGAGTATCCACATGATGATTCACTGTGTGTCTCTTTAACAAACCTTCAAAAGTGCAATGGATGATATGACTTCCGCCATCACTGATCATGGCTCTTGGAACACCAAACCAGTTAAGGATATTAGATTTCACAAAATCACACACCACTTTGTGATCATTGGTTCTAGTTGCAATAGCCCCAATCCATTTTGACATGTAATCCACGACAACCAAGATGTACACATATCTGAAGGAGGGAAGAAACAGACCCATAAAATCATTTTCCCAAACATCAAACACCTACACCACAAGAATGGATGATAGAGTGTCCCTCTTTGAAATGTGTCCACCTTTTGAAACTTCAAACAAAACTTGAAAAATTCATGAGAGTCTTTAAACAAGCAGGGCCAATAAAATCCACTTTGGAGAACCTTGGAATCTATGTGTTTCCCACCAAAATGACCTCCACATACTCCAGAATGGAACCTAGATATAATTTCTTGTTGCTCCATATCTAGGACACATATCCTAGTGAGTTGGACGGGATAATATTTAAAAAAGTGAGGATACATCCAAATATAAATTTTGACCATAGTGAATAGTCTTTTGCTTTCCTCCCTTGTCCATGTGCTTGGTATCCTTCCACTAGCTAAGAAGTTAACTATATGTTTATACCATGTCCTTTGAGTGGATGAGAGTAGGAAGAGCTTCTTGTGAAACATTGTTTCTTTAATGCTACTTGTATCATCAAAGGGTGATTCAATTCTAGAGAGATGGTCGACGGATGAATTTTCCACTCCCTTCTTGTTTACAATCTCAATATCAAATTCTTAAAGCAACAAAATCCATCGGATCAACCTTGGCTTTGAGTTTTCTTCGCCATGAGATACTTCAATGCAACATGGTCCGTGTATATCACTACCTTGTTTTGCAAAAGATATGATCAAAAATTTTCAAGAGCAAAGATCACCACAAGCCCCTCTTATTTTGTAGTCGTATAACTCCTTTGTGCTTCTTCTAGTGTCTTGCTAGCATAATAGATGGCATGCAGAATTTGACCAACTCTTTGGCCCAACACAACCCCCACTTCCATGTGTGATGCATCAATCATGATCTCAAATGGCAAAGAGAAATTTGGGGGCTGCATTATAGGAGCAAAAATGAGTTTTTGCTTCAAGTGGTTGAAGGATTTAGCACACTTGTCATCAAAGTGGAATTCAACATTGTTTTCCAACAAATGACATAGAGGTCTTGAGATTTTGCCAAAATCCTTGATGAAACGACAATAGAAACTTGCATGTCCTAACAAAGACCAAACATGTCTTACGGTATAGGGAATGGTGAGAGTAGAAATGAGGCCCACCTTGGCCCTACCAACCTCGATACCGTCTTTTAAAACCTGATGACCCAGAACGATGCCTTTAGGCACCATGAAGTGGCTCTTTTCCTAGGATAGCAGGAGGTGAACCTTGATGCATCTCTCAAAAATGGTGGCCAAGTGGGGTAAACACTCATCAAAGGTTTTACAAAAAATAGAAAAATCATCCAAGAATACTTCAAGTGGCAAATCAAGCATGTCGGCGAAGATGGATGTCACACAACTCTAAAAAGTGGAAGGGGCATTACACAGCCCAAATGACATTCTCCTATAAGCAAAAGTACCACTAGGGAAAGTGAATGTCATATTTTCTTGGTATGTAGGATGAACAACAATCTAGAAATACCCAGAGTATCCATCAAGAAAGCAATAGAATCTTGGTCCTGCCAACCTCTCTAAAATTCGATCAAGGAATGGAAAAGAATAGTGGTCCTTCTTAGTATTCTTATTGAGCTTTCTATAGTTTACACACATTCTCCATTTGGACTATTCTCTAACAGGCATCATCTCACCATAAGCATTATCTACCACTGTGTCCCACCCTTCTTTGGTACAACTTGTATGGGACTCACCCATGTGCTATCAGAAATTGGATAAATAATTCCAGCTTCTAACAATTTCACGACCTCTTGGGTCACAACTTCCTTCAATGTTGGGTTCAACTGCCTTTGCATTTTGTGGGTTGGCCTTTCATCATCCTCCAGATAAATCCTATGCACACAAATGGAGGGGTCAATACCCCTCAAATCAGAAATGGACCATCCAATGGACCAAATGTTCTTCTTTAGAACTTTCATCAATGCATCTTCTTGCTCCAGAAAGAGAATAGAAGAAATGATCACCAGGAGTGTGTCATTGGATCCTTGGAATGCATACTTCAACCCATTGGGGAGTGACTTGAGTTCAATAATTGGATTTTCTTCAAGAGAATTCTTCAATGGCTTAGAAATGGATGGGAAGTCCTCGCTTGCAGCCACTAAGGCAAGCTCGTTCACTTCATCCTCTTCATCCTCATCATTGGGAAATTCAAAAATGGGCTCTAAACCTCTACCTTCAGTGGCAATCTGGATCCACTTAGGTAGGCACTCCTCTACAATCTCTTCAAGGCATTCAACAATAAAACAATCCTCTTCTGTGGTGCCTATCACCTCGGCTATAGCTGAAGACTTGAAGATGTTCAACTGAATTTTCATGTGCATGAAGGTCACATACATGGTGTCGGTTCTCATGTGGATCACTGTGTTAGCTCTGGCCAAGAAGGGCCTCTCCCAGATAATAGGTACTCTTCTTGCATATTTTTCCATATCTAGCACAATGAACTCAGTGGGGAAAAATCCAGAAGTCTCATCATCAAGTCTAACCAACACATCATCAACACACCCTATAGGCGTTTTCACCAATTGGTCGACCAATTGCAAAGTACAATGAGCTGGACCTAATTGTCCCATTTGGAGCTTGGAAAACAAATCATACGACATCAAGTTCACGTTGGAACCTAAGTCTAGAAGGGCTTGGTCTATGCGGTGTGCTCCAATGTAACATGAAATGATGGGAGAACCAAGGTCTTTCCTCTTTCTCAGCATGGTGTGTTGTAGAATTGTGCTCACTTGCTCAGTGAGATTGACTTTCTTCACCATTATCCCCATTGTTTTCCTCTTAAATGTGCACAAATATTTTAGGAACTTGGCATAGGAAGGTATTTGCTTGACCACATAAAGAAAAGGAATGTTTATGTTCACCTATTTGAAAGTTTGAATGATATCATCAATATGTTTCTTTTTTCTTCTCTCAACTCCTCAAGAGCATCTGGAAATGGGGGAAGTTGGACTCCCAATCTACTCGGATCAACATAATCATCAACTAGAATCATAGGAATCAAAGTATCACTTCTCTATATCATATTATCAACACTAGTTCCTGTCACATTATCATCAATCAGGATCTCAATATCAACATGTCTGATCACAGTATCACCTCTATCCTCACTGGATGCACTATCAACAATAATATCATGGGGCTGCTCCAAGTTCTGACCACTCCTCAATACTATCACTGCCTTCACATGATCATGGGTAGTGGAAGAAGAGGCTTGTGGAGGTGGTTGTGGCTGTTGAGGTGGTGGTGGTATTGGATTTGGTTTTTGGAGGATAACTTGTGGTTGGGGTTGTGATGGTTTTTGTGGTGGATGTGGGTGATATTGAGGAGGGGGTTGTTGGTATAAATGAGGTGGAGGATATTTGTAGTTTTAGGGAGGTTGGTGAGGTGGAGGAGCATATGGATGTGGCAGTTCTTGGTATTGGTGAATTGGGGTTACTTTGCCTTGTGGTGGGACATAAGCACCTTGAGTGGTGCTCACATAAACACCATCGTCGTTGGGATTTGCCATGGCTTGATATGAGAACCTTCCCTTTCACGTAGGTCAAGTGAGAGTGAGATTTGATCCAACCATTGCTCAAGGCAGCTAATATTTTTTCCCTTGAGAGGACACCTCTTTCTTTACCTCATTCAGGTTCCTTAGCCTTCCTAGTGCTTCTTCCTCAAATTTGGAGCTATACTTGGGTACTTGATGTTGCCTTGTCTTCCCTTGTCCATTCTCATTTTGTTGTTTCCATGAGAAGTTTGGATGAATCTTCTACTCGAGAGTATAGGAATTGGACATCGGGCCTTGGTTGTTTCAGTTTCCAAAAGCATGCAAGGCATGGACTTCTTCTTCTTCAGCTTCAACTACCACAGTGGATTGACTAGAAGAACCACCAGCTTGGTTCTTCATAATATTCATCATGTTCGCCATCATTTTCATCATGTCAGGGTTGGCTGTGGTCTGGGATGGAACTATGGAAGGAGGTGGAGGGATGTAGTTATGTTCACAATGTTCCCCTTTTGTAGAAGCCCAATGATGAGAATTCCCAGCAAGGTGCTCAAACAAGGTCCATGACTCCTATGGTGGTTTTTCCATGAAGGTGCCTCCACATGATGAATCAACATTGTTTTAGCTAAACTCCACTAGCCCGGTGTAAAAATCTTGGACCAGCTGCCGTAAGGGTACCTCATGATGGGGGCAGTCATGCATGAGCTTTTGGAATCTTTCCCATGCCTCGTGGAAAGGTTCATTTTCTTTCTGGGAGAAGGCAGTGATACATCTTTGCATTTGGGTTAGCTTGGTCATGGGGAAGAACTTCTTGGGAAACTCATTATTTACCTCATTCCACATTATCAACTCTGGCTTTGAGATGTACCATTCCTTGGCCTTTTCTTTTAGAGAGAATGGAAAAAGTGTCCTCCGGATGGAGTCATCGATGGCAGAGGGGTGCGAAGGTGGAACAATTTTTAAGGAAAGATTTGATATTGTGGTAGGGGTTTTCATTCTCCATCCCATAGTAGGTATGGAGGAGTTCAAGAAGTGTCGGTGGAATGGAGAATTGTTGACCCGATATTTGGTCAACAAGGGTGGCAATGGGGGAATTGTAGTTTCCTAGGGTGAAGTATTCATGGAGGGGGTGGTTGGGTGGCTACCATGCGCTAGGGTTGCATTTGAGCATCTCCATGAGGTATTTTAGCTTCACAGTCACCTATTTTGGTTTCTCAATGAGCATCTCCATGAGGTATATTAGCTTCACAGTCACTTATTGCGGTTTCTTGGTGTTGATTGTGGTGGCTTTGGTGTCTCCTTCTACCTATCTTGGGGTTGTATAACACCAAGTTGGTACAAGTCGAACGTGTATGACGCATGCACAATGGTCACCTATAGAATACACAAACAAGAAACAAAAACCAAGTGAGAATGAAAATATACAAAAGTGAACAAATAATAAAGAATAGCAATGATGAGGGTAGCAGGAAAGGCTAAGCTACACTAACTAGCTAGGCTGAGTGCCTCTATCCCTGGAAACAACACCAGAAATCTTAATGTGATTCTTCTTAAGGCCACACACCATCCAACTAAAGGTCACTAGATGAAACCCTAAGGGAAAACACATGGATCTCTTAAAATTTGTATATGTGGACCTAGTCCAACTCGCAGGCCGAACTAATCACACGCTTCCACAAGCGCATTGGGTCATGCTATAGTATAGGCTAGTGGTAATAGGGTCGATCCTCAGGGATAGAGGGGGAACTAGAGCTAGGGTTGTGTTGGCTACATTCCTTAAGTGAGGATTAGGGTTTAATGGTTAAAAATTGGGTTTGGTTTGATTACACTAATGAAGCAGGCAAATAAAGGCAACATGAAAGCTACATTACCAAAAACCATAGATTACCCTAAGCAAGTTAGGTCTAAGAGACTAGATTAAGCAATCAACTAAACAAGAACAAGATGACCTAAACTACTCTAGAAATTCAATTAGCAACTAAGAACTAAGCTAAACACTAGAGAAAGCAAGAATCTAGGTTAACCCTAATTATCAAGACTAAGTAATTGACTATAGGCAATAAAGGCAATTAAGCTAAACTAGCATTAACAAGCTAAGAAGGAAAAAAGTGGGTTTTAAGCAATATGATGGGTAGGTGGGCCGTTTGGGAACACAACTTGATATTAGGTTGGGGAAGGTCAACATAGCATGCAAATCTCACATTTTTCAATCTAGATTACCAAATCAAACAACAGGCCAAGTGCTATAAGAATATACCCTATACTACTAGTTGGAGAACTAGGGTTAGGTGTAATTCTAGTAGGACTTGGGAAGTCTAGGTTTCTAGGGTAAGTGGTATTAGGGCAATTAATAGCCAAGGGTAGGAATGGGAGTAGAGATGATGGTATTTCACCTCATGTTACTTGCCATGTAGCCTTTAGGAAGCTCTAGGCAATTGCACAAATCACACTTACACTAGCTACTTAGATTTCAAACTCATTTGTAGAAGAAGGGAAATGTATTTAGGAATAAAGGGGGATAGCTAGGGATCCACTAATTATGCCTAGGATCCAGTCCTAAGATTGCCACATACATTCCTATTTCTCCTATAATCTAAGTGTCATCAAGCATCGCAAAACAAGAAATTTATGTTTAAAAGCACAAATCACATGCAAGATAATGGGAAATGAGATAGAAGCAAGAGGCAATCATCATAGAATGAAATTATGTGCATTACAAGTTATTTTCCCCTAACATGGTATCAAAGTCACATTTTAACTTCAAACATCCCACCACTAGGAGCTTAGCTAGACATGCTCAAAGAAAAGATAAAAGAAATGAGAAGAAGGGGATATGACTCCATGGAGCTCAAATTAGATCCTCCTTCTTCACCTCTTAGATATTTTAGGGTGACCTCCCTCCTCCAAGGTGGATGATGGGCATGGAAATGAAGGGGATTATGGTAGAAAACCTAGAAAATTAGGTTTCTATGGTGGAAATGGTGGGTGGAGAGCATAAATGGAAGGGGAGTGCAATGAATGCTCTAGAGTGGATGGAGAGGAGTAATGGCAACTAACCTAGTGTTGTGGCCACCACCCATGTATATATAGGTGGTGGTGGAAGCACTAGGGTGAGTAGGGGCATTGTTGGAAAAATAGGGTAGAAAATGCTAGGGTTTAGGTGTACCCAGCATGACCATGGTCAGAAGGGATATGACCGGTCATGGTGGTGTGGAACGGTTGTTCAAATAAAGTGGAAAAATCACAGATTGAGGTGGTGAAATGGAGGCTGGTAGCACGCTTGTGTTGGGTAGCACAACCGTGGTGGAGGTTAGGTAGAACGGTCATGCTAGGTAGTGATGCAGTCCTATTTTAGGGCTCCATCTTGTGCCGTTTTGTACTTTATTCACATGTAAACATAGTAGAATGCAAGTTAAATTCCCCAATGTGAATATTATTGTCAAATGCTCTTATGGACGTTCTTTGCATACTTTTCAGGTACTTGGTCCATGCTTTGGATGGATAAGAGAGAAGGAAGGAGTTCTAGGGTTCCTCCACTCATAGAGGGGTCTAAAGATGGCCCAAATCTCCCTCAACCTACCCTAATGGCCAAGATTTTACATCAAACAAATAAGTCCATTAATCATGAGGTTTTAAGTTAATTTTTCCACTTAAGACCCCAACACAGCCGTGGTGCCAAGAAACGGTTGTGCTGGCTAATGCACAACTTACAGGGAAATCCCAAGATGTGCAAGCTATAACAACTCAACCACCACAGTTGTGCTACCCACCATGGCCGCTCCATGAAGCCCCCAAAGCGGTCATGCTACCCAGCATGTTCATGCTAGCTAAAGACAGAACGGTCATGATGGAGGGAACAACCTACTCTCCAACTCCACCACCACGGTCGTGCTACCCTACACGACCATTCTACATAGCCTCCACCATGGTCGTGCTACCAGCCTCCATTTCACCACTTCAACCTATTCCACTTTCTTGGAATGAACGTTCCACACCACCATGGTCATTCCTACCTCTACCCACCACGGCCGTGTTGCCCAGCACGGTCGTGCTAGTACCTAAACCCTACCATTTTCTGCACTATTTTTCCAACAATGCCCCTACTTACCCTAGTGCTTCCACCACCACCTATATATACATTGGTGGCAGCCACAACACTAGGTTAGCTGCTATTACTCCTCTCCACCCACTCTTGAGCATTCATTGCAATCCTTTTGCATTTATGCTCTCCACCCACCATTTCCACCATAAAAACCTAGTTTTCTAGGTTTTCTACCATAACCCCCTCTATTTTCATTCCCAACATCCACCTTGGAGGAAGGACGTTTCCCTACAACAAATAGGAGGTGAAGAAGTAAGATCTACTTCTAGCTCCATGGATTCCTATCCCCTTCTTCCCCTTTCTTTCATCTTTTAATTGATTATGTCTAGCTAAGCCCCTAGTGGTGGGCTGTTTCAGATGAAAATGTGACTTTGATACCATGTTGGGGGAAAATAACATGTAATGAACATGATTTCTATCTATAATGATTGCCTCTTGCTTCTATCTCATATTCTATTCTATTGCATGTGATTTGTGCTTTTAACATGGATTGCTTGCTTTGAGAAATTGGAATGTATGTGGCAATCTTAGGAATGTCTCTTAAGTCCAATTAGTGGATCCCTAGCTAGCCCCCTTTATTCCTACATACATCTCCATTCTTCTACAAGTGAGTGTGAGATCTAAGTAGCTAGTGTAAGTGTGATTAGTGCAATTTCCTAGATCTCCCTAAAGGCTAGATGGCTGGTAACATGAGGTGAAAAACCCTCATCTCTACTCCCATTCCAACCCTTGGCTCTAAATTGCCCTAATACCACTTACCCTAGAAACCTAGACTTAACAAGTCCTACTAGAATTATACCTAACCCTAGTTTTTCAACTAGTAGTATAGGGTACATTCTAATAACACTTCCCTTGTTGTTTGGTTTTGTAATCTAGATAGAATTGTGATAGTTGCATGCCATGTTGACATACCCCCAACTAATATCAAATCACATTCCCAAATGGCCCACCTACCTAATCCATTGCTTGAAACCCACCATAGCCTTCTTGCTTGTTAATGCTCGTGTATCTTAATTGTTTTTGTTTCCTCTAGCTAATTGCTTAGTTTTGTTAATTAGGGTTAACTTGGATCCTTGCTTGCTTTAGTGTTTAACTTAGTTCTTAGTTGCTAATTGCCTTGATAGAGTAGTGTAGATCATATTGTTCTTGTTTAGTTAATTGCTTAATCTAGCCTCTTAGACCTAACTTGCTTAGGATGACATATTTTTTGGTAAACTAGTTTTCATATTGACTTTACTTTCTTGCTTGCATAGTGTAATCAAATCAAAACCCCTTTTAAACCCTTCAACCCTAGTTTTCACTTTAGGAACATAGCCAAAACCAACCTAGCTCTAGTGCCCCCTCTATCCCTGTGGTTTGACCCCCATTACTTGCCTCTCACCTATACTATAACATAACCTCGTGCGCTTGTGGGTGCATATTTTAGTGTTGTGAGTGAACCTAGTTAGGGGAAACTTATAAATATCAAAAACCATACGTGCGTGCAATACCGCACCAAGATTTCTGGTACCATTGCAAGGGTTAGAGGCACTCAACCTAGTTACTTAGTGTATCTTAGCCCTTCCTATTTCCCTCATCATTTCTATTCTTTATTCTTTGTTCACTTTTGCATATTTCCATTATAACTTGGTTTCTTTTTGTTTGTTTGTGTATTGTGTAGGTGACAGTTGTGCATACGCCATACGTGGTCTACTTGTATTGAATTGGTGTTTTACGACCCCGAGATAGGTAGGAGGAGATGCCAAAGCCACCACAATCAACAACAAGCAACTGACATGGCAGAAAACAAACTTCATGGAAATGTTCAACAGCCGCCTCAACCCAATCGCTCCTTCCACGAGTATTTCACCACGGGGAACTTCAATTCTCCCATTGCCACCCTTGTTGACCAAATGTC
This sequence comes from Alisma plantago-aquatica, assembly GCA_963693085.1. Classification (NCBI taxonomy): domain Eukaryota; kingdom Viridiplantae; phylum Streptophyta; class Magnoliopsida; order Alismatales; family Alismataceae; genus Alisma; species Alisma plantago-aquatica. The sequence continues at coordinate 1,500,250,045 of OY856409.1, read as the reverse complement.
GGGTCAATAATTTTCCATCCCACCTGCACTTCTTGGACTCCTTTCTACCTTCTATGGGATGGAGAATGAAAATCCCTACCATCATATCGATGCCTTCCTTGAGTCTTGTTCTACCTAGCACACACCGGCTACCACTGATGATTCCATCCAGAGGACACTCTTGCCTTTCTCTCTAAAGGAGAAGGCCAAAGAATCATACATTTCAAAGCCAGAGCTCGTGACGTGGAATGCAGTCAAAAATGAGTTTCTCAAGAAGTTCTTTCCAATTGCCAACATGACTCACATGTGAATATGTATCACCACCTTCGCCCAAAAGGAAAATGAACCTTTCCACTAGGCTGGGAAAGATTCCAAAATCTCCTTCATGACTGCCCCCATCACGAGGTACCATTGTGGCAGCTGATCCAAGTTTATACATAGGGCTTGAATAGTTAAGCTAGAATAATGTCGAGTCATCATGTGGAGGCACATTCATGGAGAAACCACCTGAAGAGTCATGGCCTTTGTTTGAACACCTTGCTGAAAATTATGCCATCAGATTTCTACTAAAGGGGAACAATGTGGCCAGAACTACACCCCTTCGCCTCCTCCCGTAGCTCCAACACGGACCAAACTAGTGGTTCTTCTAGTCAAGACACCATGGCAGTTGAAGCCGAAGAAGAGGAAGTTAATGCTTTGCACTCTTTTAGCAATAGGAACAACCAAGGTCCTATGTCCAACACTTACACTCCCGAGTGGAGGAACCATTCTAACTTTTCATGGAAACAACAAAATGAGGATGGTCAAGGACAAGGGCAGCCAAGGCCAAGGTATAGCTCAAAATTTGAGGATGAAGTGCTTGGAAGATTGAGAAGTTTGGATGAGGTAAAGAAAGATGTGTCCTCTCTTGGGCATTCCATTAACTATCATGAGAAAAGATTGGACTAAATATCACTTTCACTTGCTAGGAGGGAGGAAGGAAGACTCCCATCTCAACCAATGCCAAATCTGAATAATGATTGCACTTTCATGGGAAATGCTCAAAGTTCATATGATCCACCTTCATATCAAGCACCACCGAATCCCTATGCTCCCACACCTCCTCAAGATCCTCTCAACTATCAATATGCTCCACCTCCACCTCACTCATACCAACTACCCCTCCACAATATCACCCGCATCCACAACAACCACAACCACAACAACAACCATAGCCACAATTCATCCTTCAAAATCCCAACTCACCCCACCAAAGACCACCACCATCTCAATAGCCACAGCCAAATGCACAAGCTTCCTCTTCCTCTACCCATGAGCATGTGAAGGCGGTGACGGTTTTGAGGAGTGGTCGGACTTTGGAGCAGCCCTGTGATACATTTGTTGATAGAGCAGCCAGTGAGGATAGAGGTGATACTGTGATCAGACATGTTGATATTGAGATCTGAATTGATGATATTGTGATAAAAACTAGAGTTCATATCTTGGCACCGAGCAGTGATACCATGGTTCCCATGATTCCAATTGATGATTCTATTGATCCAAGTTGTTTGGGAGCCCAACTTCCCCCATTTCTTGATGCTCTTAAGGAGCCTTCTATTGAGAGAAGAAAGAAGAAACATACTAAAGATATCATGGAAACTTTCTAACAAGTGAAGATAAACATTCCTTTGCTTGATGCGGTCAAGCAAATCCCTTCCTATGCCATGTTTCTAAATGATCTATGCACGTTTAAAAGGAAGACAATGGGTAGAACGCCCAAGAAAGTCAAGCTCACTGAGCAAGTGAGCTCAATTCTACTACACACCATGCTGAGAAAGAGGAAAGACCCCAGTGATCCCATCATTGCATGTTACATTTGAGCATGCGGAATAGACCAAGCCCTTCTAGACTTGGGTTCTAGCGTGAACTTGATGCCATATGATGTGTTTGTTGAGCTCCAAATGGGACAATTAGGTCCAGCTCATTGTACTTTGCAGTTGGCCAACCGATCGGTGAATACGCCTAGATGTCATTTTGATGATGTGCTAGTTAGACTTGATGACAAAACTTCTACTTTCTTCCCCGCTGACTTCATTGTACTAGATATGGAAAAAGACACAAGAAGAGTACCTATCATCTTGGGGAGACCATTCTTAGCTACAGTTGATGCAGTTATCCACGTGAGAACCTGGACCATGTATGTGACATTCATGCACATGAAGATCCGATTGAACATCTTCAAGTATTAAACTACAACCAAGGTGATAGGCGCCATAGAAGAAGATTGCTATCTTGTTGAATGCCTTGATGAGATTGTGGAGGAGTGCCTACCTATGTGAATTCAGACTGCCACTCAAGGTAGAGGTTTAGAGCCCATAGTTGAGTTCCCCGATGATGATGATGAAGAGGATGAAGTGAACGAGCTGGCCTTAGTGGCTAAAAGCAAGGAACTCCCATCAATTTTGGAGCCATTAAAGAACTCCCTTGAAGAACCTCCACTCTTGAAATCAAGTCACTCCCCAAAGGATTGAAGTATGCTTTTCTAGGTCAAATGACACCCTTCTGGTGATCATTTCATCTATTCTCTCTCTAGAATAAGAAGAGGCATTAATGAAAGTCCTAAAGAAGAACATTCGGGTCATTGGTTAGTCCAGTACTGATTAGAGGGGTATTAACCCCTCCATTTGTGTGCATAGGATCTATTTAGAAGATGATGCAAGGCCAACCTGCCAAATGCAAAGGCAGTTGAACCCAAAATTGAAGGAAGTTGTGACTCAAGAGGTGGTGAAGTTGTTAGATTCTAGGATTATTTATCCAATTTCTGATAGCACATGGGTGAGTCCCATCCAGGTTGTACCAAAGAAGGGTGGGAACACAGTGGAAGAGAATGTTGATGGTGAGATGATGCATGTTAGAGGAAAGTCCAAATTGAGAATATGTGTTGACTAAATGAAGCTCAATGAGAAAACTAAGAAGGACCACTATCCTTTTCCATTTCTTGATCAGATTCTAGAAAGGTTAGCAGGGCAAAGTTTCTATTTCTTTCTTAATGGATACTCTGGGTATTTCCAGATTGGTGTGCATCCTGCGGATCAAGAAAAGACAACATTCACTTGCCCTAGAGGTATTTTTGCTTATCGGAGAATGTCATTTGGGTTGTGTAATGCCCCTTCCATTTTCTAGATATGCATGATCTCAATCTTAACTAACATGCTTGATTCGTCACTTGAGGTGTTCATGGATGATTTCTCAATTTTTGGTAAAACCTTTGATGAGTGTTTTCTTCATTTGGATGCCATTCTTGAGAGATGTGTCAAGGTTCTCCATGTGCTATCTTGGGAAAAGAGCCATTTCATGGTGCCCGAAGTCATCGTTATGGGCCACTGGGTTTCAAAAGACGGTATTGAGGTTGATAGGGCCAAGGTGGGCCTCATTTCTACTCTCACCCTTCCTTATATTGTATGACATGTCTGTACTTTCTTGGGACATGTAGGTTTCCATCGTCTCTTAATCAAGGATTTTAGCAAGATCTTGAGACCCCTCTGTCATTTTCTAGAGAAAGATGTTGAATTTCACTTTGATGAAAAGTGCATTGAAGCCTTTAACCGCTTGAAGGAAAAGCATGTTTCTACTCCTATAGTGCAGCCCCTGGACTTCTCATTGTCATTTGAGATTATGACTGATACATCCGACATGGCAGTGGGGGATGTGTTGGGACAAAGAGTTGGCTGGATTTTTCACTTCATCTATTATGCTAGAAATACTCTAGACAAAGCAAAAAGAAACTACACAACTACCGAAAATGAGTTGTTTGCAGTTATCTTTGCTCTTGACAAGTTTTGATCATATCTTTTGCAAAACAAGGTAATCATATGCACGAACCATGATGCATTGAAGTATCTCATGGAGAAGAAAGACTCAAAGCCAAGATTGATCAGGTGGCTTTTGTTTCTTCAAGAATTTGACATTTAGATTGTAGACAAGAAGGGAGTGGAAAATTCAGACGCTGACCATCTCTCCCGAATTTAAGCACCCTTTGATGATATAAGTAGAATCAAAGAGAGAATGCCGCATGAGCAGCTCTTCCTACTCTCATACACTCAAAGGCCATGGTATAAACACATATTTAACTTCTTAGCTAGTGGAAGGATACCAAGCACATGGACAAGGGAGGAAAGCAAAAGGTTTTTTCTATGGTTAACAATTATGTTTGGGATGATCCTCATCTCTTCAAGCCCTGACCAACTTACTAGGAGATATGTTCCAAAGATAGAGTAGAAAGAAATTGTATCTATGTGCCATTCTGGGGTATGTGGAGGTCATTTTGGTGGGAAACACACGATTTCCAAGGTTATCCAAAGTGGATTCTATTGTCCCTCCCTATTTAAAGACTCTCATGAATTTTGCAAGTGATGTTTAAAGTGTCAAAAGGTGGGCACTATCTCTAAGAGGGACATGATGCCTTTGTCACCCATTCTTGTGGTGGAGGTATTTGATGTTTGGGGGATTGACTTTATGAGTCTTTTTCCTCCCTCTTTTGGATATGTCTACATTTTGGTTGCCATGCATTATGTGTCAAAGTGGATTGAGGTTGTTGCAACAAGGACAAATGATCACAAAGTGGTGTGTAATTTTTTTAAATTGAATATCTTTAGCCAGTTTGGTATTCCAAGAGAAATTATTAGTGATGGGGGAAGTCACTTCATCCATCTAACTTTTGAAGTCTTGCTTAAGAAACATGGAGTGAATTGTCATGTGGCTACTCCTTACCACCCCCAAACAAGTGGTCAAGTTGAGATGGCCAATCAGGAGATAAAGCTCATTCTAGAAAAGACAGTGAGACCAGACCGCAAGGATTGGTCACTACATCTTAATGAGGCTTTATAGGCTTGTAGGACTGCATACAAAGCCCTGATTGGCACCACACCGTTCAAGCTCATTTATGGAAAAAGATGCCATCTACCAATTGAGATGCAACATAAGGCATTGTGGGATTTGAAGGTCATGGACTTTGATGGAGAGAATGCCAGGATGAAGAGGAAGTTTTAGCTGAATGAATTAGAGGAGATGAGATATGAAGCTTATGAAATGTCCAAGTGCTACAAAGAGAGAACAAAGTTTCTACATGATAAGATGATCAAGAAGAAAGACTTTGAGCCTGGATAATGGGGTATGGTTGTATAACTCAAGGATGAAGTTCTTCCCCAGAAAACTCCGGTATGGATGGGAAGGGCCTTATCTCATTCAAAAGGTGTATCCATCCAGAGTTGTGTTGATTCGTGAGAAAGAACGAGCTAAAGAATTTATCGTGAATGGTCAAAGGCTGAAATTAGTTGTGATAGTGGGTTCAGAAAAAGCCAATCAAAGTTTTGATATCGTGATGCTAGTTGAGGAACATCAGATTGATGAGGAGATGTTCTTGAATGCACATGAGAAAGACATTTAATTGAAAGAAACTTTGGGAATCCTATGAGGATGAATGAAGTCAAGAATCAATAAGATCGACTGAAGGTATAAAATTCAGTGCTTGTAGGAGGCAAACCACCTAGGTTTGGGAACATTGTCACCCAACCTTCACTTTTTGATACTTTTACTTTTTTTTCACATGATTCCAAGAATACACACATGCATACTTGTGCTTGATATGCTTTGTTTTAGTTTAATTATTTTTTACATGAGACATGTAAATGTTGAGAGAGAAGTCATATTTCAGTGCAAAATGATTGACATAACATTAAGTGGGTCAATTAAAATGATTAGAGAATGAATGAAAGAATGATTTGATGAATTTTGAAGATTTTGAACTTGAAGGACCCAACACAGTCGTGCTTCCATGGAATGGCTGTGCTGGTTTTGTGCATTTCAATAGGGAATTTTTGAGTTTTAGGCACGGGTAGGATGACCGTGCTAGCCACCACGGCCATGCTGGCACCTCACCACCACGTTCGTGCTGACACCTCACCGCCACAGTCGTGCTAGATCGGGCCAAAGTACTCGATTTCTCACGACCCAGCACGACCTAGAACTCATTTTTGTGATAGAGAATAGTCGTTCCATGCAAGTAGTGACTACGACAACCTCTATTCACCCCCAAATCACCTCCTCTTGCTCCCAAACTCTAGATTTGAGTCCCCCTTGGTCCCCAATCATGTTTCCTAACCTCAAGCTCCATTTTCCACCCTTCATTACCATCTATTTCTCCAACTCCAAGGAGAATCCGCCCCTACAACCCGGAAGCATGTTTGGTGATGTTCTCGTTCATTATTCACCAAAGATCCTTTCAAGATGAAGAGGATAGCAAGGCAATTAGGAAGGGGGTATAGAAGATGATGGACATTCGCACTGAAGGAAAAAGTCTCTCCATGAGGGCCTACAATTTGTCACAATAGTCCCACAGTGCATCGTCACTGTTGAATTCAATTTCACAATCTCTCTATCAGTCGACATCGATGAGTGCATCACGACATCGCTCCTCCTCCAGCGGCCATGCGTCAGACCCTAGCTACAACAACCTCGATGAAGAAGAGGAGCAGGAATAAGAAAAGTTGGAGAATATCATCAATTTGGTGGACGTCGACGCACCAGCCCGAGAGAGGAGGGCCAAGAAGGATATTGATGTGTCATCTTCACATCCTCTACATCCAAATCCGATGAGACACTCCATGTCATCGGCACAACCACGCACCACTCAACAACCCATTAGGCGCCGATTGGTGATTGAGGAAGAGGTCAAAGATGCATCGGTCCAGAGGTGCCCTTGAACTTGGATACAAGTTTAGGGTCACACACATACGATGAGGAGGAGATAGATGACACAAAAAGCAAGTAGATGGAAGATGAGCCAGTGGATTTTTTGTCCGAACTGGAGGAGGAAAAGATGAAGTGGGTTGGGAAACAACTCGAGGAGAGTGCTTATGGGAGAGGCACAACAAGGAAAGTGATCTCAAGACCCCTCCACCCTGAGTGCTTGACAAGGATGGTGATGGCCATTAGATATGCATGTATGGCTACCATGCAAGCTCTAGAAATAAACAACGAGTATCAATACAAAATGAAATGATGTTGTCTCTATAAGATCTTGACTGAGGTTTAAGAAACCTACTTGGAGTTGACTCATGAGTTCTTTGCAACATTGGAAAAAGTACAATACCAAGGTGAATATGCCATCAGATTCAAGTTGAATAGCTAGAAACATGTGTGTAAGGTTTCCCAAATCAATGTTATCTTTGCCTCCAATCCAGAAATGGCAAAGAAGTTCGATGAGGGAAGGCTTGACAAGAATGGGAAGGCGGATTACTCCAAGATTTGGAAGGCTTTTATTGGGTAATCAACTTTCTCTACAAGAAAATCCAAGACAAGCAAGATCTACAATCTGTTAATGAGATACCTACAGAAGGTCCTAGCAAACACCTTGTTTGGCCGTTAAGACAATCAAAGTTGTTGTTCACAAAAAGATTTGTATGTGATGGCCACAGTAGCAAGTAAGGGATTTGTAAACATTGGAGCAATGATGATTGACCACTTGAAGACAATCCCCTCTAGGAGTTAAAATCCATTCATCACATGGTGGGGGATGATCACCACAATGGAAAAGGCAGTGGGTTGCAATCTAGATGGGTTTACTAAGGTAGAAGGAAGAAAATATGTTGATCGAAATTACCTTGCTAGGTCCCAAATGATTCCCCTCAAAGATAGAAAAATCTTTTATGTTCTAAACCCCGAGTACACTGGAATCAACTTGGAGCTCCCATACCACACCCACCCCCTGATCATTGATTTGGCACCACCAAAATTTTTGTTTGAGGTTATAGCCAAATATGAGGAGGAGCATCCAAGAGAGGGGTTCAGAACACCAAATTTCGACTTACCTGAAGAAAGAGGAGAGTCAAATGTCCCAGAGCAGCAACACATTCTTGAGCAGCCACGCTACACATGATCGAGGTTTGAGGATTTTGATGTGTAGCCACCTCCAACAAATGCATATGATATGTCATCCATTCATGCACAGTTGGAGGTAATTCAGTAGACACATCAGTCCATCTGGTTAGATCAGTAGAAGATGCATCATTAGATCAACCACATGTACCACTACCAGCATGCACATGTGCAAAGGAACCCCCAATGGGGGGAATTTCTGGGGGGGATTGTCTGGCTACTAGGAGACATACCCACCTCTACAGGAGGACTATAGGGGACACTCTTACCAGCATTCACATCCACATTAAGGCCCACTGTAGGACCCCAAACCTCCAGAGCAGTGATTTAGACCCTATCATTCCTAAAATTTAGTTTCATGCTGAGGACAACATGATTCAAAAGTTTGGGGTGGTAGGGCGGTATGCCCTATTTCTTAGCTTTATTTTGTTGATTTCTGTCTCACCTGACCTCGGTTTAGTTGTTGATCTCCTTTTTTAGTAAATATTTCCTTTTTCTTGCATACATGCATACATGTAGCTCAATTTCATGCATTTTTGCATAATTTTCAAAATTTTGGCTTTTCATGTCATGCATTGCATCCTCATGTAGATTTTGGTAGTTTTTGTGTGTTTTTTAGTAAGATTTGCTACTTTATGTTTTAATTTCCCTAAAGTTAGGTTTAGATGTGATTGAATACAATTTGTCATCATTTTGCCCAAACTTGAATATTCTTTCCTAAAAGCATGTTTTGACTTAATCTCCACTGTTTGAAATGAAAATTTGGTCTTTGGAAAATGCATGTCATTTTCTTAGATTTTATTGCTATATGGTCTTGATTGTTGACTTTTTATATGTGCACCACTTCTCTTAAGCTTGTGAATGTTTCATTTGAATTGTGAATTGAGAAAGCTATAAATGTTTAGAGCCTATGGAATCACTTGATATAAGTGTGAATCTCATGTTGTTCAATCATGTGGTGTGATATCATTTGATGAAGTGTTAGATTAATTTTCATGCAGGAAGTCTTATGTTGAGGACTACACTAGTGAACCCCTTTGACCCAACACTTTTCTCACCATCTTCATACCCCTCCGCCTCATGAAAGGATGACTTAGAGAACATATTTAGTCTTAGCCACCTCTAAAAGTTTGGGGTGGCCATATCTATATCTCCCCATTTCACTGTATCCACCATATGCCCTATCCACACTAAGGGAAAAAGAAAAGAAAAGAAGAAAAGAGAAAAAAAGAAAAAATAAAATAAAAAGATGCTCCTATTTAAGAGCATCTAAATAAAGAAAAGATGAGTTCTCTATGTAATAGCACTCCAAATTCTTACCGCGGTCCTTTCTTCCATTGTCATACCTATTCAGATAGAAAACATCAAATCTAGCTTACTTTACCCTTTCTACAGCCATGTGGGTCATTTGGTGTGGTTTGAGGCATAAGATTGAATGCATAAAAATGAAACGAAACTCCTAGTCATCTTTCATTAACGCCAACATGAAACAGTTTACATGGAATGATATGAAGGACATATGGAAAGCTTGTGTATTCTATGTTTTATATTTGAAGTTTGTATGCTCAGTGCTCATTTCATGATTGGTATATGAAAGAGGAGAGGAGAGAGGTGGAACACATGCACTTAGTCACTTCCAATTTAGTCAATAATCATCTGTTGATATGCATTTTTCATTATTTTTATTGAAAGAAAATTGAAAAGAGAGATTAAGTTGGAGCATATTTGAGGACAAGTTTGTTTTAAGTTTGGGGTGGTGATGCAGCCCTATTTTAGGGATCCCTATTGTGACATTTTGTACTTTATTCACACTTAAAAATAGTAGAATGCAAGTTAAATTCCCCAATGTGAATATTATTATCAAATGCATTTATGGTCATTCTTTGCATACCTTTCAAATACTTAGACCATTCTTTGGATGGATGAGAGAGAAGGAAGGAGTTCTAAGGTTCCTCCACTCATGGAGGGGTCCAAAGAAGGCCCCAAAGCTCCCTCAACCTTACCCCTAAGGGCGAAGATTTGACAACAAGCAAATAAGTCTGTTGATCATGAAGATTGAAGTTAATTTTCCCATTGAAGACCCCAACATGGCCGTGGTACCAAGGAAAGGCCGTGCTGGCCAATGCACAACTTATAAGGAAACCCCACGATTTGCAAGTTATAGCAACTCAGCCACCATGGCCATGCTACCCAGCATGGTCGTGCCATGAAGCCCCCAAAATGGCCGTGTAGCCCTACATGACCATGCTAGCTAAAGACAAAATGGGCATGCTAGAGGGAATGACCTCCTCTCCAACTTCACCACCATGACTGTTCTACCTAGCCTCCACCACAGCCGAAGCCCAGCACGTCCATGCTACCAACCTCCATTTCACAACTTTAAGCTGTGATTTTCCACTTTCTTGGAATGACCATTCCACACCACCACAACTGTTCCCACCTCTACCCACCATGGCCGTGTTGCCTAGCACGGCCATGCTGCCACCTAAACCCTACCATTTTCTAAACTATTTTTCCAACAATGCCCCTACTTACCCTAGTGCTTCCACCACCACCTATATATACATGGGTGGCAGCCACATCACTAGGTTAGCTTCCATTACTTCTCTCCACCCACTGTTGAGCATTCATTGCAATCCCTTTCCATTTATGCTCTCCACCTACCATTTCCACCTCATTTCCACCATAGAAACTAGGTTTTCTACCATAACCCCCTTCATTCTCATGCCCTCATCCACCTTGGAGGAAGGAGGTCTCCCTACATAAGCTAGGAGATGAAGAAGGAAGATCTACTTCAAGTTCCATAAAGTCCTATCACCTTCTTCCCCTTTCTTTTATCTTTTCTTTGATTATGCCTAGCTAAGCCCCTAGTGGTGGGTTGTTTGGGGTTACAATGTGACTTTGATACCATGGTGGGGGAAAATAACTTGTAATGAACATGATTTCTATCTATGGTGATTGCCTCTTTCTTCTATCTCATTTCCTATTTTACTATATGTGATTTGTGCTATTAACATGGATTGCTTGCTTTGAGATGTTTGATGACACTTAGCCTCTAGGATATATTGGAATGTATGCAGCAATCTTAGGAATGGCTCCTAGGTCCAATTAGTGGATCCCTAGCTATCCCCCTTTGTTCCTTCATACATCTCCCTAATTCTACAAGTGAGTGTGAAATCTAAGTAGCTAGTGTAAGTGTTACTAGTACAATTGGCTAGATCTTCCTAAAGGCTAGATGGATGGTAACATGTGGTTAAAAACCCTCATCTCTACTCCCATTCCTACCCTTGGATCTCAATTTCCCTAATACCACTTACATAGAAACATAGAATTGACAAGTGCTACTAGCATTACACCTAACACTAGTTTTTCAACTAGTAGTATAGGGTACATTCTAATAGCACTTGCCTTGTTATTTGGTTTAAAATCTAAATTGAATTGTGATAATTGCATGCCATGTTGACATCCCCCCAACTAATATCAAATCACATTCCCAAATGGCCCACCTACCTAATCCATTACTTGAAACCCACCTTACCCTTCTTGCTTGTTAATTCTAGTGTAGCTTAATTGTCTTTGTTTCTTCTAGCTAATTTCTTAGTCTTCTTAATTAGGGATAACTAAAATCCTATCTTGCTTTAGTGTTTATCTTAGTTCTTAGTTGCTAATTGCCTTGATAGAGTAGTGTAGATCATCTTGCTCTTTTTTAGTTGATTGCTTAATCTATCCTCTTAGACCTAACTTTCTTAGGATAACGTAGTTTAAGGTAATCTAGTTTTCATATTGCCTTTACTTGCTTGCTTGTGTAGTGTAATCAGACCAAAACCCCTTTTAAACCCTTCAACCCAAGTCTATTCTTTAAGAACATAGCCAACACCAACCTAGATCTAGTGCCCCCTCTATCCTTATTGTTCGACCCCCTTTACTTTTCTCTCACCTATACTATAACATGACCCCATGCACTTACAGGAGGATATTTTAGTGTTGTGAGTGAACCTAGTTAGAGGAAACCTTATAAATATCAAAACACCATATATGTGTGCAATACCGCACCAGGTAGAACGGTCGTGGTGAGTGAGTCAGAGGTGAGGTCGTTCCTTCCAACATGCCCATTTTGGCTTTTGGAAGCATGGTCGTGTTGGGCAGCACAGCCGTTTAGGGGGGCTTCATAGCAAGGTCGTGTTGGGTAGCATAGATGTGGTGGCAATGTTTCTTTAGCTTTTCAATTTTGTGATTTTCTTTGTAACTTTGACATTGGCCAGTACGGCCGTTCCTTAGCACCACGACCGTGCTGGGGTCTTCAGTAGCAAAATCATCTTGAATCTTCATGATCAATGGACATCTTCGCTTGATGTCGACTCTTGGCCATTTAGGGTAGGTTGAGGGAGAAATGGGGTCTACTTTGGACCCCTCTATGAGTGGAGGACTCCTATAACTACTTCCTTCTCTCTCATCCATCCAAAGCATGGTCCAAGTAATTAAAAAGTATGCAAAGAACATCCATAAGTGCATTTGACAATAATATTCATATTGGGGAATTTAACTTGCATTCTACTATGTTTAGATGTGATTAAAGAACAAATTGGTACAAGATGGGGCACTAAAATAGGGCTGCATCAGGTCTTATCTCTAGAGTGTACTTTCAAAGTCATGTCATGTCCTCTACATTACAAACTATAATTAGCTATGTGTGTAATAGATAGACCTGCCAGAGTCTGGTGGAATGGGGTCACACATACCTCTGGTACTCCAACTATGACTTGGGACGAATTCCTCACCCTCCTCTGAGATGAATATATATGTTCAAATATTTTGAGGAAGAAAGAGGAAGAATTTTGTATTCTGAAACAAGGGACTCTAAGTGTCTCAACATACGTTTACAAATTTCTATTATTGGAATGTTATGCAAATAGCCTCATGGAACCTCGTAGGTCCAGTCTCTTCTTGGAAGGCCTTAATTATCAAGTTGGATGTTGTTTGATACCATAACTCCCTTTGATCATTCAATATATGGTAGGTAAAGCACTATATTTTTAAGCTTATTCTAGATATCAACCCTCATCACACAACCCTAACAAGTGAAACAATGGGAACCATGACCATCATAAGAAGTTCTACCAATGCTTTTGCCATCATTCCTATGCATGTGCCATCCTGAGAACCCTATAGGTATGAGAGATAACAAGTATGTGGTATGCCAGTCAAGCCGGACACATCATGCCTTAGTGCCCTCAACTTCTTTTTTTGTCTATTTTGGCTCTGCTACCCACACCAAATTAGAAATAACTACAACAACCACTCAAAAATATAATAACCAATCGATGATATAACCCAGTGCTAAGATATGAAGCATGTACCTACACTATGAAAACAAAAGTTTCCAAAGTTGTTAATTCTATATGAACATGCTCATGATTAGTACCCTAAGATATATGATGTTAGTAGAATTGATAAAATCACATGACGAAAGTATATGTGAAAAAATATTGTTGTGAAGATATTGGTGACTTGGTTCACGTAATAATTTTGGCACCATATTTTACTTTGCATCGCCAAGTTTTCATGTATGATTATGTTGATTATTACTATAATGTATGTAGAAAAAATGCATTTTATGGATGTTTTCGTGAACCAAGTCACCACTTGATGAAGTCAATAATTTTGGATGAATAATTAAAGAAGAAATGCATGACTAGTTATATAACCCTAAAACCCTAGACCTAAGTGTCAAGAACTGAGTAAGAAGCTATAAATAGATATGTGTTACTTGACTTATCCATATAACCCCCTTTAGATTATCAAATTAAGAAATAGATAATTCCTTTCATGGGTTAGAGTCTTATACATTAATGTCACAGAAAGATAATTGATAATGACTGCATTAGACAACTTTTAAAAAAAATTCTTGATTAAGGTCACATAAATGTAATTATTCTCTAAATAGAAGAAAACAATGATGTTATCTTAATTATATGAAGCAAAAAGGTCGACTAGGTGTTGTATGTTTGGATTTTGGGGACGAAATCCCTTTTAAGGGATAGAGTGTTGTAACACACCCAATTATGGGTACCTTACTCATACCTCCACTTCACTTCTAATATTTCATCAAAATTAAATATAATGTTTTCCTCAAAAAGAAAATTTAAATATTTTAATATTTATATGATCTGATGTTCAATTTTAACATGTTACATATATATAATCCAAATTAGGGGTCTAAAAGTAAAATATTTATAATAAAAACTAAATAGTAGGACCTTATTTACTAATATCCCAAATAATAGGTTTTTTGGATAAGGTAATATATTGTCCATGTTCCAAAAAAGGTGTATAGGGTCAAAACTTGTATCTATATAAGAACTAAGGACTAAAAGCCCCACATATGGGTCAACTATTAATTGAGTCCTCTAAAGCTGTCAAGATTGCCTTTAATCGCCTAGGGTAATCTATTTACAATGAGATCAAAAAAGGAAAGGATGTTAATACCTTTTACCGTGCAGCCTACCATTTCTTACAGACCAGCTATGGAAAATGATATTGGCAAGGAGGAACGCACAAAACCATATGGCTAGATACTTTGTCATTTGTAGTCTTCATCATATCCAAGGGACCGTCTACTATAGATTAGAGGGGGTGAACCACCAAAGCCACACTTGAGGCAAGCTCTTGTCCATCAATACTTGGAAAAGGTGCACTCAAAGAAGAGATGTTGATGGTATTCATTGTCTGATCGGAAGATAACACACATGGGGTTAGTATTGAGCCCCCATTTGATCATCCTATTTGTAGACGGGAGTTTAGACAAGAGTGTACAGAAGGCACAGAAAATCCACTTCGGCGAATGCTTCTTATTCCATATGAGTGTGTGTCAGGGCACTTGCGGGTGGTAGAAGTCCTTGATCCAAGGACAAGTATCAGTACTCATCAACTGACATTGCAACCCATCATAGTTATAGTCCTTTTGGATTTCTAGACAAGCTTTAACCATGGCCCTTACACTACAACATAGATTAGGTTGTTTGGGATTCAACTTTAGGAGGTTGGTGACATATTTGTCCCTTACCCATTTGGACCGTGGTGAGAGGGGTGTGCGAAGGAGCCTATCAACCCTTATGGTTGTGGCATATGTTGCAATGTTGGTTGGGTTTTAGATACTCAAGACGCTTACATGATAAGGTGTAGAGAGGCTATCCTAGGCCATGGCATGACCCTTCCCACCATAGAGGAAACCAGACATGGGGGACTTACATTTCTCCACGATGAACACATGAAGCTTAGCTTGGAAGGACTAGAAGAGAAGCTTAGACATCAACATACACATGATCAGGATGGCTCTGCCCGCCATGTAGATGGCCAAACCTGACCATTTATCCATTAAGGCCCTCAAACTATCCACACTCTCAGAGTAATCAGCACCCTTCCTTCTTCCTCCAGAAAGAGGGATGCCCGAATATTTGGTTGGGAAAGGGCCTTCCTAGAGCCCAATAGCATCATTCAACCTCCCTCTCCTTATGTCAAATGATATGGATAAGTAAACTTTGGATTTCACCTGACTGATATAGAGGCCAGACAGGGACCCAAATAGGTCGAGAAATCTTATGACTCCTCTCATTAGCTTGACATGTCCTACAATGAAAAACAACACATCGTTAGGGAAAATCATCTGTCTTTGAACCTTCATACCATGAATGCTAAAAGGTTCAATAAATCCTTAATCTTCAGCTTCATTAGCAAAATGATTAAGACTTCCCATGGAGATAGAAAATAATAGGGGTGATAGGGGGTCACCCTGTGACAAGTCATTCTTGGTACCAAACAACCCATGAGGGATGCCATTCACTAGCACAGAGAAAGAGACTATTTCAACCCATTGATATAATATGGATATCCACCTACTTGCACCATGACGTGCATAGCATCCCACAAGAAAGGCCACCATAGGTGACCATAGGCTTTGGATATGTTGATCTTGATGCAAGCTTTCTAATGCACCTCATTTAGCACACACTAGGAAAATTAACCTAGAGTTTATCCTTTTTCTACTTTCTGATAAATGCTAGTATAGAAGGGTTGATCCACAAAGATGGTGATGAAGATGGTTGAGTTTCAAATCCGATTGTGAGAATAAGAATGTAAAATCCATTTTGAGATTTTGTTAAAACTAAAACAAAAAAATAAAAATGTTGAATTAAAGATCAACTAACTAAAAAAAGAAATACCAAAGACAAGAGATTTCACCACCCTAGCCGATGTGAAATGAGACCAAAGAAATTACACGATAAGAAAGATAAAGAAAGGTATGTGAAACATTCATAAATTATTCACTAAAGATGAACTCCTCGTGAACTCATTGGTCCTAGCATTCATGGATCCTAGTTCAATCATCCTAATGGAGACTTTTCTGAGGTCTCATCCAAATTCCCTTGAAATGAATTTGGTTTGTTTTAAATTTTGAGTTCTATGGTCACGTCCACCAAGATTAACATGCGATGAAAATGAGAGATCACTTCGTTAAAATCGTTGAGATCCAAATCAAAATCCATTTATCTAAAAAGTTGTATAAAACTTCGATCTAATCATCACATGGTTAAGGGGTTGCTCTCCTTACCTCGGTAAGAAAATTACTCGCTAGTCATACTAAGAGATGGAGAAAACCAGGAAGGAAGATAGAAAGTCATAGACCAGAAGTGACAGAATCTCCAAGGAGATCTTAGCTGGTGATAATGAAATGACTTGCTCTCTTAGTTTCCCGCTCCAAAGAAAAGAACAAGAAGAAGAAACGAGATCTAAAAACCAGAGATAAAAGAACAAACTTTTATTGCAGAAATGAAACATTACACTTCTGAACAGAAACGACAAACTTTAACAACCAGATACAACTATAAAATCTGGGAAGCTTTTCATAGTGGATCCCCCCCTCCTTTTATAGGGGAAGGAGAGGCGGAAACCCTACATACAAAAAATCTCTAGAATGCTCTTGTCCAGAAGTTGAAAACTTTCTAGATTTGGTCAATAGAAGAAATGGTTGGTTGCTTTTAATTATGTTGACCATTCACATTCTTTTTACTATAAATTCCCGTAATAGTATTTTCGAGCGGATTTATCTCCTGAAAAAGGGTCTAAATCGATCTAAATAATATGATTTTCTTTTAGAAAATTAAATTTTCATTCCAACGAATACTTGTACATATAACTTGGAGTTTGTATGCAGAAGTTATGACACTTTTGGTGTTGAGTATACTTGAATTTTAGGCACTGTGGGAATTGTGCAAAACATCTTCCAAGGAAAGTTGATCATTAGAGTGGTTAGACCATTTTCCTACAAAAAACCAATAAAATATAATTAAAACTCCAAATAAAGAGAAAAATCTTAATTAATACAATTAATTACAAAACTAAGAAAATAAATAGAAAAATAATCCTAAAAAGATATCTAAAAGATTAAATTAGAAAGGATAAATACACATTTATCACTTTCCTGGTAGACATAGCCAGATTGAAATCAAAGAGGTAGTCATTCGCTAAAAGTGTATTGTCTGAGATGTATCTTTCCTCCTCAAACGCACCTTGTTTATACGATATAATGGAGGGCATCAACGACTTCAGTCTTCTAGTAAGAATCTTGGGTATAATTTTGTAAAATATCAAACAGTAGGTTGTCGACCTGAAATTTGCCATAGATGAAGACATATTCACCTAGGGAATCAGCCTAATGAAATCTTAATTAGCTTGGTGAACCATTCTTCCTCCCACCAAGAACCAACAGATAACACGACAAATATCCTCCTTTACCATGTCCCCACAAGATTGGAAAAACTTGTTGTTGAAACCGTTAGGGACATGGGCTTTGGAGGCTCCAAAGGAGAAAGCAAAAAATATGTTTTCATTTGTGGAGACTTGTTTTATAAGACCCCTATTCATTTCATCAGTCACTTTGCACCCAAGCAGAGAGTTAGGGATCAACGCAGCCCCTAAGGGTTGATTGTAGAGCTCAGAGAAGACTGGACAACTGTCTCAACAACCTTCCTGGGTTCTTCCACTAACTCAATGTTGGAGTTGATGAGTGGGTGGATACGATCCCTCATGCCATTCTTCCTAATAGCCGTATGGTAAACTTTTGAGCTTCTATCATCATCGTTGATCCACTTGATCTTGCTCCTTTTCCAAAGATATAGTTCCTCCACTTTTTCTAGTTGTTGGAGTCTAGTAGCAACATATCTTTTTGCACTAATGATATTAGGGTACACGGGGTTTGACCTGAGATCAACATCAACTTTGTTAAAGGCTCCTTTAGCCTCCTTTATAAGGTGTGGAAGATCAAGGAGGTTCCTACACCAAATCTTCAGAGCCACCTTTGTTCACTTTAGCTTCTCCACCACCCTAAAGATAGGATTGCTCTCCACCTATTAACGCCACATTCTATTGTTCACTTCATGAAGCTAGGACACTTTGTCTAGTGGTTGAGGAAGAAGAAAGGTCTAGCAGCCAACGAGTCAAGGAGGAGTTCCAAGTACATCCAAGCATGGTCACTATTAGTATGAGAGCCAAGGCATGGGTGTTATTCAGACGAGTGCCCAGGCATGGTTGCTAGAATTGAACTAATACAAAATATCATGACACAATAATGTCATTAAGGAAAATAAGTACATTAAGTGAATACTTAGAAATCACTTAGTGAACTGTATTAGTAGGAATTTTTAAAAGATAACTTTGATGTCATAATCGGGTTCCTCGTGCGGTAATTGCTAGAACCACCTATTTTCAAGTGAATTGAATATTAATTTCTACCATAATTTATTTTAATAAGGAAACCTATAGTCAAACATGTTTTTTTTGGTTAATTAATTAGACCCATTATGATACCTGTTGGGTTTTAGGGGAGGCAGAGAAGGCAGCGGAAACAAAAAATTTCTCCCCCAAACCCGGAACAAGGAAACGCGTCAAGGTCTATATAATAGGAAAGGATGGTTTGTGGAATCATACCTTGTCCTGAGGCTTGCTCGGTGACAATACCTCACGCCTTATGCGGTCTTCACCTCCGGTCATGGACGGTGTCTGTGCAGCTCCTGGTCGCACCGGAACTGATGACTCCTCCTCTCACCGGGACTGTCGGGGTTGACAGTTGTCCTCCTGAGCGGCAGAAACCTCCCGCTTCTGAAGTAGTCCACACAGACCACCTGGAACTCCACACTCCTTGTCCCATAAGGAGTTGGAAGGAGTGGCACCCTCCTGTTGACATACTAGTCGCCAACACACTCTCCTGCCTCCAGTTGCAACTACAGTTGTCTTTCCCTTGTTGCGCCTCCCTTTGCGGGTAGCACTTGCTCGGGCTCTCTCGGTTACCAAAACAAGAGAGAACGGCAACTTTACAGAGCAACTGGTTGCATTGAGTTGTTCTTTGAGAAGCCCCCAATACCCCTATATATATAGGAGGGTCATGGGACAGGTTTCTCCATCCCGGGAAATGCGGGACTAAAAGCAAGAGTAGAAGGGTTTGAGATTTTCCACAAAACAACCAACTCACAACCTGAACCGATCGTTTCACAACTGAAACGGTTGGTTGGGGACCTGAACCGGTCGGTTGACACTCAACTGATCAGTTGGGACCCATGAGCCAGTCAGTTCACTTTTTGAACCAATCGGTTCGTGGTCCTGATCAGTTCCCAATTGACTTTCCTTCTTTTGTTTCTAATTGGTATCAAATACCAATCCTTGTTCGAATCAAATTGGGCAAGTGAAACGCAAAGAAAATTCTCACCAATCCTATTTTCCCAACTTGCTCGGTTGCAACAGTTGAACTAATCGTTTCAACACTTGAAGAAATCGTTCATCCTGTCCATGAGTCGATCGACTCACAACTTGAGCCGATCGGTTCACCAAGCTCAGCCGATCGGTTCACTAAGCTGATTCGATCGGTTGGGAGTGCAGATTGTGCAGAATCAGTCAATTGCGATTTCAATCAATCTCATACTCCAATCAATGTGTCCAACACCTTGAACAGTATGATATTGAGCTATCAATCAATTGAGTGTTTAATTGAACTACTAAACTCCTTTAGTAATCAATCTAAACATTGTTTGTGGACAAAACTCCTCTTCCAGGTTAAATCCTATGTGTGTGACCCTGCAGGTCCATTTCACGTTGGCAGTGAAAGTCCATAACACTTATGACTTCACAAGCAAAGAATGGTGCCTAGTCACACATCAGTTCTACCCAAGTGAAAGTAGAAAGTTGTAGAACAACTTTCAATCCTACAATCCGTGAATGGTGTTACAGTGAATGTATAATTCCTTTGTCATTGATATCCTGAATGAACTCGAGGCATGGAACAGTCATCCTGTCAATGTTCATTCACTTTCTTGATATCAGGGTAGATTGAACGAGATATGTATGACATCAATATCACATACTGATTCACACATGCATGCGCACGCCTATCTCAATCCTACTCATCAAGTGGCCTTGGATATCAAACTCCCTTAGGAGGGACAAATCCCATATCTATCACTCACCCCTCAAAAGCCCCATGTGTCAAAGCCATCCAATCATCACCTTTATAACAACCCATGTTTCAGGACTGTGTTTGATGATGTCAAAGTGTGCCCAACGACATGTGTTGAGTGTAGTGATTTTAGGTCAAAGAATCACACTCACCACCATCACTGTGAGTATTGACTGTGACTACCATGTCATGGTTCCATGTGTCAAACTCACGGTGGGTCTATCCGGTACACTTGTTCTCTAACAAGTACCTATGTGTTTGGTTTGATATCTCTATATCATGACTAATGAGATTCTATCATCAACCAACACCACAATCTAGTCTTGTGTGTCATTGCTGTCTATCTACCTTCCACAATGACATCCAACTAGGGACATAATGAGAATGTACAAACTCTTAGCATCTGTATGATCTCATCGTTTAGGTCCTCAACCTGAAGGCATACGTCATTGAGTATTGTCATTCTCTAGACATTCAATCTGTTCTATCACTATCTCATATGACTAAACCAGAAAGAATTGGAAGCTTCCCTTTGATGTTTATTAAATCAATCTTAATGTATCCCACCAATCATCCCATGATTGGCTCTCAGGGCATACATACCAATAGACTCCCACTTGCACTGCGAGCCAATCACCCTTGAATCATATTCATAGTGATCTTCAAACATGTCCCACATGTTACTGTGCTCTAGTGCCAACATAGTGAGTAATGGCAACACTTTGCCAAAGTCAGTATAAATTGCATGTCTCTCATCTCTTCGTTGTACATCATACGTATGAGATGGAGTTGCCGTAATATGCAATCTTGTATTCATTTTCTAACCTTTAGCCACATTTCATGATCAAGGATTCCAGACTTGTCATCAATGAGCGGAATATCTATAAGTTCATCTCATCAACTTCCAGATCCATATAGTATCCACTGCTGTTCTCTAACACATAGATACTCGGCATTTCCTTTTAAATGGTTTTATTGGAACATTTCCAATTATCAACAAACTTTCACTTTTATATATCCCATATATATTTTGCGATTAATTTTCTGTCCTTTTGGAAGTTCGCATCAATGTAACTCTTTACATCAAACTCTTCCTTATCTCCATAGAACCAGCACTTCTCAAGTACTTATCAAGTTCTCATGGTATTCCAGTAACCCTTACTGGAAGTAGACAGACATCCACTCGTCATGTCTCACATACGAGCTATCAGGATGAGCACATCATATTGCCATGTCCTACATACAAGATGATGAATGCATTTTGTTCTTGCCACATCGATACATACAAGATAATGGGATGATTACATACATGATAGATCCATATCTATTCTTAGTGTTCCCATTCTTCATAAGAATTGGACACTTGGCCTTGGGATACCAACTCCATGTAACATGGACAAGTTTTCTCCCACTGAATATGTGCATACTGAACCCTTCAGTACAGATTGCCAATGTATGCTTTCTCCTTACAGGTCAAGAGGTTTTCGAGAACTATCTCTATAGATCTCTATTCCTATCACATAGGAAACATCTCTATCTTCCTTAAAGATAATTTCCACTTTTGGATTTCCATTCTAGAAAATTTCCATTTCACATCAACATGTGGAATGTGAACACGCTCCCACTAAATCACAGATCCCTTCTTTATCTTTGACATATCAGTCAAACCCTTTGACCATATCATCAAAGTAAGGATCCAATTATGAGTTGCTTGTACTCAATCAATCACATTGATTAGTCCATTGTAACTTATAGACTTCATTTGCATTAGTGGATTCATAAACCTTATAGGTTGTGTCACGTACACATCCTTGTTTTATTCCTTATAGGAATGCAGTTTTAGTATCCATATGCCAAATGCTTAGTCATTAAGTTGAAATCAACAAGCATCATCCTTCTCAAAATGTTATCCATGTGTCTTAACACTTAAAACTCATTTGCACTTATGGATTTCATCCAATTAGTGCTACCATCAAGGTCATACCTTATGGTTTACATGGATGTCATTTAGGATGTAATGGTGATAAACCATAACTCAAAATTCGGTTCATCATATTCATCTAGATAGTTGACTCATAACATGAACAACTCATCACATAGATAATTGAGGTATATCTGTTAAAGATGTAAGAACTCACAACCCTTGTGATTCTTAATGTCCTTTATTAGTGAAGCGTATTCTTTATTTAAGAAGAATTCAGTTATTTGATAATCATTCTCTAACTCCTTAGAGTGTGATTCCTTCTTGATTTAGACATCACCATGCCTTAATCATGAGTTCACTATGATACACTATCATAATCACTCATAAGGATCTCAAACACTTGGTCCAAGTATTTCATTCATTGATCTCATCAAGAATTAGCACTTTACCAAATTTGCATTTCATCTATGATGATCTTGAACACTTCAAGATATTCATATTGGTATTTCTCTAAACATCATTTGAAGTATTAGCATTTGTTCCAATAGGTATGTAAATACATCACATGTGTTATACCTAATAGGATAATCATTCTCCCACTACTTTTAGTGAAGATTGATTAATCATGTCCAAGATATTCATGTCTCTTACTGGTTCTCTAACCAAAAGAGTCTAGATTTATCCATCACATGGAAACTAGAAATGAATTTCTCATGATTGATACTAATTTGATTGTTTGAGTTATCTATAACTTTTAGGTATCATTTTATCTTATGCATATCAAATACCACAAGATAAATAAGGCATTGCCACAAAGATCATATCTTTAAGATTGAAAACTCAACTTTATTAATTGCCATCATTGTCGCACAATATGCAAAAATAAAGTGTTTCTATCTATTGGCAAATATGAAATAGCAGTTCATAACTGTATTACATGCTTTATAGGATGAAAATAAACTAAAGTACTCCTATCTATGGCGGAAACACTTGCCCCAATTATGAGTGCTTTACACTTTACATCTTGGTATCATATACCTCAAAAAGTGTTACAAGTTTACTTTCATGACACCTTTAAGTAGAGACGTCAGTCGCCTCCTTCTTCTTTTGTTCTTACAGATAGAGAGGGCAATTCCTTTTCCAATGCCTTGGCTTTTGACAATGGTGGCAATTTCCTTTCTTGGTCACGCCTCCCTTGGCCTTGAGAGCTGAAGATGTCTTGGGCTCCTGGCTAGCATCAGAACCTTTCTTAGCTTTGCCCTTGCCCTTGCGCTTGGATTGCCTTTCTTGTTTTTGATCACCATCACAGACTTAGGCTTGTCCTTCTTCATCTGTATCTCGGTTGTCCTCAACATGCACAACAACTCTGACAGTGGCCTATCCAAGTTGTTCATGTTGTAGTTCATCACAAACTGACTGTAGGATTCTGGCAACGATTGCAGTATCACGTCTTTAGCCAACTCTTGGCTCAGTGTAAATCCCAGTCTTTGCAGGTTCTCCACATACCCAATCATCTTGAGTGTGTGAGGACCAACTGGATCTCCTTATGTCATGAGGCACTTGAACAGTGCCCTTGAAACATTGTATCTCTCTTACCGTGCCTGATCTTCATACATGTTCCTGAGATGCTGAATCATCTCAATTACACCCATGTTCTCATGTTGTCTCTGCAACTTGTGGTTCATAGAGCATAACATCAAGCACTTTGCATCAATGGCATCATCAGAATGCTTCTTGTAAGCATCCCTTTCTGTCTTTGGTGCATTTGGAGCGGGTTTCTCTGGAATTGGACTATCCAGGACATAGAGCTTACGCTCTTGAGTGAGAACAATTCTCAATGTCCGATACCAGTCATGGAAGTTTGTCCCATTTAGCTTGTCCTTTTCAAGGACCGATTGCAAAGAAAAGTGATTGTTGTTTGTTGCCATTTGTACTACAAAAGGAAAATATGCAATTTCAGTCCAAAAACTCATTTTTGACTTATTTGATTGATTTGAAAAGTTTGACGATATAATTAGGCCTTTAATTAATTATCGCTCCCACTATTTTACTTCAAATTGATAGCCCTCACCATCAATTCGGAAGATTGCAGCATCCAACCTTCTAGTGGGCAAGATCCTGAAATCCTCTAAGTCATGGACCAGCTTGGGCTGTCACCCACAACATAGATCTCTCAGGTAGGCAACTCTTGTCAATTGCATCATATGCAACTCTTGATAAGATGTCATATGCAACTCCTTGCCATCATCATCTCCATGCCTCAAGGTGCTAGATCCTATCTAGGTCATCTTGTTAAGTCCGACCCAAAGCAAACACGATGAATATGCACCCTGCTAGGGCAGACCCACACATTCATCCTTCACGCTTCCACGAGATAGACGGTGGACCACGCTAGGGCATGCCCACACTTGGTCGATCAAGCTTTTCACATGTGTCACATTTGGAAGGCATCTAAAACTTAATACTTAATGAGGGATTTGGTTTTTATATACATATACATATCCAATCACCACAATATATAGTACGTATCATATACATGCTATATCCCACAGAAAACATGCAAAACGATAAAAGCGATGATTATGGCCATCCTAATGTGATTCCCCGAGCCAAGAGGAATCACAGTCATCTAGGTCTACATCACATGCAACTTGTACAAGATGAACTCTGTGCTTTGCCTTTCGAGAAGATCAACTCATCACATGAATGACTTGCTCGTTCTGGCTCGGTCATCTGGGTGCCACCAGCCGATCGGTTGGCTCCTCCAACCGATCGGTTTGCCTGGTCATCGTGCATCTCATCATGGCTACCACCCGCTCGTCTCACTCCTCGAACCGGTCATCAACCGATCAACTCACTCCTTGAACCGATTGTCTGGAATGTCAACCGATCGGTTCACGCCTTGAACTGATTGTTTCAGATGTCGTCTCGATGTCCTCTGTTCTTCGACATAACAGGAAATAAAATCTATCCTAATTTTACATTGCTTAAAAGGGAAACCCCGAGTTACATTCGGGGGGAGCAAAGGTAGGAAAGAATCTTGAATTATTTCGAGTTACATTAGGAATAGGAGAGGGAAGATCGGTGCGCAGACCGAGATGCAAGAAACCACATACAACCATACACATATAGGGTTTATTGGCCATAACCACGCTATACATCCACCACAAAACTCGTTTAAGGGCAACGCGTATCGAGTGCATTTATAATACATATCATATATGTAAATTGGGATTTGTGGATTTAGGATTGGACATGCATAAAGCCAATTTTATTTGCATCGTATGCAATAAATAAAGGCGACAAACCAAAATCGATCATATCGATATTCCTAAAATATAGATCAGTTGATGTGGCTCTGATACCACTGTTTGGTTTTAGGGGAGGCAGAGAAGGTAGCGGAAACAAAAAATTTCTCCCCCAAACCCGGAACAAGGAAACGCGTCAACGTCTATATAATAAGAAAGGATGGTTTGTGGAATCATACCTTGTCCCGAGGCTTGCTCGGCGACAATACCTCGCGCCTTGCGTGGTCTTCACCTCCGGTCTAGGACAGTGTTTGTGCAGCTCCTGGTCGCACCGGGACTGACGACTCCTCCTCTCACCGGGACTGTCGGGGTTGACAGTTGTCCTCCTAAGCGGCAGAAACCTCCCGCCTATGAAGTAGTCCACACGGACCATATGGAACTCCACACTCCTTGTCCCATAAGGAGTTGGAAGGAGTCACACCCTCCTGTTGACGTACTAGTCGCCAACACACTCTCATGCCTCCAGTTGCAACTGCAGTTGTCTTTCCCTTACTGCGCCTCCCTTTGTGGGTAGCACTTTCTCGGGCTCTCTCGGTTACCAAAACCAGAGAGAACGACAACTTTGCAGAGCAACTGGTTGCACTGAGTTGTTCTTTGAGAAGCCCCCAATACCCCTATATATATAGGAGGGTCATGGGACAGGGTTCTCCATCCCGGGCAATGCGGGACTAAAAGTAGGAGTAGAAGGGTTCGAGATTTTCCACAAAACAACCAACTCGCAACCTGAACCGATCGTTTCACAACTGAAACGGTCGGTTGGGGACCTGAACCGGTCGGTTGACACTCAATCGATCGGTTGGGACCCATGAGCCGGTCGGTTCACTTTCTGAACCGATCGGTTCGTGGTCCTGATCAGTTCCCGATTGACTTTCCTTCTTTTGTTTCTAATTGGTGTCAAATACCAATCCTTGTTCCAATCAAATTGGGCAAGTGAAATGCAAGGAAACTTCTCACCAATCCTACTTTCCCAACTTGCTCAGTTGCAACAGTTGAACCGATCGTTTCAACACTTGAAGCAATCGTTCATCCTGTCCATGAGTCGATCGACTCACAACTTGAGCCGATCGGTTCACCAAGCTCAGCCGATCGGTTCACTAAGCTGAGCCGATCGGTTGGGAGTGCAGATTGTGCAGAATCAGTCAATTGTGATTTCAATCAATCTGATACTCCAATCAATGTGTCCAACACCTTGAACATTATGATATTGAGCTATCAATCAATTGAGTGTTTAATTGAACTACTAAACTCCTTTAGTAATCAATCTAAACATTGTTTGTAGACAAATCTCCTCTTACAGGTTAAATCCTATGTGTGTGACCCTGCAGGTCCATTTCACGTTGGCAGTGAAATTCCATAACACTTATGACTTCACAAGCAAAGTGTGGTGCCTAGTCACACATCAGTGCTACCCAAGTGAAAGTAGAAAGTTGGAGAACAACTTTCAATCCTACAATTCGTGAATGGTGTTACAGTGAATGTATAATTCCTTTGTCACTGATATCCCGAATGAACTCGAGGCATGGAATAGTCATCCTGTCAACATTCATTCACTTTCTTGATCTCAGAGTAGATTGAACGAGATATGTATGACATCAATATCACATACTGATTCACACATGCGTGCGCACGCCTATCTCAATCCTACTCATCAAGTGGCCTTGGATATCAAACTCCCTTAGGAGGGACAAATCCCATATCTATCACTCACCCCTCAAAAGCCCCATGTGTCAAAGACACCCAATCATCACCTTTATAACAACCCATGTTTCAGGACTGTGTTTGATGATGTCAAAGTGTGCCCAATGACATGTGTTGAGTGTAGTGATTTCAGGTCAAAGAATCACACTCACCACCATCACTGTGAGTACTGACTGTGACTACCATGTCATGGTTCCATGTGTCAAACTCATAGTGGGTCTATCTGGTACACTTGTTCTCTAACAAGTACCTATGTGTTTGGTTTGATATCTCTATATCATGACTAATGAGATTATGTCATCAACCAACACCACAATCTAGTCTTGTGTGTCATTGCTGTCTATCTACCTTCCACAATGACATCCGACTAGGGACATAATGAGAATGTACAAACTCTTAGCATCTGTATGATCTCATCGTTTAGGTCCTCAACCTGAAGGCATACGTCGTTGAGTATTGTCATTCTCTAGACATTCAATTTGTTATGTCACTATCTCATATGACTGAACCAAAAAGAATTGGAAGCTTGCCTTTGATGTTTATCAAATCAATCTTAATGTATCCCACCAATCATCCCATGATTGGCTCTCAGGGCATACATACCAACAATACCACCTAATTTTTTGTTATTTTTTCATTTAACCAAGTAATGTGTCACTCTTCTCCTTGTAGTGGTTGTCATTCTCGTGATGAAGCGGTGACATACCCATAACTGACGGTGTTCCTCATCCACTCTTCCTCACATTGCCTCCTCTTCCTCCTAGTCTCTTCTATTTCTTCTCTTTAACCTTTCCTATTCTCTCAATGGGTTGCAACCCTAGATGCTTCCATGTTTTATCATGTTCTTCCTCCCTTAACGGAACTCCACATGTAGACAACATCTCTGAACAACTAGCTTATCTATAGGAGTAGCACCTTCTATTTCCCACCCTCTATGCCTTGATCCCACATCTTCCATTAACCTCTCTTGAACCCTAGTACAACCATCTTGCCCCCTTCATCCACTGATTCCTTAGTAGTCCCAACAACATCGTTTACTACATCTCTATCTAATGAATTTATTTCCCCAAATATGTATTTGATCCACCCTCCTAGCAACACCTAAGGATCTGCATGTGTTTTTAAGATTCCCTAGCCCCGCATCAACCTCAAAAGGTGGCACAATATTCAAAGAATCATAAGAAGACCACATTTCATTGGTAATATCCTTAAGCTTTGGTTTTGGTAGTTTGCCAAAGTTGGCTTGAAAGATGCTTTCAAGGCTTGTAGGCACTGATATGTCCTCAACTTACATCCTTGAATATGTATTGAAATGTCTGACCTCTAAACTTTAGTACTTTTGGATAATTAACCCTGACTTCAAGGTTTGTGCTCTTTCTCTATTTATTTGGGCATTATAAACGTCTATGATACTAGTTTCCCATAATGAGGCAATTATCTATTTATTGGTTTCATCTTATTATTTTACTGATTTTTTTCCTAATTACTAAACTAAGATACTCTAATTTCATTGAATTTGTTCATCATACATGTATATTGGGTCTACAAACCCACCTTCCTTGCTATGTTCCACTGAATATGTTGTGATGGGACTATTTCACCTTACTATTCTCTATTATGTAGAAATTCATATGGAAAATTTATCTAATATAGAGATAACCATTATGGTGTGTTGTTTTGCCCCAGGTGTGATGTATCCACATATTTTATATAATAGGGCATTTTGTTCTTCCCAGGGTTTATTCTTCCACCCAAGTATTTGTTAGGACGTGTTGTTCTTCCCAGGGTGTATCATTCCACTCATGTACTTGTTAGGGCATGTTATTATGTCCCGGGTGTGTTGTTCCACCCAGGGTGTGTTTTCTCCACCCAATTCTTGCCAATAACTAGTGGTATCTTGTCACTACCTTAAATACTTCAATCTATAATATATTGCATGCAAAAAGTTATAATTTTTGGTTGTTTTGAAAATAAGTTATTTGGTAAGAACTTGACATTAAACAATGCAATTATAATTTGAATGCCTCATTCTTTTGATTGATTTTCTTTTGAGACACTCCCTCTTATGCTACCTATATGATATGACCCTCTCTTTGCAGGGGAACATTTTCTATACTTATGAGCAGTATAATTCCCTAAATGTTATCTATATGCACATAGTCATTGTTTTCTGACTCATATTCTTGTTTTCCCTATTTAGTGGTTGATGTTCCCCCTCCACCCAGAACTTGAGCAATTCAAGTACCCTGAGTTTGAGGAACAAGACATTGTGAATCAAGACTTGGAAGGATCAGAGAATAATGAGATTCCTAGGTGTCCCTTTTCCAATGATTTATCTAGTTGATACTTCCATTTAGAATTTCTTTTGTCCATTGTGGACCAATATGTTAAACAACTAACTTTTCTTACAATCGTTTTAGTTTTCTATCATTGTGAATACTCTACATGCTTGTTATTCCATACAATTTTAAATAATATTATAGCACCCCTTCCATTTATTAATTGAGGATGCATTTTGGAGCTTTTTAATTATTTTAAAAGTAAGGAGTGGTGCCATCATTGGGACCCACTCCTTACACATTTAGCTACAACTACACATACATTTATGTGTAAAGACAACATTATCGTCATTCCATATTAGATATGTATTTTTAACTCATTCTTAATTTAACTACATATTTGAAAAATATAAGTAAAAGATATCATACACGAGTATATATTACATTTTTTATCATTAAAGATAAATGTAGCTAAAGGTTTTACCTACAATATAGGGGTTTTGGTCATTTTTTTGTAGTTGAAGACTATTTGTTTTGTTATGAGTGCCAAAGAACATGTTTGGAATGTGAATGTGATCTAGGTTCCTTCAATTCTGTGATAGCCCTATTGTTGTCACAATTTAGCTCTATTGCATCAGCCTTTTAGGAATAATTAGAACTTTACCAAATGAACGTCTTGATCCATACAACCTACTTGTTTGTCATGTAATGCAACATTATGTCAAACTTTATTTAATTGGACGTTGTATCTAGCTTGGAATTCTTCCAGCTACTAGCACCACCATTTAGGAAAAACTTAGTTACATATTGCAATTGATAAATGTTAGTGTCAGTTTGAATTATGGAATACCTATAACTCTTTAACACCAATCCTTACATACCTCTTCATCTTATTTCTTTCTCTAGTTCATGAGGATATTTTGTATGCATTTCAACCTCCTTCTTTGGAATCTACTTGACATGATCTAGGCACATGTGACATAAGGATGTGTACATAACATTTCTTATATTAGGGATTCAATGTCCAAGGAATGTGTAATCTTACTTGTTCAGTCCATCTTTTCCTTAGGACATTGGCCTTAGAAATACTTGTCTCATGAGACATCAGTATGTTCTTTTTCTTAGACTCCTAAGTATTGAACTACTTCAACAACCTAACAAAGTAGCTAAACCAAGCCAAGATGACTTATGCATATATCTTTGTATATCTTGATACCTAGAGTATAGACTGCTTCACCAAAGTCAAACAATCACCCATCAAATATCATCACATTCTTTTCTTCCTCACAATGTCTCTTCTTTCTTATGGTCTCATCACATAATGATCTTTAGCAAGAATCCACAATCGTGTGTCACCTTCTAGACCCAACCAAGGTTTATTCAAGCTCTATTCTCACTGGTCCAAGACCATGAGCTTTTATATGGGCATCAAGGTAATCAGAAGCAGTTTGATGGAGTGTTTTTAGATAGAGTTTTTCTCATTGTGGATCACATTGGATAACTCATACTTAACCCTCATTTCTAACATAAACAGAACCCTTAAATACAATAAATCATTATTATGGAACTAGAACACATATAATCCATCAACTAAACATCGTGCAATCTAGATAATATTTGTGTGCTTTATAGAAGTGGTTGATGGGAGGAATTCTCCCTTGGTCACATTATGTTCTTGTAGAAAAGATGGATTGCCATTGTAGCCTCTCTATCTATTGTTTTAGAAAGGAAGGGTCAATATTATCAAAAAGTAGCCCCCATCAATAATAACAAGCAGTGTCACTTTCCTATCTTTTCTTCATGAAGAATTTGATCTAAGGCTCATTGAATCTTTGCTCAAGACACAAAATGCTTTCCTATTTCCCAATCTCCAAACATGATTAATAAAAAAACCTATAGGAATAATGATCCATTTTCTTGTAAATCACATTATAAATACTTGCTTTCTTGCAAATAAGTAGGGTCATGTGTCTTCCAACAAAAAATAATTTCTGAAAATGGACTAAAGAAAAATTGAATACCAAATATATAGATACTTGTAATGTCAAACTCTATCCAAACACCTTCTACCAACTAATGAATTCATAATTATATGGTTATATGATATTTAAATACTTAACCTTTTATTTTTTTGAAAATGTATTTCCTTTTTATTCATTTAATTTTCTCAAGGATGTAAGCCTCCATTATAAAGTTAATCAGAAATGAACATATGATTTAGTTCCAATATCATTAAGCTATTGAATCTTGGGCCTACTTCTTTTTCTTAATTTTATATCACTACAAGTTACCAAGATTTACCACATACATTTTAATTGATCATATTCTAGCTTTTCTTTTGTGTGGTCTACTACATACTAAATGAGATCAAACTCTAAACAAATGACATTAATTGAGTATCATAACTATTTTGGTAATCACATGTAATATTTGAACAATTATAAGTTATATTTACTGTGTTACATGATTGGATGATGGGTGTTAAAAATAATATTTAAAAAAAATCAGAGTAGGGGTTTGGAACCATTAAAGACTGAAGATAGGCTTGGGGCGACTTTCAAACATGAATCATTTTGATAGAATGTACTTTTCAAGTAGGCTCAAGCTAAGTTAGAATTAAGTGGGTGATAGGAGGAGGATGGAGTTCTTACATGTGGTGAAACTTATTATTCTTGCCATAGGTTGCTACCTATGAAGGTGGCAATAGTGACATAAAAGTTGATGATGACTCTTCATAGAACCATTGGTTGGAGAGTTTTTGCATACAAATGGAGTTTAAATGCATGTGTTATGGAAATGGAGGTGGGCATAACCATTTGAACATGAGGGGTGAGTATAATAGGGAAGTTTGGAGGATTACTAAAGGGATTTTACATGTAAAGTTATATATGCTCCACAAGTTATCATTAATAGGGTATGAATATGTGTAGGGAACTTTATGAAGTGGGAGTTGGTTTAAGTCTTTGCTAGCGTTGTTCTCATAGGTTGCGTTCTAATGCTTTAGGACAGATGTACGTGGCGCCTACTATCATTACCGTAAGATGTGATCAAGAATAATGTAGCGATAACTTGGTGTATCATCGAGGTTTACATATGGGAAATAGTGATTTACATGATATGATGAGATTGGAGACTAGAGGATATGTGCAATATGAAGAGATTTTTCCTCTAGAGTATAGTCCAAGATGTTGGTGAGCTTGAAAATGATCGCGAAATGAAAGGTAAAGTTGAACTTTGAAGGGCTTGAAAGATGAGATTTTATTGTGGAACATGTTTTCTTGAAAATTGTTGTAGCCAAAGTAGTTAAGCATGAAAAAGCGTGCATCGAAAATCAACATTTATTTATACCTTTCAAGTTTGATACTTTTGGATTCTTAGCACCAGAAGTAGTAGAGCTTCTCGAAAAGATCCAATAGATTTTGCATAGTAATGTTATGACCCCTAGGTCTATGGAGGTAGCAGTTAGGAGTTGGTGGTGAAGCTTGTTGGCGGTGAAGCTTGTTGCATGTATGTATTATATTTCATTGTAAGTGTATTACAATTTTTGTCAAATATGATCAAGGGTAGTTTGAATGGATACACCACATTTTTGGGAATATGAAGGGCAGTTTGGCTGCTTTGGCATAGGTTTTATCACACCAACTAAAGGGAGCGGTAGGATTGAGAGTGGCCTAAGGACTTGTCTTTCCTTCTAAAGTGGCATTTTCTCGCGGGGGAGGGAAATGGACGACATCGAGTTTGAGGGAAAATCGTTTGGCTAGGTTGGCTAATGCCATTTTACCATCCTTTGGTAGCTCACGTTTAGGGTGAGGGCCATGAGGCGTCTTTCAAGCATTCTACATGATAATGGGTGGGTTCTTCGTAATGTGTTTAGGGATGTAATGAAGTTAAACTTTGGACTCTTAGAGTAGGGTATAGATTTGTTAATTTCTTACCAATTTAATGCATACGGTATAAGGAACCGGTATCTAGGGGTTTGCATAGTTTAGGTATGTTTTTGACATTTGGCGAGATGCATAGGTTGCAAACTTAATGTTTATGGTTCGTAAGTCCCAACAATTGTTAAACGATTGCCACCACTTCTTTATAAGATTAGTCCATTAATGGCAAGAACGGCCTCAGGGGTGACGCTGAAAGGAAACCTCTCCATCCGCTCGGTCCTTCCAAGGCTACACCACAGCCACCGGAAGACGTTTGCCGGCTTGCAACGTTTCTACTTCCCCGGTAAGATGTACTTCTTGTTTACCTTTACACTTGTTTAATAAGATGTTCAAGAAAGAGCGGCTAATTTCATTGGAGTTATGCTACCCGTTCACACATCCTGTTCTTGAGAACCTACAAAAGTATGGCCCAACCGTTTTCTCTCATACGACATTAACCGCACACCAATTAACTACATGCATAAGTTGAAGAATCCCAAAATTCTCTTTCCACTCCTCTCTCTCTAGCATTAATTTTCAAAAATTCATGTTTTCTCTCTTACAACTCCACTCTACAGCTTTATTCTATCACATTAATGTTCTCACACTAGTACAGTACGTATGTTTACATTATATGGTTTAAAGTATTATATTTTTTGTATACACTTTTGTCAAACATTGTATTTTGAATGTATACAAAATGTGGAGGTTAATATTGTATTTTTGTACAATGTGATTATTAGTATTGTACTTTTTGTATGTAATTTTGACAAATGTTACATTCTAATTATGTATGCAAAATGTAGTATTGTAATATTACACGCTCACACTGTACGTCCCGTCTTGTATGTCTATATGTATTGTCAAATGATATTAATATTGTACTCTCATATTGTACGTCTGGATGGTGGTAACAAGATTTGAGGGCTAAACGTAATATACTATTGTTAGTACTGTACGTCTTGTACTGTACGTATTTTACTGTAAATCGTCTATTGTCTGTAAAAATTGAGATTAACGTTGTGTAAAGTACTACATATGATTAAAATTTAAAAATTATATTTTTGTGTATATATAACGTCATTAGACGCAACATATGAAATAAGTTATAACAAAAATTATCAATAAATGTTTGTACATGACGTGCATTTACAATAGAGTGTTGGAAGAAATTACAAACAAATAGAAAATTAATTGTAAATATTTTTCATAATCAGTGGTGGAGTTAAGATATTACAGGTGTAATTATTTGGGAAATTAATACAATAATTACATTTTGCATGCACTTTGGATGACTCTTGCATGGACAATAACGACTACAAGTGCAATATCTCTTTAATGCATTAAATTATTACATGGATAATAATGTCTGCAGGTGAATAACTCTGTCATGCATTAAATCTCGTTTTCCCCATGTTCCGGGTATACCTGCGATTGGACACTTTACTTTGGCTAGAATTTTCCTTTCATTGACGGCATTGCCATAGCCGTTATGGAAGGAGAAGGAAAAGAAGCAAATATGTGCGGGACAAACTGGAAGAAGCGGCGCAGCCACTACATGCTCCATTAACTTTGGGCACGTTTGGTTTTCAGGATTCATCCGGATAAACTTGAATCCTGCATTTGGTTGATTTTCGGGTTTAGTTTTGGAAACGCCTTGGCTGTTTGGCGCGTCCTGCACACGGCGGTAAACCGCCATCCCACTGCCGCACGCGTCCCAGCTGGCCATCTACCACTGCAGACATCAGCTTTTGTCTGAGCAATTTTGATCAGCTGAACCGGGCCAAATGAATCAGCCGGTCTTAACTACCCCAATCGAACTGGTAGAGCCCCTACGATATTTCCCCCCCATATTTCCCCCAAAACAGCCCGCCCGATATTTCCACCCAAAAACAGCCCGGCGACTTCCGCTGCGCCCAGTTCCGCGGCGCCCAGTTCCGTCGCTGCGCCGCGCATACTTCCCGGCCGCCGGCGCCTACTCTTTCGCACATACGGAGATCACCTCGCACCAGCTCCTCCTCTCTCTCTCCTTTGTTGTTCTTTGCCCTATGTCATGGATCCTTGCAACTCCGACGACGACTTCCAAGAGACGATGACCCTTACAAGCGCAAGGAGGTCGCTGAAGCTCGTGGTAAGAAGGAAGACAACAACTACTGCAGGGGCGAACTGTTGTACTGCAGATTCTGAGAAGGAAGCGAAGAAGGACGCAATTGGAAAGGAAAAGGAAATTAGCGCAAGGCCTGCTGAGAAAATCGCAAGCAAGAAGGGCGCCAAGCAAATTAGGGCACAAACTGAAGAAAAGAGGGTGCAAACTGAAGAAAATAGGGCGCAAACTGAAGAAATTAGGGCCCAAGCAAGAAGGCCGTCAACTGCTGCAAAAAGAGGTCCATCAAATGCTGAATTGACACCCACCAAAGATAAAAAGAAGGCGAAGATCCTCCAGCAAAGTGTAGACGAAGAGGATGATGAAGGTGATGAAGATGATGAAGCTAGGGAAAAGCAAAAGCTGGTCAAATCAAGGTGTTCGTGGAAGATCTTCCACAATAGTTACATGACACTTACTGATGACGAAAAAAACATTTTCGCAAGGACCCCATTCCAGTCACTCCTGCAAATC
The DNA here is from genome assembly GCA_963693085.1 of Alisma plantago-aquatica. Classification (NCBI taxonomy): domain Eukaryota; kingdom Viridiplantae; phylum Streptophyta; class Magnoliopsida; order Alismatales; family Alismataceae; genus Alisma; species Alisma plantago-aquatica. The sequence goes on along the minus strand of OY856409.1, from coordinate 1,500,213,904 downwards.
AAGAGGAGACCTCTCAACGACGCAGTTTTGATACACGACCTTGCTTCGTGTTATAACAAAGATGAGGTTGCGTTCAAATTCGGTCGAAGGACTGTGGAGTTCAAGGCAAGCCATCTAAGGGAGCTCCTACCTCTTCCCGTCAAAGGTAATGCCCTATTCAATGATGCAGAACAGCTGCTCGATGAAATGATCGTCTGCTTTTTCTACTATATAGTGCCTAATTTATCACTTGAAATTCAAGTAGCCGCATTTGTGAGTAAATTATTCTCATTTCTAACTACATTAGGCGCATTGACATTACAAGTAGGCGCATGGTGCACAACAATTGCTCGATGAAATGCTCTTTCTACTATATATTGCCTAATTTATCACCTGAAATGAATTAGGCGCGCATTCACGGAACAAACAAGGGCATTCAAATTAAAAGTACGGGCATTGCATAGTGGAAGTAGGCGCTTTGACATAAGAAGTAGGCGCAAATACTTTAAGTAGGCATCGATCCACAGGCCCATTCACCCGCAAGTGATTACATGAATCCATGCTGGTATAATTAAAGTAGGCGCATACTCATCTTAAGTAGGCGCTCTCATGTTAAGTAGGCGATCCATTTCACATGTAGGTTCATTACAAGTATGTGCATATACATTATAAGTAGGCACATATATTACAAGTATGTGCATATACATTTAACCCACAAATAGGTGCATTCACGCTACAATAGGCCCATTTCATGGTAGAAGTAGGCGCATTCAGATTATAAGTAGGCGCATTTAACATTAAGTAGGCGCATATATATCCAGGCTCAAGTAGGAGCATTACAAGTAAAGGCGCATAAACATCCATATGTAGGCGCATTTCATTTAAGAAGTATGCGCCTATACGCTCAAGTAGGCGCATTCATACTCAAGTAGGCGCATTCCAGTTACTAGTAGGCACATATACATTATAAGTAGGCATATACTTTAAGTAGGCGCATCCAGGCACATTCACACTCAAGTAGGCACATTTCATACCTGAAGTAGGCTCAGTTAAATGAGAAGTGGCCGCATATACTTTAAGTAGGCGCATCCAGGCACATTCACACTCAAGTAGGCGCATTTCATACCAGAAGTAGGCTCATTCAAATGAGAAGTGGGCGCATATACTTTAAGTAGGCGCATCCAGGCACATCCAGGCACATTCACACTCAAGTAGGCGCATTTCATACCAGAAGTAGGCTCATTCAAATGAGAAGTGGGTGCATATACTTTAGGTAGGCACATCCAGGCACATTCACACTCAAGTAGGCGCATTCACACTCAAGTAGACGCATTCCACATACTAGTAGGCGCGTATACGCCCAAGTAGTCACATTCACACTCAAGTAGGCACATTCCAGTTACAAGTATGTGCATATACATTAGAAGTGGGCGCATATACTTTAAGTAGGCGCATCCAGGAACATCCAGGCACATTCACACTCAAGTAGGCGCATTCCACATACTAGTAGGCACATATACGCCCAAGTAGGCACATTCACACTCAAGTTGGCGCATTCCAGTTACAAGTATGTGCATATACATTAGAAGTGGAGCATATACTTTAAGTAGGCGCATGCAGGCACATCCAGGCACACTCAAGTAGGCGCATTCAAATGAGAAGTGGGCGCATATACTTTAAGTAGGTGCATCCAGGCACATCCAGGCACATTCACACTCAAGTAGGCGCATTTCATACCAGAAGTAGGCTCATTCAAATGAGAAGTGGGCGCATATACTTTAAGTAGGCGCATCCAGGCACATTCACACTCAAGTAGGCACATTCACACTCAAGTAGGCGCATTCCACATACTAGTAGGCGCGTATACGCCTAAGTAGGCACATTCCAGTTACAAGTATGTGCATATACATTAGAAGTGGGAGGATATACTTTAAGTAGGCGCATCCAGGCACATCTAGGAACATTCACACTCAAGGAGGCGCATTCACACTCAAGTAGGCGCATTCACACTCAAGTAGGCACATTCCAGATACTAGTAGGCACGTATACGCCCAAGTAGGCACATTCACACTCAAGTAGGCACATTCCAGTTACAAGTATGTGCATATACATTAGAAGTGGGCGCATATACTTTAAGTATGCGCATGCAGGCACATCCAGGCACACTCAAGTAGGCGCATTCACACTCAAGTAGGCGCATTCCAGATACTAGTAGGCGCATTCACAGTCAAGTAGGCGCATTTACCTAATAGTTTGCTAACTTACTTCAATGGAGCCTAATATTTCAGATGGGAGGATCCATTTTAAAAGGTTCCTGACTAAGGCACCAACTTCATACATACGTCAAAAGTTTTTTGATGGCGGCGATCCAAGACTACCCGCAATTGTAGAGAAGTTCACCACCCTTCAAGCAAATAACGAAGAGTTGTGAAGGGACAAAGTTAAGTTGTTGTTAGTGGCATTGTTTGGCCACTTTCTGTTCCCTAGCGGATCTAGTCGAATCATGAACTGTCTATATCCTTATGCTGGAGATTTGGATCATATAAACGATTATGATTGGGTTGTTGCTGTGCAAGAACTTCTTTGTCATGGATTTGAGTTTTTGAAAGAGCGGAAAGATAGAGGAGGATATATGAAAGGATGCACACTCATCCTCACGGTAATATTCAATGTTAAGTTTTAACTCTTACGAATGTGCTTGATAATTTGAACTGTTGTGAATTATGATGCGAAAACTCTTTTGCCAGCCTTGGCTTTTGGAGATGTTGAAGTTCATTCCAAGAGATTACCCTGACGAAGATCTCATCATCAACAAATGGTCATACAAGACGCGGCTTTCAGCCATACTATGAAAAAAGAATATACAACTAGCTACAATGATGACTAAAAATTTGCAAAAGTCCACAATTGTGACATTTGAACAACACTTAGGGAAGCCAACTTCAAAAAGTTCAGAACAGGTCTGTGAACATGCATCAGAGGCTACTAACCAAATACAAAGCCTACTTGCTGAGATTGCATCACTGAAGAATGAACTACTGATAGAAAAACGTATCGCGGATCACAAAGAAAAATAGTACAAAAAAAAGTTTTTGAAGATGCAAACTGATCTCGATGAACTTCACGACTATTGTGATGAGCTACACACTGCCAAAATAGTGTTGGAGCACAGGCTTGTGGAGATTGACTACTCGCAGCCATTTGTAGAGGACAATACCAACCATGGAGAGAAAAATAAGCGGAAGATATACATATGGGATGAAGAATCTCCTCCACAGCCATCATAAGAAGTAAAAGATAATGAAACATCAGGTATATCTTTGTGCCTTTTTCAATTTGTGCACCTATTCGCAATTAATGTGCACCTAATGCCAATTTTATGCAACAGAATGTGGCAAGTCACCCCATGTGCCAAGTACAACGGATACAATAGAATGTGGCAAGTCGCCCCAAGAGTATCCAAATCACAATGAACAAAATTTTACTGAAACATTAGGTATTTGGGTGCTCCTACCTAGTTACATTTCAAATGCACAATGTATAACAATAGGCACATTTCATGGTAGGATTAGCCACATATGCATTAAGTAGTCGCATCGATCCGCCCCAAGTAGCCGCATATACATTATAAGTATGCGCGTATACATCAGAAGTATGCAAGTATACATTGGAAGTATGCGCGTATAAGCTAAACTAGGCACATTCAATTTAGTAGTAGGCGCTTATACTTTAATGAAGCGCATCGATCAAGGCCCAACTAGCCGTATATACATTATAAGTAGGCACATTTCACATCAGAATTGGGCGCATATACATCACAGGTATGCGCGTATACACTCAAGTAGGCGTGTGGGCACATATACATTATAAGTATGCGCGTATACATCAGAAGTATGTGCGTATACATCAGAAGTATGCACGTATAAGCTCAAGTAGGTGCATTCCATTTAGTAGTAGGTGCATATACATTAGAATTAGGCGCATATACATTAGAATGAGGCAGATTTCATACCAGAAGTAGGCTCATTGAAGTTAGAAGTAGGCACATATACTTTAATTAGGCGCATCGATCAAGGCCCAGCTAGCCACATATACATTATAAGTAGGCACATTTCACATGAGAATTGGGCGCATATACATCAGAGGTATGCGCGTATACGCTCAAGTAGGCGTGTGCGCGCATATACATTGTAAGTATGTGCGTATACGCTCAAGTAGGCACATTCCAATTACTAGTAGGCACATACACATTAGAAGTAGGCGCATTTCATATCAGAAGTAGGCTCATTGAAATTAGAAGTGACTTTTTGCAATTAATATGTGTGCTTATTTTAAATTTGAATGCTAATTTTATGCAACAAAATGTGGTAAGTCGCCCCATGTGGCAACTACAATGGATATCGCTCTGTCACATCAAGGGAATGAAGAAGAGTCTCCAAATCACAATGAAAAGCATCCAAGAGAAAATCCCCTGCTATCACCAGAATCCAAAAAAATGAAGAAAATTTCACTAAAACATTAGGTATTTTGGTGCTCCTACCTAGTTACAATTGAAATGTGTAATATTGTATTTTTATGTGGGGCAATCGTATATTGTAAAATTGAATGCCAATGTTATGAAACAGAATGGGCGAAGTCACTCGATAAGTCACCATCAAGAATAGATATCCATGTTTTAGATCAAGGACAAATTCTCCAGCCATCACCTCAATCTCCACAACATCAAGAAAAATTTGTTGAAACAGCAGGTATTTCTACGCACCTACTTTAATTTCACTTGGTAGTTATATTTCACTTGTGGTGTCTTTTTTCACACTTACTATGTGCGCCTTTATGAAACAGGATGCACCAAGTCAGACGATAAGCCCACTCCAAGCGCCATGGATATTGCCCTATTGGAAGAATTAGCCCAATACAACTCACAAAGCGAACAGATCATACCTATTCAAATATCAGAAGATTCACCAATAGTGAAGGACAAATCTGTAACTCGTCTTCAAATCAAGCTAGATAAAACTGCAATAGAACACCTTGATGATGCAGATCAACAATTTCTACAAGAGATATTATCAAATTATACTATTGGTAAACCACTATGGTCGTATGAAGATGTTGGAGTGATGCCGTGCGACTAGTTTCCAACACTACAATATCAGGGGCTTGTATCTGAAACGGTAAGAAATTTACTATGTTAACATGAAACTACACTTGTATATTTCAAATCTTAAATAAGCATTACTAACAATTACTAACAATTCATTATTTTTTTGGTGTACGTAGTACATACAATGCATCATTCATATCTTTCAGAAAAATTACGTGCCAACTGCAGATCGTCCTATGCCTCTAATATTTCATGTTAACACGTGTCGTGCAATAGTTAGTTCTCATGAAGATTACATAAATATGTACTTCAAGAGAAGAATGGATGAGATAAAATGCAAAGAAAAACTAATAATGGTGCTTCACTCCAACTTGCATTGGCATTTGATATAGATTTGCATGAAAGAAAAGCTTATAATTCATTACAACAGTGCATCCTTATCACGTGTTACAAAGAAAAGAGCAATGCCACACCTACCAAAGAATGTGCATGAGAAGCTGGAATGTCAAATAGTAAGTAGTATTGCACCATCTTGTTGTAATGTGCATAGATCTTGCCGTAGTGAGCCTACATCTACCTGTAGTGCGCCTACATCTTTCTGTAGTGTGCTTAATGTGCCTATTGCTTGCAGTCTGACATTTGAATTATTTGTTTGAAGGAAAAGTGGTTGAAAGATAGTTTTAGCACCAGCTTGGACTACAATGTCAAAGATTGAAAATTCCAGTACTGCAGAAACTATCCACAACAGCCTGCTGATAGCAGTGACTGTGGTATTTTCACACTTCATTGGATAAAAAGAATAATGGATGGTGAGGACATTGTTGGTGATGAAACTACAACCAACACTATCCACAGGATGAGAGGGACATTTGCAATTCAGATATTGAAAGACGAATGTAGTATACTCAACAGCAATGATGAATGAGCCTAACTTTCATGTAAACATATTTTGTAACATATTTTGTAAGCCTAACTTTGGCAATGCAACTAATTTGTAGTTGTACATTTAACCGGCCGCATTTAATGTATATGCACCTACTTGCAATGTAAATGCACCTATTTTAATGCTAAATGTGCCTATTTTAATTCTAGATGAGCCTATTTGATCGATGACACATGCACCTACATAAGTGGTCAATGTGCCTACTTTTAAGGAAAATGTGCTTTCCTGAATGTGTCAACATGACTACTTTAGTACTATATGAGCGTAAATATTTGAAAATACAAAATGGCACCACATATGAAACAAATGATCTGCAATATAAATTAATGTGATCGGATTTAGTTACAAAATTTCAAAATGGCACCACATACGAAAATATGTTTCCACTGCTTGCATTGTAAGTTAGTGAGCTATCATTGTATCTCTCTTAAGTATAATCTTTCTTTACTATAATCTATATATCTGTCTTTAAGTGTATGTGGTTGAGCTATCACTGTGTAGCTATTTGAAAAGACTATCACTGTCTATCTATCTCAAAAAACTCTCTGTATTTTTCATAGTATGCTAATTATATTGACGATTCTGTGTTTTGTGCATCCTTTCTTCAAAAGACTTGATCCTTCTCTTACGTGGACGACCAACTTGACCAGCCATATTTGGATTTTTGATGCATCTATCAATATGTGCTTCATCAACCTAGAAGAAAATATGATAGTTGTTTATTATAATCCAAAAATGATAGTTGTAAATCAAATACAACAAAATTTGTAAATCAAATACAATTTGCCATTACTTACAGTGTCTGCTAGACCAACATCCCTTTTTACTTTTTCCAAACCTCTCATAATTTCATCAAATTTTTTTTCAGAAATGGCAGCTGCTTCTGCTAACAACTCAACGTTTTGTATAACAACATTATACCGATTGACAGAGTTAGAATAGTCAACAGATTCGATGGTATCAGGTTTGGTTACAATTCGCTTCACATCTTTCCTCCATCTATCAATCAAGTGGTACTCCTCATTCAATTTGTCAATTCCTAAGAAAATGTACACTGCAAACATGTGTCTACATACAATGCTTGATGATTCAAACATCAAACAATGACAAATAGCTCCCTGGAGTTGAGTGTTAAAGACAACACTAAAAGACTTAGTCTGTGGCAAAAAAATATTGGTATCAACAAGTATCCTTTTCTTTTCCAATACTTCATAGCAAGCATATGGCCCGGATGAGTATGTTTTAGTTGTGTTGCAGTACATAAGTCCATGTAGCTCTCTTTGAAATTTCTTCAAGATTTCCAGAGTATACCATTTAGCAATCTGTCCCTCCATTTCAAATGAAGTCTGCATAACTGGATTTTTATGAATACATTCATAGTCTGCTTCAACTTCTTTCTTGAACTTGGAACTTACAACAAGTTGAAATTGTTGAACAAATTCCTTCAGTGAGGTTCTCTCTTTTAAATATCCTTTGAAAAATGCATTTATTGATTCACTCCTTTGCGTTGTAGACATTCCAACCCAAAATGATATTTTGACATAGCATGGCACCCACATCTCACAGATAGGGTACATCCGTTGAACCCATCTATTTTGTTGTAAATTGTGGACTATTACCAATTCAGCCCACCTGGCTTCAAAATCAACAGGCGTAACAGAGTCATACACTGCTCCTTTAATAGCTTTTCGAGCTCCTTCAGAATTCTCAAACTTTTGGGATAACTTCTTCATTATATGCCACAAACACAATCTATGTTTACTATTGGGGAATACTTCAGCTACAACATTAATAATTGGTTGTGCTTGGTCTGTAATTATGCCTTTTGGATGCACACCTTCCATACATAACAACCAGGTTTTGAATAGCCATATAAAATTATGAGTTGTCTCTTCACATAAAAGCCCACAACCAAGCAAGATGGTTTGCCCATGCTAGTTGACACCAACGAAAGGTGCAAATGGCATCTTGTATTTGTTAGTGAGATACGTACTGTCAAAAGAGATAACATCACCAAAGTACTTGTACGGAGATCGTGCTCTTGAATCATCCCAAAAAACATTCCTTAATACACCTCTGTCATCTACATCCATGACAGAGAAAAAGTTCGAGTGCACATTCTACATTCTTGTGAAATACTCTTGCATTGCTTTAGCATCTCCGTTCTCAAGATTAAATCTCCTAGCTCGGCTTATAAAATTGCGTGCATCGGTCTCTGTAAAACTTAGGTTGGAAACCCCTCCGGCTTCAACAGCAAGTGTAGCCATTGACTGTGATGTTGAAATACCAGTCTGGTCATTAATAAGAAGCCTTTTCTGCTGCATAGCGGATACACTCCTCATGGAAGGTAAGAATCTTATATGGTCCTCACCAAGCATAACATGGTTATGATCATTACAATAATTGTCAATAATATATTTGTCATCCTTTAGATGAACAACTAAATAAGTAGGACATTTCTCTCTAGCACTACACCTTTGGGAGAATGACAAGTTATCCTTGGCCCTATTACTCACTCCTTGTTTAACACAAACCATCTTCATCCTAGATATTTCACCATGAATATTCTTTCCAGAAGACAAAACTCTAACACCAAAACCATTTGATATGCCAAACCTTCTATAAAAAACTTTGACTTCATCCATTGAATCAAATATCATTCCTTCACAGGGGATACTTGCATCTACAAAAAATACAAAATATATTTTAAATGTATGAGAATGGTGAGAGTGTTAGGGGGCTTCAACTAAAGGTGGGCACAAATAACTAAAGTAGGCACATTGACTTCTAAAGTAGGCGCACTGACGTCTCAACTAGGCGCATTGGCATCTCAAATAGGCGCATTCGTATAAAGTAGGAGTATATACGTCTAAAGTAGGCGCACTAACGTGTTAAGTAGGTGCGTTCTTCTAAAGTATCTGCATCTACGTCTTATGTAGGCGCATAGACGTCAGAGGTGTGCGTGTATACACTCATGTAGGCATGTGGGCACATATGCATTATAAGTATGTGCGTATACATCAGAAGTATGCGCATAATGATCAGAAGTATGTGCGTATACATCAGAAGTATGCGCGTATAAGCTCAAGTAGGCACATTCCATTTAGTAGTAGTTGAATATACATTAGAATTAGGCGCATATACATTAGATGTAGGCGCATTTCACCGGAAGTAGGCTCATTCAAGTTAGAAGTAGGCGCATATACATCAGAGGTATGCACATATACGGTGAAGTAGGCGCATTGCAGTTACACATTATAAGTAGGCGCTTTTCATGTGGAAGTAGGCTCACTGAAATTAGAAGTGACTATTTGCAATTAATATGTGCGCTTATTTCAAATTTTATGCAACAGAATGCGGTAATGTATATGAAGAATAGCCATATTCGTATAGAGTAGGAGCATATACGTCTAAAGTAGGCGCACTAACGTGTAAAGTAGGCACGTTCTTCTAAAGTATCTGCATCTACGTCTTATGTAGGCGCATAGACGTCTTATGTAGGCGCATTTCTAATTAAGTTAAGCATATTTTGCAATGAAGTAGCCGTGTTCCATTGAACAAAAAATAGGCGCACAAATAACTAAAGTAGGCGCATTGACGTCTACATAAGACGTCTTATGTAGGCGAATTTCTAATTAAGTTAAGCATATTGCGCTATGAAGTAGTCATGTTCCATTGAACAAAAAAAGGGCGCATAGGCGCATTGATGTCTATAGGCGCACTGATGTCTCAACTAGGCGCATGAGCATCTATCAATAAGGTAGGCGCATTGCCATTTATCAATAAGGTAGGCGAATGAGCATCTCAAATAGGCGCACTAACGTGTAAAGTAAGCGCATTCTTCTAAAGTATGTGCATCTACGTCTTATGTAGACGCATAGACGTCTTATGTAGGCACATAGACGTCTTATGTAGGCGCATTTCTAATCAAGTTAAGCACATTTCGCAATGAAGTAGCCGTGTTCCATTGAACAAAAAAAGGCACACAAATAACTAAAGTAGGCGCATATACGTATAAAATAGGCACATATACGTATAAAATAGGCGCACTAACGTGTAAAGTAGGCGCGTTCCTCTAAAGTATGCACATGTACGTCTTACGTAGGCGCATAGACGTCTTATGTAGGCGCATTTCAAATTAAGTTAAGCACATTTCACAATGAAGTAACCGTGTTCCATTGAACAAAAAAAAGGCGCATCTATATCTAAAGTAGGCACATTGATGTCTAAAGTAGGTGCACTGACGTCTCAACTAGGCGCATTGACATCTATCAATAAGGTAGGCACATTAGCATCTGAAATAGGCGCATTCGTATAAAGTAGGCGTATATACGTCTAAATTACGCGCATTAGCATCTCAAATAGGCGCATTCGACTAAAGTAGGCGCATATACGTCTAAAGTAGGCGCACTTACGTGTAAACTACGCACGTTCATCTAAAGTATGCACATCTACGTCTTATGTAGGCGCATAGACGTCTTATGTAGGCGCATAGACGTCTAAAGTAGGCGTATTGACGTCTCAACTAGCATTTTCGTCTAAAGTAGGCGCATAAACGTCTAAAGTAGGCACTGACGTGTAAAGTAGGCGCATCTACATCTAAAGTAGGCGCATTGATGTCTTAAGTAGGCGCATTCTCAATAATATTTGAAAATACTATGCGGGAGAAGGTTCTGCGAATTACAAAACAGTTAAATCTTTTACCTTGATCATTAGGGGGTACTTCTTGCACATCTTCGTCCTGGTATATTGGAACATTTAGATCAAATGCATTACCATGTTGCTCGCTACCATGGTTATCTACATCTTCAGTAATTTCTTCGCAATGACTTCCATGCTCAAGTTCTGCAAAATCAGTTTCGACCTCTTGTTCTTCTTCTTCATCAGAGTATGTTAACTCGTAGTCACTTCCGAAATCAACATCAACATCTAACGACAATGAGCGAACATAGTGTTAAAACCGTACAAGTAATATCTCTAACACTAAAAATATTGCTTAATATGATGATATAAATGTGGGAACTTCAACAATAAATGAACTTGGGAACTGTAGAAATAAAGTACCATCGTCGAACTCCATGCCAAATTAATGAACTTAAGCAATAAATGCAGCAGTTTGCATCGTTCAAGTAGTTAATGATGTAGCTCGTGCTGTTAGTTCGAGTAGTTAATGATGTAGCTGGGATGAAAGTTTGAAGAGAACGTGCAAAATAGCTAGGATGAAGACTTGGGGAACAAGCAAAAATTTCCCTCCAAAACTTTCATTCTCTGCCCAAACTTTCCCTCCGTTTGTCCCTCCATTTCCTCCCATTCCATCGTGTAAAGTGATGGCAGTGCATTAATTGAGCCTGCTACAGTGCATTAATTGCCCAAATTGGGACAGACTTCACCTACCATACCAACCTGTCAACGCAAAACCACCGGGAAAACTGCCGCGTCCGGGGCGCGTCATGGGCGCATACACATTATAAAGTAGGCGCATATACGTATAAAGTAGGCACATATATGTATAAAGTAGGCGCACTAATGTGTAAAGTAGGTGTGTTCTTCTAAAGTATGCGCATGTACGTCTTATGTAGGCGCATAGACGTCTTATGTAGGCGCATTTCAAATTAAGTTAAGCACATTTCACAATGAAGTAACCGTGTTCCATTGAACAAAAAAAAGGCGCATCTATATCTAAAGTAGGCGCATTGATGTCTAAAGTAGGTGCACTGACGTCTCAACTAGGCGCATTGACATCTATCAATAAGGTAGGCACATTAGCATCTGAAATAGGCGCATTCGTATAAAGTAGGCGTATATACGTCTAAATTAGGCGCATTAGCATCTCAAATAGGCACATTCGACTAAAGTAGGCGCATATACGTCTAAAGTAGGCGCACTTACGTGTAAACTACGCGCGTTCATCTAAAGTATGTGCATCTACGTCTTATGTAGGTGCATAGACGTCTTATGTAGGCGCATAGACGTCTAAAGTAGGCGTACTGACGTGTCAACTAGCATTTTCGTCTAAAGTAGGCGCATAAACGTCTAAAGTAGGCACTGACGTGTAAAGTAGGCACATCTACATCTAAAGTAGGCACATTGATGTCTTAAGTAGGCGCATTCTCAATAATATTTGAAAATACTACGCGGGAGAAGGTTCTGCGAATTATAAAACAGTTAAATCTTTTACCTTGATCATTAGGGGGTACTTCTTGCACATCTTCGTCCTGGTATATTGGAACATTTAGATCAAATGCATTACCATGTTGCTCGCTACCATGGTTATCTACATCTTCAGTAATTTCTTCGCAATGACTTCCATGCTCAAGTTCTGCAAAATCAGTTTCGACCTCTTCTTCTTCTTCTTCTTCATCGGAGTATGTTAACTCGTAGTCACTTCCGAAATCAACATCAACATCTAACGACAATGAGCGAACATAGTGTTAAAAACGTACAAGTAATATCTCTAACACTACAAATATTGTTTAATATGATGATATAAATGTGAGAACTTCAACAATAAATGAACTTGGGAACTGTAGAAATAAAGTACCATCGTCGAACTCCATGCCAAATTAATGAACTTAAGCAATAAATGCAGCAGTTTGCATCGTTCAAGTAGTTAATGATGTAGCTCGTGCTGTTAGTTCGAGTAGTTAATGATGTAGCTGGGATGAAAGTTTGAAGAGAACGTGCAAAATAGCTAGGATGAAGACTTGGGGAACAAGCAAAAATTTTCCTCCAAAACTTTCATTCTCTGCCCAAACTTTCCCTCCGTTTGTCCCTCCATTTCCTCCCATTCCATCATGTAAAGTGATGGCAGTGCATTAATTGAGCCTGCTACAGTGCATTAATTGCCCAAATTCACCTACCACGCCATACCACCCTGTCAACGCAAAACCACTGGGAAAACTGCCGCGTCCGGGGTGCGTCATGGGTTAGCCGCGTCAACATAACATTTTCCATCCCAGTATAAGGATTTGCAGGTTTTGAAAAATGCTGTAAAATAGTAGTTTCCGTTTGGTTCTTCTGTGTTTTTATCGACAAAATTCGGACCACGTGGGTGAAAATTCGGACTGGTCACCGGCGATAAAAGCGGGCACGCTGTGTGGGTAGTGCCGGCAGTTTTGAGAGAGAGAAAAAAGCACTGCAGGTCAAGGGTTAGAAGGCTGCGCAAGCAGCTGGATGATGGCGTCCAGAACATTTGAAATGAAATCGTTTATCAAAGCACTTGCTGTATATGCGAAAATGCAGGAGTTGTCAGATTTTTACACTCCCGCTAAACAAACATATTTTTTACTCAACTGCATCACAAAATCCAATCCAATCCGTCTCGATCCAATAAAACAAACATGCCCTTTGTCTACAATTTGAAACCATGATCCTCGAATCTACGACAAACTTTCTTCCAACACAATGCTGTTTTAGATCCTATTTCAATAATGTTGTTTCTATTTCATATAACTTCAGAAGGAGGGACTCTCACTCTTCATTGATCATAATATAGCATACACATTATAATACATACATATTGACTAAAGATTATGATCATCCCACAGTCTTGAAGGACTGGTGGATTCGGCGGAGGGTGTCCTGGTCGCGTTCCCACTCCGGCTTTGGGGCGTTGACGAAGTGGGAATACAGCTTGTTATTCGCGCATGTCACGGAGATCAGGCTGTGCGAGCCGTTGCCGCCTTCAATCTCATACACGTAATACAGTTGCCCGTCCTCCCCCTTCCTCTCCTCGGACGTGACGCTCTCCGCGGTGGCGATGAGGTCCTGGAGCTCGACATCTGACAGCGCCAGGTTACCCAGCACGGCGTCCTTGGGCGCTAGTGCGCGGAAGCCGGCGAGGAAGGTGAGGTACTCCTTCTCTGACCGCTTCTTCGGGTTGTAGAACTCGCTATCGGTGCCGTTCGTGCCCTTTTCAATCTTGGACACAAGCCGCTCCTTCCATCCATCGGGAACCTCGTACGTGTACTCGGCCGAGTCCTTCTTGTTGGAGTTCCCGCCGTAGCCGCCGTAGTTGGCGGCACTGGAGGCCGTGCCGTAGTAGATTTGGAAGCTAGAATCTGATGCTAGGGCCGGGGAAGGAAGAGGGAGGGTAGAAGAAAGGATTACGGCGGCGGCGGAGGCCGCGGCCAAAGTGGACGAGAGAGGCTTGGTGGGGAAGAGCTGGGCCGATCGTGGCTTTGCTGTGAACTTAGGCGGCGTGCTCGAGGAACTGGAAATGGTAGCAGCGGCGTTTGCGGTGGCGGCGCCAGCGGAGAAGATGGCCGCCATGTTTGGCTTTTGACTATCGAGTCCCCGGGGAGTAGCGCTTCTCAGATCATGATGCAGCCGTGAAGCTTGTGGTGCCTTTACCAGCGTTATCCAGTTTTAGCAGATCTCCAATCAGACGTGTGGTTCTGCTACGGGACTGCTTATGAGCTGGCAAGCTCATATGATGGATATTGTTCTATTTAAACCATAAAAGAAAATCTCCGATAAATTACAAAACAAGGCCCATATTTACACATATCGTCAAATATCATTTTTTCGCTTTCGATGTAGGACGAACATTTGTTAACTATCAAATCTTATCCCACAATTAAATAGATCGAAATTGTTAGACATGTCTTGATAATTTTACCTCTTTATATTCCTTTCATATGTAGCATTTTTACTAAGATGGAAGGCAACGGAGAGTGATAAGCAAAAAACTGTGTTGCCGGATCATTCCAAATGACAAAATCAATCTTCTGAAGCATATGACAAAATCAATCTTCGGAAGCAATGCAACTATAAGTTTAGGAGTCTCAACAATATTATGCATGATTTTTTGGACCAACTCGAGAAGCTCAACAACCTTTAATGATAAAAACTTAAAACCATCAAAATTGAAGGATGTAAAAGCAAGTTGATTGCCGATACACGTCTTCTCAAGTTTAGCCACTTTAGTTAAAGGGGGCAGCCTGTCTTGTTCCATAGTCAAAGTACCAGCCTTCAAGCCCACCAATGAAAACCCCTCTCAGGCCAATGCGTACAAGCTTACCTTCAACCTATCCGAAAATTACAATATCAGTTGGTGTAAGTATTGATCTCCTTTCTCGCAATTCAGTCAAAATGTTCACAAGTGTGGCTTTCTTAGCCGCCACCTTTGTATTTCTAGGTTTGTCATAGAGAATATTTATAACACGATTTGAAAAATGGGAGATCCCTAAAATGAATCACATACTCCGAAAAAGTGTCCAACTATGAGTTATGACAAACTAGACATGGAAACCATGAGATCATAAGACGGTACATGTAAAAAGAGGGCATTATGAAATAATAACTAAAGTGTCTTTATACCTCAATTTTTTTGGTTAATAAAATTATAGTAAATTGACTAAATGAAAATAAGGGAAAAGTTTATATGACAATATAAGATGGGACATTATTATATCTTAAAATAGGTGGACTTTTGATAACATATGAGACTTAAGAAATTTCTAGAATGAATTTATCACCATTGGAGAATTGTTAATGCATAGAATTATATTGATGGCTTCTAAATTTATAAACTATCTAATCAACCTGTAATAGATCTGTCAACTTATACATAACTTTCTTGTGTTTTTGGAGTTGTGGTGTAGAATTTTAGGGTCATACATACATATGTATATGTGTGTGTGAGTGTTTGTGTTTGTGTTTGTGTTTGTGTGTGTAATGTTTTAAGTAAAACAAAAATTTCTATATGGTTTTGAAAACTAAAGAATAGATTGCCACTTTTGTATGGGAAAGAGCATGTGTGCAGCCCGCTCAAGATAATGTGAAACCATTCATTGTGCATCTATGATTGAATTAAGTCGATCCGTGTAGAAATCATGTCACACAATCTCCATATTTCTCAATAGCATTCATATTCAACATCACGACCTAAGGGTGGTGGAACAAGGGAGAAACAATAAGTAATTAATGGTGTGTCATGATTTCATTAAACCAACCAATTCCTCACTTTGGTGGAACAAAAATCAACAATAAGTAATTAGTGGTGTGTAATGGTTTCGTAAACCCAAAAAAAATCATCACTTTACTCTACATATCTCCCTCAAGCTTAACTACTAAAGATACCCCTGAAAAAAACCTTAAAACACGCATCCTCTTTTTCCAAGACAAACATATGATTGAAGCCAAGGAAGACATAGTAACACAAGTAAGGGATCTCATCTAGCTAAAAAGTTCAAAGGGATTTTATTTGGGTATCACATTTACCTAATACCTATGGGTTTGGATGACTATTCTTCTAGACATTGAATACTCCTAGCGCCCCCCTCATCAAGCTCATCATCACTGAGAAAGAGGATGTCTTAGGAGGTTCTATAGAATTAGTTTGTCAATGCATTGAAGTTGAACAGCTTTAAAAGATACCCTCAACCCAAGATCCTACTAGCTTGGACCCAAAAAGTCATTCCCTCCCTTTTCAATGTTTGTTAGATCTATTGTTTACACCTTTGTGGGAATCCTAATTGGTCAACCAAACAGTCATTTTTTTGTTGTATTTCAGAACTTCTAGTACCCATAAGATTACACGTGTAAATTTTTGAAGGATAAGTAGTATTAGATTTACAAATCTACATTCTTATTTCATCCACTCCCACCACAGTTGTTGCATTTTTCAATAGCCAACTGTCATCAATAGATTTTTTGTCAATCCTTTGTAACTTACCTCCTCAAGTTAACAAATAATGGGAGCACCTTTGTATGTGCATAAGCTATAACATAATTGTCAACTATATTATTGTGAGCTCCACTAATGGCATGAGAGCTCTATATTGATGCTCTCATGCACAAATAGGAATGAAAGATTAGGGATATTAGCAAGCTTAGACTATATATCAAAGGCTTGTTTGACAATGTTATTCCTTTAGTAATTATTAGATACTCATCTTATGTTGTTTAACTGTAGTTCCCACCTCTCAGATTGACCTAATGAACTCCAAAAGGTAGAAATATGGAGTAGCCCAAAGGTGCACTAGAGAAAATTAAATAAGGCTCGTCAAAATCTTGATGAAATATAAAAACTCAATGGAAGCATAAGCAATACGCCATATATGTTGCGTATGGACTCAACCCAAAACAAGAAGAATATACATTAAAAGATATAAAGTTGATCTCAACTCATAAACATTTGTTAACACATGAAGGTTTTCTACCACAAGGGGATAGCTCACAAATCAAGGTATCACATCTAGTGTGATACTCATATTCAAAAAGCAAGATAAGCTTGTCAGCACGTGAAATCATATAAGATATTTTTTTATAATATCCTTTCTCAGCATCACAACTGACAAGATAACATGATAGGAAACATGTGACAGACTATGTCGGTACAATATTTCTGACAATAAACCAAGTTTAAAGAATAATTGAGTGTGTAGGGACTATCTATGTCACCCAACCTCACCAAGCTCTACAAAATCTCCTCCACAACACCATTCATCTAATGTGCAACATTGATCACATGGAAAACATTGGCAAATAATCTAACGTGTTGGTGCCTCCTTTGTGAGTGGGCACTTTCTACCCAAATGACAAGTATGGTCAAGGGTATTTATATATTACTACACGGATTACTAAGTAAGGGTAACATGTATAAATGTCTTTAACAATATAAGTAAATAAACATCCAAATCATAACCAAGAATTCAACATAACATGCTTGTCTCTTACTAATTTATACATCTTTTAGGATATTATGCCAACTATGCATTAATCTCATTAATTTATTATGTCAAGATTCAATAATAATAAATAACATCTATTTAATGAAGGGAATTAGGTTCTCAGTCCCATCTAAGGTTGAGGGATCACTCCCAACATAGTGAGATTTCTTTTGACCCAGGCACAACATTTCAAGAAATCTACACAACATAGACTCATATATCCCCTTAAGTCTAAACATTATCATATGATAGTTGCATCATCCTCATCATCTTCATGATATAATCCACATATTCATTATCATATGTATCAGGCATTAGGAAATGCATAGGTAAGAGTCACTAATTAAACTACAAGGAAGGAATATCTACATAACTCAAAAAAAGTAGAAAATCATGCAGAGGAAATAACATTATGTCATCATAACATACAAAGAAGGAATTAATATAAGCATGATACTACTATATCATACAAGAGAATGTATTATAATAAGAACACCATTAGCAGTTTATAGCAACACTATCAGGTTGTCTTCTTTCATTTCTTTTTCATGAATCTATTTAACTTGTACTTATCTAAATAAATGTTATCATGGTATGACCACTAGCATGAGACACCATGCATACATAATAGTTTAGTTGGCCACCTTGAGAAAATAAATAGAGCCCACATGGCTAGGTAGGAGCCTATAAAATATTAAAATCTCATTCTCACATTGGTACAAAGCTAGGGCTCAACACTTCATATATTGCACAGACATTATGCCTCATTTCTCATATCACATTTCTAATCATTGATGTCATATCCTATATTGGGATCTCATCTTCTAATCCTCACATTTCATCATAGCCAAGAGAGATGAGATATTTATTTTGTATATATGGAACTTCTCTTAACCCTAAAAAATAGCCCTAGTGTCTAATCTACTCTGGGACTTCTTCCTATAAATTTCATCTAAGAAAGACATACATGTTTTGCCATCCCACACAAAAATTAGAGAACTCTCATGGTGTTTAGGGAGATGAACTAAATAAATCACAATTCTCTTCATTATCATGTAGCTTACTCATTTTAAGAATCACATACATTAGATTATTCAAGTGTTCATGTTAAATAACATATAAAAAAATCAGAGTTTCTACATTGGTCATCACAGAGGAGCAATACATAAGCTAGGATATAATAGACTTCAATAGTTAAGACTTGAAACATCACATTATATCATTACAACTTTTTCAACATGGATAGAACAATGTTGTATCAACCCTTTTTACAATTCGTAAGGTTTAAAAACATGCAACACATGGCTCACAAAAATATTTCAGCCTTATCATATAAAACACATGGCATAAAGACATCTAACATGGATACAATCCTTGATATTCAATCCTCACTCAATACATCAATAGTTATCATGAAAAAATATATGTAATATTCATCTTCACCCTTGGTCTTATCTTGCAACATCATATATAAACATGTGATGTTCAAGAGAATACAAAAATAAGTTTTTTCTTTAATGACATAGTGTACCATGATCACAATACAAGTATAATGAGGATATGTTTGTCTTAGCCTTTATCACATTTTACAAGGGCATGGTAAACATTAACTAAAGTTGTAGCATCACAAACATTACCAGATTAGCACAAATTTAAACTTTACTTATAGTATCAGAAGAACCACTACATAATTTATGGTCGAAACCCTAAGTTCAATCATTCCTCTTAGATTCAAGACTAGAACATCACATGCATGAACGCATGAGAAGAAATAGAAAGATTCTAAGATTTTCTTATCATTTCATAACATGATCAGTCTACAAGAATAAGATATCGAGTTGATTTCATAAGGAAAGGGTAACAATGAGACCTTTTACCATGGATGAAGGGTGTTTCTAGCATATTATAGAATAAAAAATAAGGATGATGATCAATATATGGATTCTCCAACATTTTCAAATTTAGAGTAATCATAAAAAATCCATTATAGACCACAATTGATAAATTATATGATAAGATTTATAGTTTTATCATTAAGAAGAATTTTATCTTTATGACGAATCTTATAGAACAATATACTCCATGCTAATGTCAATATTTATATAGTGTTTGATTATGCTTATTCTAAAATGGGTTATATCCATTTTTATGCATTTATTTAAATCATTATGTTGAATAATCCTTAAACATTAGGGTTACCCATAACCCGCACATGTCCATGCACTTGCATAAGAATTAACCATAAGCAACACTTTTTGATAGAATAAGATAAGACAAGGTTATCATGATAAAATGCATACCAGATGTTACACTAAATTATATACTAACATCTTTAGGGTTTACTGAGAAGATATCATTAGAAATTAAACATGAAAAACTCATCATTCACAATGCACGACATTGGCATGAACTAATTACTAACCATAAATGAAACCTAGATCACTATCCAACATTTAGGAGTCCTTACTAAGAATATAGGATGAAAATTATGATTCCTTTAGCATTAGTATCTCATGCAGGAGGAACAAGGCTATTATTTCACCTTACTCGTGCATTTTCATATAGAATGCGTATGGATATCATATTATAACATGAAATTAGCTTAATAACCTTTTTTAGGAAGGGTGGGGAGTTTCCAACTTTTTATTAAGGAACACATGGATGTAAATTTCTAATTATATAATGTTGGTATGTATGCCCTGAGAGCCAAACATGGGATGATTGGTGGGATACATTAAGATTGATTTGATAATCTGTAAAGGCAAGCTTCCAATTCTTCCTGGTTCAGTCATATGAGATAATGGTAGAACAGATTGAATGTCTAGAGAATGACAATACTCAACGATGTATGCTTCCAAGTTGAGAACCTGAACGATGAGATCATACAAATGCTAAGAGTTTGTAAATTCTTGTTATGTCCCTAGTCGGATGTCATTATGGAAGGTAGATAGACAACAATGACACACAAGACTAGATTGTGGTGTTGGTTGATGATAGAATCTCATTAGTCATGATATGGAGATATCAAACCAAACACATAAGTACTTGTTAGAGAACAAGCGTACCGGACATATCCACTGTGAGTTTGACACATGGAACCATGACATGGTAGTGACAGTCAGTTCTCACAGTGATGGTGGTGAGTGTGATTCTTTGACCTAAAATCACTACACTCAACACATGTCATTGGGTACACTTTGACATCATCAAATGCAGTCCTGAAACATGGGTTGTTATAAAGGTGATGATTGGGTGGCTTTGACACATGGGGCTTTTGAGGGGTGAGTGATAGATATGGGATTTATCCCTCCTGAGGGAGTTTGATATCCATGGCCACTTATTTTCCAAATGAATAGAAACACTTTAATTTTGCATATTGTATGACAATGATGGCAATTAATAAAGTTGATGTTTCAATTTCAAAAGATACGATCTTTATGGAAATGCCTTGCTTATCTTGTGGTGCTTGGTATGCATAAGATAAATTATACCTAAAGGTTATTGATAACTCAAACAATCAACTTAGCATAAATCATGAGAAATTCATTTCTAGTTTCCATATGATGGATAAATCTAGACTCTTTTAGTTAGAGAACCAATAAGAGACATGAATCTCTTAGACATGATTAATCAATCTTCACTAGTAGTAGTGGGAGATTGATTATCCCATTAGGTATAATGCATGTGATGTATTTACATACCTATTGGACTTAATGCTAATACTTCAAATGGTGTTTAGAGAAATACCAATATGAATATCTTGAAGTGTTCAAGAATATCATAGATGAAGTATGAATTTGGTAAAGTATTAATTCTTGATGAAATCAATGAATGAAATACTTGAACCAAATGTTTGAGATACTTGTGAGTGATTATGATTATGTATCATAGTGAACTCATGATTAAGGCATGGTAATGCCTAAATCAAAAGGAGTCATACTCTAAGGAGTTAGAGGATGATTATCAAATAACTAATTTCTTCTTAAATAAAGAATAACCTACACTAATAAAGGACATTAAGAATCACAAAGAGTTGTGAGTTCTTATATCCTTGATAGATACACCTCAATTATCTATAAAATGATTTGATCATGTAATGAGTCAACTATGTAGATGAATATGAGGAACCAGATTTTGAGTTATGACCATTACATCCTAAATAACTTCCATGTGAACCAAAAGGTATGACCTTGATGGTAGCACCCATTGGGATGAAATCCATAGGTGCAAATGAGTCTTAAGTGTTAAGAAACATGGATGACACTTTGAGAAGGATGATACTTGTTAATTGCAACTTAATGACTAAGAGATTTGGCATACGGATACTAAAACTGCATTCCTATGAGGAATAAAATGAGGATGTGTACGTGACACAACCTATAAGGTTTATGAATCCATTAATGCAAATGAAGTCTATAAGTTACAATGAACTAATCAATGTGATTGATTGAGTACAAGCAACTTAGAACTGTGATCTTTACTTTGATGATATAGTCAAAGGGTTTGAATGATATAACAAAGATAAAGAAGGGATATGTGATTTAGTGGGAGTGTATTCACATTCCACATGTTGATGTGAAATGGAAATGTTCTCGAATGGAAATCCAAGGTGGAAATTATCTTTAAGGAAGATAGAGATATTTCCTATGTGATAGGAATAGAGATCTATAGAGATAGTTCTCAAAAACCTCTTGACCTGAAAAGAGAGAGCATACATTGGCAATCTATGCTGAAGGGTTCAGTATACATAGATTAAGTGGGAGAGAACTTGTCCATGTTACATGGAGTTAGTATCCCAAGGCCAAGTGTCCAATTCTTATGAAGAATGGGAACACTAAGAATAGATATGGATCTATAATGCATGTAATCATCCCATCATCTTGCATGTATGGACATGGCAAGAATAAAATGCATTCATTATCTTGTATGTAGGACATGACAATATGATGTGCTCATCCTGATAACTCGTATGTGAGACATGATGAGTGGATGTCTGTCTAGTTCCAGTAAGGGTTACTGGAATACCATGAGAACTTGATAAGTACTTGAGAAGTACTAGTTCTATGGAAATATGGAAGGATTCACTATAAAGAATTACACTGATGTAAACTTCCGAAAAGGATACAAAATTATTCGCAATATATATATGGGATATATAAAAGTGAATGTTTGTTGGAAACGTTCCAATAAAGTTGTTTTAAAAGGAAATGTCAAGTATCCGTGTGTTAGAGAATAGCAGTGGATAGTGTATGGATCTAAGAGTTCATAAAGATGAACTTATACTTATTCCAATCATTGATGACAAGTTAGGATTGCTTGGTCATGCAATGTGGCTAAAGGTTATCAAAGGAATACTAGATCGCATATTACGGCAACTCCATCTCATACATATGACGTACAACATAGAAATGAGAGACATGCAGTTAATACATAATTTTGGCAAGGTGTTTTCATAACTCACTATGTTAGCACTAGAGCACAGTAACATGTGGGACATGTTTGAAGATCACTATGAATATGATTCAAGGGTGATTGGCTCGCAGTGCAAGGGGGAGTTTGTTGGTATGTATGCCCTGAGAGCCAATCATGGGATGATTGGTGGGATACATTAAGATTGATTTGATAATATGCAAAGGCAAGCTTCCAATTCTTTCTGGTTCAATCATATGAGATAATGGTAAAATAGATTGAATGCCTAGAGAATGACAATACTCAATGACGTATGATTTCAGGTTGAGGACATGAACGATGAGATCATATGGATGCTAAGAGTTTGTACATTCTTGTTATGTCCCTAGTCAGATGTCATTGTGGAAGGTAGATAGACAACAATGACACACAAGACTAGATTGTGGTGTTGGTTGATGACAGAATCTTGTTAGTCATGATATGGAGATATCAAACCAAACACATAGGTACTTGTTAGAGAACAAGCGTACCGGATAGACCCATCATGAGTTTGACACATGGAACCATGACATGGTAGTCACAGTCAGTTCTCACCGTGATGGTGGTGAGTGTGATTCTTTGATCGGAAATCACTACACTCAACACATGTCATTGGGTACACTTTGACATCATCAAATGCAGTCCTGAAACATGGGTTGTTATAAAGGTGATGATTGGGTGGCTTTGACACATGGGGCTTTTTAGGGGTGAGTAATAGATATGGGATTTGTCCCTTCTGAGGGAGTTTGATATCCATGGCCACTTGATGAGTAGGATTGAGATAGGTGTGCATGCATGTGTGAATCAGTATGTGATATTGATGTCATACATATCTCCTCCAATCTACTCTAAGATCAAGAAAGTGAATGAACGTTGAAAGGATGACTGTTCCATGCCTTGAGTTCATTCGGGATATCAGTGACAAAGGAATTATACATTCGTTGTAACACCATTCACAGATTGTAGGATTGAAAGTTGTTCTCCAACTTTCCTTTTCATTTGGGTAGTACTGATGTGTGACTAGGCACCGCTCTTTGCTTGTGAAGTCATAAGTGTTATGGACTTTCACTGCCAATGTGAAATGGACCTACAAGGTCACACACATAGGATTTAACCTGGAAGAGGAGTTTATCCACAAATGATGTTTAGATTGATTACTAAAGGAGTTTAGTAGTTCAATTAAACACTCAATTAATTGATATCTCAATATCATAGTGTTCAAGGTGTTGGACCGATTGATTAGAGTATCAGATTGATTGAAACATCGATTGACTGATTTGCACAAGTCTCATGCCCCAACCGATCAACTCATGTGATGAATCGATTGGCTCAGGTTGGTGAACCGATTGGCTCATATGATGAACTGATCGACTCAGGACAGGGTGAACTGTCCGGTTCAAGGGTTGAACCGATCGGCTGATCTGGTCCAACCGATATCATTTGGAAAGTCAGAAGACTATTTTGCAAATATAATTGTTTTACTTGTACAAATTCGATTTGGACAATGATTAATATTTGATTAACTGGAAACAAATTTGAAAGTCAATTTGAGTTGGACCAGGACCGCGAACCGATCGGCTCAGATCCCCAACCAACTGTTTCATGCTTGAAACGATCGGTTCAGGTTGCGCAGTTGGTTGTTTTGTGGAAAATCTCGAACCCTTCTACTCCTGTTTAATCCCGTATTGCCCAGGGTAGATAACCCTATCCCATGACCCTCCTATATATAGGGGTAGTGGGGGCTTCTCAAGAACAACAACTCAGAACACCAGTTGCTCTGCAAAGTTATCGTTCTCTCTAGTTTTGGTAACCGAGAGAGCTTGAGCAAGTGCTACCCGATAAGGGAGGCACAATAAGGGAAAGACAACTGCAGAAAGGCAACTGGTTGTAGGAGAGTGTTTTGGCGACTAGTACGCTGATAGGAGGGTGTGACTCCTTCCAATTCTGTGTGGGACAAGGAGATCAGAGTTCCAGGTGGTCCGTGTGGACTACTTCAGAGGCGGGAGACTTCTGCTGCTTGGAGGACAGTTGTCAATCTCGATGATGTGATGATTTTGAGTCATTTTGATGGACTTGTTTTACATGTGTTTTATGTGTTTATTAGTCACTTTTGTGGTTAGTATCGCATGATTCATTCACTTTAGTCTATAATCTCAGTTCATATCAAATATCTCATATTTTATCTTTTTGATTATAAATGATCATAATAATGGGTTTTATCATAGCTGATTCAGTTTTGTCTTGCAATTTTAGGAAAAATGAGTATACACATCTGTCGATACCATCAACCTGTTTCGATAGTATCGACACAGTCACAGGGAGACAGCCGCAAGAAGCCAAGATGAGTTGATACTATCGACACTGAAGTCGATAGTATCGAGATACCTTCAGCGAGCCAACAATCAACCTGTCAATAGTATCGACGCAATTTCGATACAATCGATGATGCCCAGCTGCAATGTCGGAAGGGTGACAAAACCGACACCTAAAAGGGGTTGATACCATTGACCTGCGTCGATGGTATCGAGTCTGCATCAGGCATAGCATCAGAGAACAAAGAAAACCAACCGATATCATGACGGGTTGATACCATCGACCCGCGTCGATGGTATCGACGCCGTCAGATCAGTTTCTATTCCAGATCGGCCCGAATCTGACGGTGGTGATATTTTGGTGATCTAAAGTGGTGATTATACCTAATGACGGTGGCCCTAAGGAAATATCACGTCATTAGCCACTGCACAAGTCCCAAGGAGTGTTGGAGAGGAGAACGGAGCCCAAAATCACGCCCCGATCGTTCCGAGAGCCACAGAAGATGATTTCCACCACCAGAAGGTTGTAGATCACACATTCTACATCGAGGAATGCTTGTATCTTCTCCATTCAGGGGTTTACATTAATTTCATCCATGTTTTCTCCATCTTTTCCCTTTATCCTACCATTTCTTTCATTGAGATGAACATGCGGGGCTAATCCCCTTTGTCTTTAGGACCGGGAGTAGCCCAGGTAATCATTGTATGATGTTCTTATCATAATAATTCATATTTTGTCTCTCAAATTCGTGGTATGATTTCATTTTCTCCATTATATCATTATGATTGATCACCTTAATGATAATCTAATGCCTTTAATTGCTTTGAAAGAAGAATTAACGGTTGAAAAGAGATGAAATTCACATTAATTAATAAATCCCTTGAACAAGGCGATGTACGGTTAATGGTGGAAACCCAGAGTTTGGTCCTCATGCACCTAGTTTAGGGTATATGTTACTATGACTGTGGAACCAACCTAGATTTAGGTAGTGAATTGTATCACGACAGTGAACAATTCTGACTATAGGCCACTACCCGGAATGAGAGACGAATTTGATTAACTATATAGAAATAAATACAATGAGAACCCGCGGTGAAACCACAATCCTAAAGATTCCCATCTAAATTGATTAAACTCAACATTTAATCGATTGCTTTGTTTTCTTTTATTTTTCTTTTATTTTTTAATCAACTCTCAAAACCTTTTAATCGGTCTAGCTGATCACGAGTAGTTAGTAAGTAGTCTACTGATAGTTCAGTGTCCCTGTGTTCGACTCGGGCCTCACAAAGGCCTATATTACTCTGACGCATGCACTTGCGTTACACGCACGGTAAAATCGTGTCAAGTTTTTGGCGCCGTTGTCGGGGACATGGCAACTGTCGGCACTACGAGTGCTGCAAGAGGCCACTCTAGGCCACTTTTTATTTTTATTTTTATTTTTATTTTTGAAATTCATCTTCCATCTTTCATATTTAGTAATCATCTAGCACTATACTGAATCAAATTTATTACCTTGCAGGTACCAGTGCATGGTGAAGACACGTAGCAAAGACTACACACAGCCATCACCAGAGGTCCCGTTCTGGGGATCAGACGACGAGGAAAACAACACTTAGGATCAGCCTGAGGATATATATTCAGACTCTGAACCAGAAGCTATGGCTGAGGAGAAGACAATCTGGGAGAAGATCAAGGCGTCATCCGCCTCTACATCGAAAGGGCCGATCAAGAGGCAGGCTATCAACATTCCCAATTATAAAATTGATCCAGGCCTAATAAATTTGGTCAAATCAAATGCATTTCACGGGCTCAAAAATGAAGATCCGGCGACTCACATAAGCTAGTTCGTGGAGAACTGTGATATGATCAAAATTGATAGGTTCCCGTAAGAGACGCTCTATTTGAAATTATTTCCCAGCTCTCTAGCGGGAAATGCCTGAGAATGGCTGCAAAACTTAGACGATGAGTATGTGGAATCATAGGATCATATGGTCAAAGTGTTCTTTGAGAGATTCTTTCCGCCTGAGAAGACTAATGATCTTGTACAAAAGATCCACAACTTCAGTCAGAAAGCAGGTGAAACATATTTTGAGACTTGGGAGTGCTTTCAAATAATGCTGAGGCGGTGCCCACACCATGGGTTGGACAAAGAGAAACAGGTTAAGATTTTCTATTTTGCTCTTTCTGAGCATGATAGAAGCAACTTGGATTTAGCAGGTTTGGGGTTCTTCTTAAACAACACATGTACAAGGTGTTAGGAGATTTTGAAGAACATGGCCAAAAAGCAGTCATGGGGTGATAGAGATGCAACGGAACAAGTTAAAGTTGCATGGGATGCCAAAGCCATCAAAGAACTGAATGACAAATTAGATCTCATAGACAAGAAGCTCGTGGAGAAAGAGGAAGAATCTGATGAGGAGGCCCAAGTCAAATTTATGCAACAACAGGGCTATAGGAACAATGATTATGCTTGGAGGAAGGACAAAAAATTCTCATAGAAGGATCCAAATAACTTCCTGCAAGTCCCGGATGCAAAACTACAGGCTGCTGCGGAGGAAAAAAGCACTGAATTGATCAGCCAGGTAGTGAAACAAAACCAAGAGATGATGAATATGTTCAGTAAGCAATTACAGTTCCAGGGTGAGATTTTGACTAAATTTGGGCAGACATTGCAAAGTCATGGAGTGCAGATGAGTACATTAGAGATGACGGTGACTCAAATCACCAATGAGGTGGCATCCATGAAGCAAATAAATCAACAAAGACCAGCTGGGAATGTAGAGGTTGCTCCAGTACATCATCAAGTAAAGTATATATCTGTGATTAAGGAAGCAGAGACTCTGGTGGTAGAGGCCCATGAAAAAGGTAAAATGAATTTTGACACGGAGGCTAAACCCAGAATACCATATCCCCGCAGCTTATATGGACTACCTGACAGATATTTCCCATTCAGAAAATCCCGCCAAGAACCCATCATAGCCATGTCCACACCTAGGTAAGAGGAGCAAGTGAAGGTCATACTTCATGGTGGAGTTACAACCACCAAGAAAGATGAGAAGCCACAAGTCACACCAACTGTGAATGATGTGCCATAGCCTACGCCAGAGGGTGACATTGAAGCAAGCTTAGGGGAGGAGACCCCAAACAACCCATATGTGCCACTACAAAAGCGCATAAAAGAGCCAAGCGTGCCATTTCAGGATATTCATAAGTCGAAGAAGGAGCATAGACACTACAAGAAGTTCTTAGAGATGTTTAGGAAGTTCCATGTTAATATTCCATTAGTGGAAATGATAGAACACATCCCTACATATGGAAAATTTATCAAGGACATTATCACTAAGAAAAGGAAGATAAAAGATACCGACGTTTGTGTTGTGAATGAGATGGTGAGTTCACTTATCCATGGGAGTTTACCAAAGAAGATGAAATACCCTGGGAGATTCTACATACCGTGCTCAATTGGCGGCCATAACTTTTCATATGCACAGTGCGATTCAGGCGCTAGCATAAATCTTATGCCGTTATCCACGTTCCAAAAGTGGGGATTGAAGAAACTAAAGAAATCTTCCATGACTATTGAGTTGGTTGATGGGTCTACTGTGAAGCCATACAAAGTATGTGAGGATGTACTTGTCAAAGTCGACAGGTTTATCTTTCCTGTGGATTTCATTGTCATGGACATGCCGCAGCTAAAGGGTTGTGAGATGCTACTGGGAAGGTTGTTTCAAGCGACGGTTGATGTTATCACTGCTATCGGGAGAGGTACCTTGACATTAGGGATTTGACATGATAGAGTTGAGTTTAAACTACCGAGTGATCCCCTAGGAACACTCTCTGATGCTCCAAGATGACGAGCTTGATTTTGTCTAGCCTAAGACGTTAAAGAAGGGCACTTGTTGGGAGGCAACCCAACCATCCGTAGTTTTAAATTGTAGTTCTTCCATTTTCCTTCGCATTTACAAGTTAGTTTGGTTTAATTTCGTTTTTAGTGTAAAAATGATACCTTGATCATTTGTTCAGTGTGCAGGACTGATTCAGAGTCGATACCATTGATTGCAAGGTCGATGGTAGCGACATGGGTACAGGGAAGCGACTGCAGAAAATTTTCTGAGTCGATACCATCGACGACCTCGTCGAAGGTATCGACCTACCATCAGTAACACAAAAGAAAAAGATAGCTCGGGGTCGATAGTATCGACTAGGATGTCGATACTCACGAGATCCCTGAAGATTTATAGAAGAATGTGTCTCAGTGAAGTCGATACCATCGATGGACTTGTCGATGGTATCGACCAGGCAACAAAAACCAAGCAGTGCCCGGGCCTCACAAGGGTAATTGATCCATGAAGAGTCAATACCATCGACCCCCGTCGATGGTATCAACGCGCCACGTCACCGATCCGCGAGAAGAAATCAACGATGGCCGCCAAATCAAGGAAGTCGATCCGTGGGATGGGTCGATACCATCGAACCCTGTCGATAGTATCGGCACGTCATCAATCCGGCCCCCCACATCAAGCAATCGAAAACCGTCGATAGTAGCAAAGACACGAATTGCGCTACAGGTGTCGATACCATCGACACCCCTGTCGATAGTATCGACGGATTGGCAGCAATGACGGACTTGGTTATAAAAGGAAGGGTTGATTGTCAATTCTCTTTACACCTTCAGAGTTTCTTCCTTCCACTTATGCATTGAACATTGCTGTGCGACCAGGGACCTTCATCGAGTGTCCAAGGATCAGGATGTCTTCATCGAGCTTGCACCGAGCAGAGATCGTCTTCTCCGACCTTCATCGAGCTCTGTTTCTTATTCCCCTTTCTCTCTGTGATGATGGTGCGGACGGAAGGAGACTCTTCTTCACAGGTGGCCCCTATGGAGATTGAGACTTTTGTTCCTCCACCACCCAGATCCATTCGTCGTCCGAGGATTGTTCATCCTTCATCGGAAGTAAGGAAGATATATGAGGAGTTGCTCAAGCGAAATTCGAGCCAACCCGATATGTTGATCGGACCATGGTTCATTACCTTGGGTTTGAAGACAACCTCAATTATGCTCTTCAGGGGCAAGCGAAGCATACAGCCAGGAGGTCTAACGAGATCCAGTTCCACGCTGAGGGCCACCCCTTTTTCAGTGAGTGACCGACGTACAAAGAACTGTTGGAGGAGTTTATGGCATCGCTTGACATATGTGTTGTGCCGAACGACCTTTTCACTACCGATAGGGAATGGATACAAGGGCGAGTTTCTTTCTGGCTCTACAAAAACAACTACACTCTCACCCTTAAACAATTCAATTCCATTTACAACTGGTTCCATTCTCCAACTCAGCACAGGAGGCCGGACAACTGAACAGATTATGATGGCATCTTTTCTTAGCTAGTGACTGTGCCTCTAGGCAAGTCTATCAGCTATCATAATGCAGCCGCCGCCGACTTCGAGCATCCATTTGTGCGGATTCTACATCGCATGATGTGTACTACGCTATTTGCTCGAGGTGATCTTTCGCTCAGTAAATTCCAAGAGACAGACTTGTTCTTTTTGTATAAGCTGTTGAAGCGAGAAGAGTGCAATTGGGGCATGTTTTTCTTGACGTGTGTGTTGGATGTGCGGAGGAGTACAAGAAAAGCTCCTATCCACTTTGGGGGGCTTATCACACCGCTTGCTCTCTACCTTAGGTTGGATTTTTCCCAACTCACTCCACTGTCCAACAGGAATAAAGTAAATCTGCATCACTTACACCGCTCCAACCTTCTTACGCTCCGTAATGGCGTGGCCTATTCACAATGCCATGTCAACCAGGAGTACCAGGAGTGTGCGCTTCCAGATCCTATCTTCAACATCCAGGAAGCTCAGCACTTTTCGTGGCCCATCATCACCATCGACGACTCTGACGAAGAAGACGACAGTAATGACAACGACAATGACGAGCAAGAAGAGGAAGAGGAGGCTTTCACTCCTCTTCATTCACGAGTGGCACCGCGGAAGCGTCCCCGCTTCCACCCGGGTGCATCATCATCTTCGCAGCCTCCGCCACCTCAGCCCGCTCAACAAGGAGAGGATGTCTATTCTATGCAGGGAATGTATTCTATGCTGTAGGAGATCCAACAGACACAACAGTGGCACACTGCGTCATTTGCTGATATTCAGGAGACTACAAATTGGGTCTATCTTAATCAACAAGCTATCTTTGAGAACGAGTGTCAGCTGTTCGCCAATCAACAACATGTCTATGATCATTTGGGAAGGATCGAGCAGCAGCAGCAACCGTTCTACGATAATTATTGGAGCCAGAACTACTTTGGGGGATATCCTCAACCTCCGCCCATGCCCCCGTATGATCCAAATTTCCAAGGGCAGTATCCATCATGGGATCCCACCACCCCACAATACCCGCCACCACCTGAACAATGATTGGTATCACTATTCCACCTTTTAATATTGTTTTTGACTATGAGGCCATAGTCAAATTCAAGCTTGGGGGGGAGATGGAACAACTTTTATCTTTTTCTATCTTTTATTTTTAGTTTTTATCATTTATTGCCTTTGTTGTTGTTCTAGCAATTTTCTTAGTTTTTAGGATCCACATTTTGTCTAGTGTAATCATGGATGTCTAATTTAATGTGTCATCTCTTTGTTTGTCACATGGGAGTCATGGGTCAATTTGGAAATTTTTAATGAAATTGCAAACTTGCTTTGTTTGAACTTGAGCATGCGACTTAATGAAAATAATTGGGTTTGACAACTTTAAAACATAAGACCACAACTGTACATGCCTATGATTCAAGAAAAGGGGACGGAATTGGATGTTGAGCCTAAACTGATCAAATGGTAATGAGACTTTAATCTGAAATGAAAGATAGAAACCTCTTGACTTTACACATGTCAGTAAGGAGGGACATATAATATCTTCCAATGGTTCTGTCAATTAATCTTGTGATCTATCCACTTCATCTTATCTACACTCCACCATAAGAATTGGGAGCACTATATAGTTTTTCATTTCTTGATTGTGTATCATGTAGATAGGATTGCATTGTAGTTAGTATCTACATTTGTTGCATTGAAAGAAAGAGAAAAAATGTTGCATTATAATCCTACATTCAAAAATTTTAGAGTGCATGTCAATGTCATTTTAGTTGCATTTTGCAGGATTTTCATCATCTTGTATAATGATGTGTCTTGCTTCTTCTACAAATAAAGGACTTATTTCATACTCTCTGAAAATTTAAGAATAAAAAAAGAGAAAAAAATAGTAGATATGTGAATAAGCCCAAGAAAAGATATTGGAAATTTCATCTTATTTTGTTAAGCAAGATGAGGGTTTGAAGAAAAAATATGAAGATCAGAGGGAGAAAGAAATTTGTTCAGCTGCATAATAAAAAGAGCAAGCACATGTGTTTGTAGATATTCTGTCTCTCATTGAGATGGAATGATAGTGCATGCATCATTCCACCTAAAATATAGCATTAGGACATTTTCACGTGCATTTTGCATCATGATAGGTCATTAATTCTTGTATTGCATGATTGACTATTATGTGCTTCCATTTCTTCCATAGCCACCTATTCCATCCACCCGTTGCTCGAATTGGTAGGCCACCGTGATTATCTCCTCATTCATTAATATCAGTAGATCTACTTCCATCTAGATGGTAGTTGGAAACAAGCAACGTAGATAGAAGATCACAAAGATGCACCAAGTCTGAAATGGAGGATTTTATTATATTAACTGCTTTATTTGATAGTGTTCATCAATCGTGGGGTGAATATCTCTTATGAATGATCATTGTTGCCTAGAGGGTAATTATCATTCTGTGGTCAGTGAGGGCCGGTATGTGAATGTCTGGTGGGGATCATTTGGCAAGGTCTATTGTGATAATATGTTCTTTAGTTGACCCTCGCAATTTTATTCTATAGTTCTGCTGCTCAAGGACGAGCAATGTTTAAGCTTAGGGGAGTTTGATGCGATGATTTTGAGTCATTTTTATGGACTTGTTTTACATGTGTTTTATGTGTTTATTAGTCACTTTTGTGGTTAGTATCGCATGATTCATTCTCTTTAGTCTATAATCTCAGTTCATATCAAATCTCTCATATTTTATTTTTTGATTATAAACGATCATAATAATGGGTTTTATCATAGTTGATTGAGCTTTGTCTTGCAATTTCAGGAAAAATGAGTATACACATCTGTCGATACCATCGACCTGTGTCGATAGTATCGACACAGTCATAGGGAGACAATTGCAAGAAGCCAAGATGAGTCGATACTATCGACACTGAAGTCGATAGTATCGAGATACCTTCAGTGAGCCAGCAATCAACCTGTCGATAGTATCGATGCAATGTCGATACAATCGATGATGCCCAGCTGGAGTGTCGGAAGGGTGACAAAACCGACGCCTAAAAGGGGTCGATACCATCGACCTACGTCGATGGTATCGAGTCTGCATCAGGCGTAGTGTCAAAGAACAAAGAAAACCTGCCGATATCATGACGGGTCGATACCATCGACCCGCGTCGATGGTATCGATGCCGTCAGATCAGTTTTTGTTCCAGATCGACCCGAATCCGACGGTGGTGATATTTCAATGATCTAAATTGGTGATTATACCTAATGATGGCGGCCCTAAGGAAAAATCACATCATTAGCCGCTGCACAAGTCCCAAGGAGTGTTGGAGAGGAGAACAGAGCCCAGAATCACGCCCGATCGTTCTGAGAGCTGTAGAAGACGATTTCCACCGCCGGAAGGCTGTAGATCGCACATTCTACATCGAGGAATGCTTGGATCTTCTCCGTTCATGGGTTTACATTACTTTCACCCACGTTTTCTCCATGTTTTCCCTTTCTCCTACCATTTCTTTCATTGAGATGAACATGCAGGGCTAATCCCCTTTGTCTTTAGGACCGGAGTAGCCCGGGTAATCGTTGTATGACGTTCTTATCATAGTAATTCATATTTTATCTCTCAAATTCGTGGTATGATTTCGTTTTCTCCATTATATCATTATGATTGATCACCTTAATGATAATCTAATGCCTTTAATTGCTTTGAAATAAGAATTAATGGTTGAAAAGAGATGAAATTCACATTAATTAATAAATCCCTTGAACAAGGCGATGTACGGTTAATGGTGGAAACCCAGAATTTGGTCCTCATGCACCTAGTTTAGGGTATAGGTTACTACGACCGTGGAACTGACCTAGATTTAGGTAGTGAATTGTATCATGACAGTGAAGAATTCTGACTACAGACCACTATCCAGAACGAGAGACGGATTTGATTAACTATATAGAAATAAATACAACGAGAACCCGCGATGAAACCACAATCCTAAAGATTCCCATCTAAATTGATTAAAATCAACATTTAATCGATTGCTTTGTTTTCTTTTATTTTTCAATCAACTCTCAAAAAAATTTAATCGGTCTAGCTGATCGCGAGTAGTTAGTAAGTAGTCTACCGATAGTTTAGTGTCCCTGTGTTCAACTCGGGCCTCACAAAGGCCTATATTACTATGACGCATGCAGTTGCGTTACACGCACGGTAAAATCGTGTCACCCGACAGTCCTGGTGAGACCAGGAGCTGCACAGACACCATCCAAGACAGGAGGTGAAGATCGGGCAAGCCACGAGGTAACATCGCCGAGCAAGCCTCGGGACAAGGTATGTCTCTACAAACCATCCTTCCTATTATATAGACGTTGACGCGATTCCTTTTTTTTGGGTTATGGGGAGAGAAAATTTTTGTTTCTGCTGCCTTCTCTGTCTCCCCTAAAACCAAACATATAAATCATTGAATAGCCCTAGGAATTCAATATACAAGCATCATGAATGAACATTCATGCATTACAATGTGTAGTATCCCTCTCCCATATTTTGTGTGTACTCATACTCTAGTGATAAATAATTTTACATGATCCTACAAGAATCTAAACCAAGCCTAGTGAGATCCTATCCTTGAGATTCAACCTCGAAACATTAAGAAGAAGCTTTCTTCTTCATGTTCAAATCTTTAAACAGTAGAAGTATAACTTCCTTTGAACCAAAAGCCTACCTTATGGGTAATCAATCTCAAAGATTCCTTCTTATACCTCATTCCTTCCCAGGAGAAAGAAGGTGAGAAGAGAAGGTAGGCTTGAGATCTATATAGGAAAAGGACGTCGATGCTAAGAAGTAGGAATAATTAGAAGAAGAAAAAGAATGAAAGAGAAGGGAAGAACCAACTTCAAACCATGGTATTCCACCAAGATCCACACAATAGTAGAAATTTATAAAGAAAAGATGTTTAGGTATCCTCATGATCATTTTCTACCTTGCTCCACCAAACCCCAACACTTAAAACATGGACAAATGAATGGTAGCTTATGACTAAAGGAAAAATTTCTATATGTCACACAAAAAATCACAAAGACCGCCATATTATAAAATAGTAGAGAAATAAGTGAACTCAGATGGATCTTGGGAACAAGGCATGGATTCACATACATCATGTAATCCTATTAGGAAATCAAACACCAATGCAAAAAACAATATTAGAGCATGTTGGGAACTTGCCTTAGTTCATGGGAACTCAGACCAAATTGGTTTATTGCCAAACTCTACCTCACATCATCCAACTTGACTACCAATATATGAACTTTACCTCTAAACTAGGTCATATTCATTTAATTGGACCAAAATTTACTTCTCTATAGATCCCTCTTTAATCAACATTCTTTTCTCATTCCAACTTGGGTTTTGTACCTCCACTCATCTGGAACTCCATTTAGCTGGATTCATCATTTGGATGCCTAAGTTCACCTCATTTCTGATCATCTTTCTCTTCTCTCTTTTTTACACATCCACTTGGGCTCAAATACCACTAACTCAGTCAAGCACCTTAAACTTAGCCTAAGTTCCACATGGTCATCTTGAGTTCATCTCTTCTAAGTGTAAACATTAATAATATATTTCATACTTCATCTGCTTGATATAATTATTATCGTAAGTAGGTTGTGTTCCTTTAGCTCATCTTGAGCTCAGCCCGTCAACAGGTCCAAACTTTAAGGAATGATGGGTCAAGAGGAAAAACAAGTATTCAACAATGGCTTCACCCAACTCAGCCAATTTGGCACTAAACTAGGTGGAATTTGAGGGTCCAAGGTACAACACTAAACTTCAAAGAAACTAGCTCACATTCAATATACACACTAATCCTCACTTACCAAATTGGCTAGTTCCAAGCTCAACTAGGTTGATGTAAAGCATCAGGGAAATAAACATCATCCATCAAGGATCAAACTCAGAGCTATGAATGCCAATTTCTTCTTGTCCATGCATACTCTAACATGGCCACATGCTCGTACATAGGCCCTAGAAACCCTAAGGGGCCACTATATGTATAGTCCACAAGAATTTCATGCATATATGCATGCCATAGTGTCTTTAGGGTTCGTCTCATATACTAACATGCTTAGCATGTATTTGTTAGGATTTTATGCTCATAGCCCAAACCCTAGCTTGACTAGTGTTTAACAACATGATCCTGTTATGCATCCAAGATCCATTTATATCCAATTTAGTTGTCTATTTAACTTTTTTTTATCAAACATTGTATTCTTAAATAAGAACACACATCAAAATAAGTCATGACTCAACATGAGAAACATATAGTATGTATAAACAAAGTGATTGATATCATATTGAATGGGTTTAGCAAGTAAACCTAGATGTGGGTTTTACAAAATACCTCCCTAAAATAATTTTTTCACCAAAATATGGAAAAAGGTGAAAGAATTATGTCAAAATTTTCAACTCAGACTCAATTTATAAGGGAACATTTTTGAGACATCCTTCTTGAGACTATTAGATTTTCCACAAAATAGAGATTGTGTTGATATTTATAAGTGGGGCACTACTGTTTAACCACTTGTACTGCAGCAAAGATGCAATCACTAGAATCATGTGAAACAAATGGTATATAACAGTCAAACTAGGAGAAACAACTGGCAAGAAAACACTATCATCACTCATAGAGACTTGTACCTCCTTAGGTAAAACATCCTCAACAACATATGCCTACCTTATGAAGCCTAATAACTCAGTACATCAACCTTAAACTTCACTTTTTTAACAACCTTCTTTATCTTTCTTGGCATCCATGCTTTCTTAATTCTTTTAGATGCTTCCAGAAAGGTTGTGAACTCCTCACAAGATTCCAAAAATTCCATCTACTCTCACACATTTATTAGACCATCCTCAAATTGTCTGATCATGTCCATATCTATGTCTTCCAACTAAGGACAATATCTAAAGAAATCATATCTCCTATTGGTTTGGTGTAGTAGATAGTAGATTGGATGTGCATCAATGCTTGGAATGGTACCAACAAAAGAGCGACATGCATTACGTCTTATGGGAGTATCTACATCTTGATAGAGGTTAGAGAAAAAAGTAATTGTAGTGGATTTGACATGGACTTATCTTATTTCTCCATTTTCTTTCCTTTACAGGTGAGTGAAATTATTTGGCATTAGAGTTCTCTAACTTTAATCAGTGATAGTGAGCACATTTTTGTCAAATTGCTTCTTCTTGTCTTAGAATTGCATCCAGATGACATTGCGTAGTTGTTATTGATTCTTCCAGGACGAGTCATAAGAGATTGCAAGTTGGTTTTGGAACCATTTGATCATGTTTGTTAGATAGTATTTGGTCTGATGGTCTTGTTTCCTCATCCATGTATCCCGGTCCATCATTTTGTGGAGGAATTTTTAAAAACTTGGTTGAATTTTAGGTTTGTCTCCCATTTCTTATTGAGAAATTGTTCGAAAGATGGGCAAGGACCCCCATGTTGTTGATGTTGATTCTCTTCAATTAGGTGATGGGAAATGTGTTGAGTTACATATCAATATGATTGCATGGTCAGATGGTTGTGTTCTAGCACTTGGATAGTTTTATGAGATGAAATATCAATATAGAGTTGATTGCACATGCTCTGTCTAGTCTTTAGAATAAGAGTTCTCTTTGGAATGTCATTTTCATACCAATTTATCCTAGGTCAGCCAAACTGCACTTTTCTTAAGCTTCCATTGATTCTCTACTGCTTGATGCGTCAAAATTATCGATGCCTCTCTTCTCAGAGGGAAATATGACCACAATAAAGTCTTCGACCACTATCCATTATTTATAGATGTTGGCAACTACGCATTGTAGATGATTTCAATGAATTCATCTCCCATATTTTGTCTTGTTGGAATGGACGAATGTGCAAAATTTGTTATTGTATATTTTATAGTGAATGAATTGTTTATGAGAGATTTGATTGTCCACACTTGCTAAAATAGTACTCCTCTCTCAACCTAAATACACAATGCAGTTTGTATCCCTCTCTTGATCTATCTATGATAGAATCGACCATCTAGTCCAATATTTGATTAGCAATTGCTCATTGAAAATCATCACATGAATCTGGTGGCATGGAGAAACCTAGTAAAACCCCACTATCAAGGAGGCCTAGTAATAAAGCTTACCCGAGAGTTTAACAAATCCCTAGAAATGAAAATGAGATGGGAATTTATCTGGAACACCACCACCCCATGGACAACTCTCACGAGGTCAAAATACACAAGTCCAAATGGTTTCAAAACCTCAAGGTCACATACATAGGGAAACCTCATGTCAAGCCTAGACAAAGTACTTGGAAACATTAGGAAAGTTATTCTATTAGGCAAGGACACTTATATTTGGAAAAATGAATGGATAGGTGATGACTATGTACCCTCACTCAAACCTGGGAATCATCCCTGAAGACTTCACAAATCTAAATGTTTCATGTCTAGTCACATATGATAACAAATGGGATACAATATTTCTAAATGATTGGTTCACAAACAACACAATAAGGAACATTCTCAGAATACCAATGCCAATCAGCTTATTCACCTCAGACAATCTTATCTAGAAGCACTCAACATATTGAATTTTGTCGACCAAGTCAACATACAATTTGGTAGCTAAACCTCCAAGCATAATACATGATGTAGGTTTCTTGAAACTTATATGACAAGTGACACTGCCTCAATGACACAAAACCTTTCATTGATTATCCATCCTAACAGAATAGTAATAAATCACCTATAGTTCTCTAGAATAATGACCTCGAAAGCTAAATGTGCTTGCTGCGATTATGAAGATGAAACCTCCATGCATTCCCTGAGAGACTACACCTTGATAAAAGCTCTATGGAAGATTCTTATACCCTCCCAAGCCACCTCCTTCTTTGATGCTATGTCACCAAGCCAATGACTCTTATACAACATAAAGACTTTCAAAGGCACTCCCAACTGGTTAACAACCTTTTCAAAATCTTATTGGATGCAATGGAAACAAAGGAATGACAAAATTTTCAACAATGTATAAAAATATATCCATCAAATGCTATCAATTTTCCAATTGGAAGATGCATCTATGAATTCTTCCATAAATCAAACTACACCTTCAACAACAGAAAACAACTCCTCCATCACTCAACATATACTAATTCACAATAATACTCTTCTTATTAATGTATATGTAGCAATCAAGTTAGGAAGGGAACATGACATGCATTATTAGAAACCACGTTCATCATTGGATACATAGAAGTTCCCAGGTGATGGAAGGCTATCTAATGAATAGTGAAGTTCATGCAATCTCAGATAGCGTCGCACAATGTAAGCTGCCCCTAAAACCATCTCACCTGGTCATAGACTCCAATTGTAGTAAACTATAAGAATACACCAAAATATTGCCCACCCAAATACAAATTTCTAGTTGCATACATCATCCAGTCATCAAAGAATTCCAATTTCAAACTTGTAGTACACTTGAAGAGAAATAAAAATCACTTGGCTGATCAACTGTCCAAGCATTGTCTCAAATAACATGTTGAACATGGGCCTTGGCCACAATGCCCTAAATTAGTAAACAATGACAACATAAACAAGCTTCAAAGTTTCTCAAAAAGATT
The DNA here is from genome assembly GCA_963693085.1 of Alisma plantago-aquatica. Lineage (NCBI taxonomy): Eukaryota > Viridiplantae > Streptophyta > Magnoliopsida > Alismatales > Alismataceae > Alisma > Alisma plantago-aquatica. The sequence continues at coordinate 1,500,173,446 of OY856409.1, read as the reverse complement.
CTATCAAGAGAATTATACTACAAACTCTGATTCCTATGTATCCGATCAATCCTTTACTCTGGCTATCACAAAGGCCTATGGTGGTGATCCCCTAGACCCTCAATATCTCCCATAATTAATCTAATCTAAAGCCCAATCAACTAGTTTTATTCATGCATTTTGATTCCTTCTTGGTCTTAATCTACCACTCTCAAAAAATGAAAGGTCTTCCAACCCTACAATTGAAACGAATGTAACTTTATTAATAAACTTGGAGTTCCTAAAGTAATTGGACATAAATAACCATATCTAATGAATATGTGGTCAATAATAACTAGATTTGGTATCATCTTGATTATTTATTTGAAGGTTAGTGTCAATCGACTTTAGGATATTCATGTAGATTTTCAAAAATATCTAATGGTAATTGTCTCACATGAGCAACAATCATAAATCATTAAATAAATATTCATAAGGCAAACCATTGAAGTATATATTAAAATAAAAGAATACACCACTTCAAACATACTTAAAAGAAAATCAAATTGAATTATTATCTTCCTTTGCCATATATGAGAACACAATGGGTATATCATTTCCAATATCCTTGGTTGACTCATACCTTACCTTTATGCAAGGAATCAAGAACAAGTGTCTTATAACTAAAAGGCACTGCATATTACATGCAACTAGCAAGGAAATATGCTCCAATGTTTTGGCAAAGAGCATAAGAATAGTTTTTAATATGTTTGGTAAGTGGTTTAATAACATAACCTTAATTATAATATGTCCATGTTAAACCAAGATATTGTAAACATCCACAAAACATACTCTATGATAACACTGATTTCACATGCTATGCTTGCAACTTCTCCAATATCTCAATTAGAATATTAGTATCACAAGGAAGTGGATATCAACAATACTATAACACTATTATTATAAAACTAATTAAATTATCTAGGAGAAGTAAAAGAATTATGACCCATGGTATTATAAAAAATATTTCATTTTTTACTTTGTTCATCTTCACTTCAACATCTTTTATATTTCAAGTTCATAAACTCATATTCATTCATATTATTTCATTTTGGATAGGATGTATTAGTTTGAACAATAGTTCTTTATAGAACAAGCTACAAAGTCATGTTGTAACTAATACATTTCATCAAACTTTTTCCATAAGAATAAGGTACAATACAAGACGTTGAATGAAAAAGACTAGAATCTAATGAAATTTCTTATAGGGAATATATATATATATATATATATAGACACACACATATATATACACACACACACATATTTATAGGAGCAACGAGTGAGGATATAGGAGTAAAAGTGAAAAGATGATTCCCCTTTCCCCACCTTGCTTATTTCGTTCCACTTTCTTTCTCCTTCTGTTCTTTATATTTTTCATATTATTTCTTATTTAAAATAAAATTCTAAACCACAAAAAAAAAAACAAATAAGGAAATCCAAAAAAAAAAAATCTCCTTCTCTCTTTATATTTTTTGTTTTCTTTTATTGTGAAACAAAATTCTAAACCACAGTAATAAAAACAAAAACAAAGAAAGAAAAAAGAGACCAAAAATCAAATTCAAAGAAGGACTACCTAAAAAAACATGATAAGCAACTTAGATTGAAAAAAAAATATACGTACCAATGAAGAATTAAAATGGTTTTTCTGAAAGTATGCAGAAGAATCCATATTGTGTTCCCACATATAGTTGAACCAGAGATGATGAATGAGATAAAAAATAGAAGGATAAATAACAAGGATTTGCCACAATATTGTTATATATAAATAAGGAAAACATGGTTTAACCTTTATACCAACTAGGATATGAAAATGGGCCAAGTTGAAGGAAAAATAAACTAGGGAAGCATTACCAAATGAGTGGATTACACCATCCTAATGTGATAGGAAAAAATGTTAGGCACCCCCACACTACCCAGTAAAGATTAATATTTATCCATTCTCAATCATGTCACAGAAAATGGTTTTTCATTACATTTAGGGGGGTTGAGGTTAAAACAGATAGAAATTTGAAGAACATTCAAGAATAAAGATATTCCCAAATGAAATGAACTAAAATGGTAATCTTAATTATCAATCAACAAGAACAAGAACAAGAACAAGAACAATTATCAACTGGAGTTTGATGTTAATGTTTTAAGAATATTTGAGATTCAAATTAATAGTTCAAAAATCATTGTCTAGAGATAATATAAAACAATACAACATCTTAAAATTACATAATCTAGAATCTCAATATGTCTCAGAAAGTATTCCAAAACCTATGAACCATTTGGAATGTAATTATAGAAAAATGAACTTCTACATAGGTTAAGGAGATCAGAAGTTAGAATAGATTGGTAGTTCTTTCTAGATTTAGAAAAGTAGAAATGGGTGGTGGGTTATGGATGATATGGGTAATATATATTTACTGAGAGATCAAGTAAAGAGGAAGAGGTTTTGACTTCTAAGGAAATTAATTTTCTCTATTATTAGATGAATATGGAGATCATATCCCATATAGAGTAACACAATAAATTATCACATTGAAGGCTAAATAGATTAAATCCATTCATCATATCAGTCTAGAATTTAGACTCAGAAACTTCTATTTTGAATATGAAATTTGACAATGGTGATTGCAATTCCTTTATGTAAAGAGATAACAAGGATATAAAAGGTAAGATTTAATTTGGGTAAATCTTAGTTATATACTTTATCCTTATTTTAGATAAAGGTAATGTATTTCTTAAATAATAAATTACTATTTTATTTTAAATTAAAATTTCAAAGTAGGACTGATATCAAATCTTTAATCTAGAAGAAGCACAATTCAAAATTATTTAAAAGGGCTCATAGAAGCTTAGATGTTTTTTCAATTTCAAATAAGTCCAAAATAGTATTATACTATATGCATATACCACCAATAAGCAAAAAGTGGACAAAAATGTGGATAAGACAAACAAAAAATACAAATGAAGTCTATAATAATGGTGGGATTTTCCAACATATATGGGGAGTTAGATCTGGTCCCATTTATTGGTGAGGGACCAATGAAGGACGTGACACATAGACTCCATTGTTTCCTAATTTTCATTGATCATTGAGTGTTTATATGATTTAAACATCCATTCAACAATTACTCGCTATATGTAAATTTTGGATAACATCCATTTTGGGATAATTATTAACACTTCTTCTAACTTAGGATATGAGATTAGGGTGTTTATTATATTCCAAAATATATTTCTACAACTTTTCCTTTTTCTATTGAGTGCATATGTAGGAATGTTTACCTTGAAGCATTATTGTACTTAAAGAACTCCAAGGAAGTGTTGTCCCAATTTTCTCAAAATCTAGAGTACATTGTTGAGTCTCTAGTGAGACTAATCGAGTCACTAGTGAGATTAAGTTTACATAAATGGTTCTAGGTAATACACATGGATACAAATTTCTAGGTATTGGTTTAAGAAAGAGATTTGAATACAATCTAAAGAAGTCTCTTGTAAACAAGGATAATTATAAGGATCCATATGGTTCCCAAAGTCGCATGTCTGGTATGTTTTCATATAATTTTAGAAATGTATTAAAGGTGGATCTATATCAAAAAGAAGCATGCAATAAAATTTAAATGTAGTCAATTGGATTTTATGAGTTTGGATTTTGGAAATAAGATTTGTCCTAGATATATGTTTTAATGTCCACGGGGGAATTGTGATAATAACTTGCAATTGAATAATTTTAAATATTGTAACATGTTTTTCATGTTCAAAATGAGTATATTGTCCTTAAAGTTTTTAGGATCTTGTTCCTTTCTTGGTGGGATTACCGAGTGTGGGTCCCAAAAACAATGAATAATATTATGCATAATGTACAATCTGTAAGGATTATTTTTGGATGAACTATGAAAAAGATAAACATTCGACCAAGATTGTAAATCAAGATATGACATATGAGGTGGAGGATTATTTCAACAAGGTCATTGATATATTAAATTCACAAATGAAAACATCATTTTAGATCATCATAATGTGGAGTAATTGTATATTGACTCACATTATTTTGAAATTATTTTTCTTTATGAATATTTTATTCCTGAGCAATAATCTATATGCACATTAAGGGAAAGCATTGATTGTTATTGATGATCCAACCCTAAGAACCTATTTTGTAGATTTCTTAACCTAGATATATAATCATGATTTTTCTCAAATTGATTACAATTACTTCATCTTGAAGCTTATATTGCTTATTTTTTGTTTATGAGGTTGTGCAGGTTTCTCATCCTACAAATAGGGGGCAAAGAGATCTACAAGGAAAGCAACAAAATGGACCAATTTTAGTTTATGTTTCTTGTTAGTATAATTAAATTATATTCTTTTATTTCATATGCATATCTAAATGATCAATAATATTTATTTGTGTCCAATACAATTATAAGATAAGTCGCGTGGTTAATTATCAATAAATAATATGTAGGACGGTGACAACATTGTTACCAACTAATGCATACAAATTCAAAATGGTATTATATTGATTAGAAGTCTTTTATTATTAGCTTGTAAAAGTCATTCGACTAAAATTTTTTTATACATATGTATTGTGGATCAAGATCCTTATTGAAAGGAGGAAAATGGTAAGATTACTTTTTAATTAGTGTATTGCTTGATGCCAATACTTAAATTATAAAAGTTATCATGAAATCTGTGTACCCAAATAGTTTAAGCACATGTGTATATACATGTTCCTATTAACACCTAATTATACTAATGCCAATGCTATTAATCTTTTTAAAAGTTTATGTATCAAATCATCTCAAATTGTACATTGAATATGGTTGTAAATGTGAATTCTAAAAGTGGATTTGTAGGAATATGATAGGAGATTCAAAATTAGGTTTGGATTGTGAGGTCTTATGTAACATACCGAAATCTATGTAATATGACTTGAGAAACCCTAATTCCATGAATAGTAGGTTAGTGTTCTTGGTCCATTAGAATTAACCAAACAAGGTTAGAGTTATACCCAATCATGCTTCTTGTACCCTAATGCATAGTTAATAACTAACCCTAATATATGTGTCTTTGATGATATTCATGATACATTAACTTTAGGTTATGTAATCACATTACCTATCATTTACTCTCACATAAACCTAATAACCTAAACATGACATAGTATGTGGATGAGTCCATAAAATACACGTCACAATGTTCACTAATACACATAAAATGATCTAAATGTGACTAACACGAATTGGATGTATATAATTATGAATAAATGATGGGGATGGTATCTATCGTGTTTAATATGTGTAATGGAATAATAATTAGACATTTCATGTAAAAAGAATTCTTAATATTCCATGCTCTATCTAGTTAGGGTTATGTGCTCTAGATTTTGATTATTATAGTTCACTAGTACTATGCTTATATCATATGCATGTTGTTTATTCATAATATTAATGGGTCATGTTCATTAATTTCTTTGTGTTTGCCCTTGAGATATACCTTATCTTTTATTCATGGAAAGTACATCTATTTACTTTCATCATTTTGAAATGTTTTCTTTTGATGTCCACTTGGATGGCTCTTTCCCTCTTTGTCTGGGAAGCCTTGCAATATTTTTCATTCTTTTTCCCATATAATTACTAAATCACTATTTATAAGCACATACCAGCTTTTATGACAGCATCCACTTTGTATTCTCTTATGATGTATGCTTACATCCCCTTAGGTAAAGAGCAAGGAGTAGTTGACTAAAGTTTATCAGGACTTATCCAATAGTAGTTGATCCTTCTTGGGAGGTACATTGATGCAGTTGATTTACCGTCTACAACTTATGTTCCTCTAATTATCTTTTATGTACACCCTACGTGGTGAAGAAAAATCATAGACATAAATATTTTAGTAGTTACATTTTTATTTTCTTCTTCTACACATTATGGTGAATGATACATTACATACTTGAATTATAATCTTCTGTCCTTCGTGAAAAATTATTATCAAATTTGGCATTGGATGGTTTTCCATTATTTTACATCGAATAAGTGAGTGGTCCCCTCTCGGGTCACACTCCTTGTAAGTATGGTATCAGAGCTAGAGCAATTGGTTCATATGACTATTTAATATTACCTCTCTTAGATTTTTACCTTTCCCTAAGTTCCTTATAGGATCCTTAGCTTACATGAAAACTCGCTAGATGAGATATCTATGTTGGTATATATGTTTGTAAGGATGAAAGAAGGATATAGAATTTGAGGATGTAATATGGTGATCTTAAGTGATCTAACCCTTATAGGTGTTTAGATTGGATACCTTGTGCCTTTTCCCAAGTTATAAGTGTGATAACCATGTTTATGTATTGAAGCTATGAGATCTGACTTAAGAGTAGAATCATGTGATTGTGATGGTGAAGTAGCTCGTAAGTTGTTATACCCAAGTAGGACTTCATGATTGGATAGACTACCCTTAGAACATGGACTTTCTTGTATGGTGATGTTAAAAAGTAAGTGATTAGGTGATAGATTCTAAACATAGTTTAGTAAGAATCCCCTTTTACCTAGAATTTTGTTTGACTTATTAGGTTACACATTTTAAGTTTTGGATTTTAGTAGTTTTCTAGTCCATGGATATGCTAATTTCTCAGATAAAATCCATATAAGGTGAGGATTCCTGCAACATACCAAAATCTACCTAATCGGACTTGTGAAACCCCAATTCCATGAATAGGAGGTTAGCGTTCATAGATAATTCGAATTGACCAAATAAGGCTATAGTTATACCCTATCATGCTTCTTATTCCCTAATGTATTCATAATGACTAACACTATTATATGTGTATTTAATGTTATTTATGATACATTAAGTGATTTTATATAATGTAATCACATCACATATCATTTTAATCTTATATCTACCGAATAAACTAACCATAACTTAGCATGTGAATGAGTCTATAAAATACATGTCACAATGTTCATTGATACATGTATAATGATTTAAACGTGACTAATAAGGATTGGATGTGCCTAAACATGCATAAATGATGGGAGTGGTATCTAATGTGTTTAATATGTGTAATGGAATAATAATTAGACATTCCATGTAGAACTAAATCATTAATGTGCCATACTCTATCTGGTTAGGGCCATGTTCTCTACTTGTGATTGTTTATTATAGTTTACTAGTACTATGCTTATCTCACTTGCATGTTGTTTATTCATTATTTTTGATGGTTCATGTTCCCTAATTTCTCTTTGTATGCCCTTGAGGTATAGTTTATTTTTAATTTATGGCAAATACATATATTCACTCTCATCTTATCGGAATGTTTTCTTTTGATATCCACTTAGATGGTTCTTTCCCTCTATGTCTGGAAAGCCTTGCTATATTTGATGTACTTTTGCCCATATAATTGCTCAATCACTATTTATATGCACATACGACTTTTATGCTGACAACATCCACTTTTTCTTCTATTGTGGGGTATGCTTCAAACCCCATAGGTAGTGAGTAAGGATGAGTTTACAAAAACTGACCAGTACTTATCCAAGAGTAGATGATCTTTCTTGGGAGTAGATTGAATTAGTTTGTTTACCCTCAGATACTTATGTTCATGTATTATCTTTTATGTACATACTGTGTGATGAAGCGCGATGATAGACATTCTAAGACTTAGATTTTTATTTTCCACTGCTACACATTGTGGTGAATGATACATTACATACTCAAATTATAATCTTCTATCCTTTGAAGAAAACTATTATCAAATTTGGAAATGGATGGTCTTCTATTATATCAAATCAAGTAAGTGTCTCCTCTCTCGAGTCCCACTCCTTACATCTTATATGAAACATAAATATAGGAGTTGTATTGATTATGGAATTGATATTGGTTGAACATATTATATTGAATGGATCATCATGGATGAAGTGTTAGTTTGTATGCATGTTCTTTTTACAAGTTTTAGTTTGAGTGGTAAGTAGTAAAAACAATAGTTGTAAAGATTTAGTTACCAAAACCCAAATCTAGAGAACACATTGAGTCCATTTTATAACATGATATGAAATATGTCGTCTATAGAACAACTCTAGAGTACATGGTGCATATTGTTATAACCCCATTTTTTTCCCTAAATCATGTAATGAGATTTGTAAATCTCCTTTTAAAAGATAAATGAAATAAATGGTTGATTTAATGATTTGATTCATGTATATTAGCCTTGTATGTTTTCTTAATGAGCCTTATTGGCTATTGAGCCCAATTGAAAGAAAAATGAAAAAGAAAAGGAAAAGGAATCCAATTGGATAAAGGAATAAACAAGAAAATAGTTAAAAGAAGAATAAAAGGCTAAGGAATATTTTCCAAGATGTAATTTCAAATATTAAGGTTCCTTGAGGTTCAAGGAACTCAGGATAATAATATAAAGGCTAAGGAAAGAGAAAATAGGTAGAAAATATGAATAATTAAGTGTTAACTTGCAACTAAAGAAAGGGACTCGTTTTCTTTAGATAATGATCCCAATTTTTTCATGATGAGAGATAAAATCATAAACGATGTTCCCTTAAAATTTGAGATAAAAAGGAGTTATAAATTGGGAGTTATTGCTTTTTCAAATTATCCTCAAAATAGGATTTATCTTGGAAAATTAGGAAAATCCTTTTCCTTTTGTTTGAGAGCAACGGATGTGGGCCGTTGGATCTTAATCCAACAGGCACCACACATCGTCAAAGTCCCAGCGGGACATGGACTGTAGGCGTGTACAGGGGGTAGTTTCCCCTTTGATTTCCGATCAAATCAGTGGATGTGCGAGCATGGAAATTATTCCATTGAGTCCGGGAGAGTATCCCAAACCATTGCAACCCTGATTTGTTGGTCTTTGGAAGCCCTCAGATCTAAGTCCATCGTGGACTTGAGAGAGATCCAATGCTTGGCAGCAGGCAAAAATGCGTGCAACCCAATAAGTGGGGGTGATCAATGTGGGGCGTCAGATCTATATGCGGTCCAGCGGCACACCAATCAAATGACTACGAATTTTTGGGTATTTCCCTTCTCTAAACGAAATTCCAGTAAAATGCATTTTCTTTGAAAAATCATATCTAATGATAGAAAACTCTGATGAGGAAACTTTATCATGAAAGTTGTATAGAAAAATACGAGGAACATGATAAAAATGATTTGGTGACCTGATTCTATCTCGTTTTGCAAAAGTACTTTAATTTGGTAGAAAAAGGTATTAAAAGGTAATTAGAAACCCTAATTGTATATAAAGGGTGAATCTTTGTGGATTAATTGGTTAATTTGAAGAGTATTAACCTATTGAATACTAAAATAGAGTTTTCATCCATTTTGAATGTAAGATTGGCTAATTTAGGGTTTTAATCTATAAATGAAGGATAATACATATAGAAACCCTAATTTAGGGTGAAAAAGGAGAAAAACTATGTTTATTTCGAATTAAGGAAATAAGATACTAAATATAGATCCTAAGTCTGTTAGGATTATTAAAATGAGAAATTTAGGTTTTTTATGTAGTTTTGCTAAATTAGGATTCATAAATGTTAAAAGTGGAGGAAAACCCCTAACTTCAAAAGGAAACCTTAAAATTGGAATAGAAATCCTAAGGAATAAGATGAATTTGGATAAATTTTGATAAAAGGAAATTTGTATATTTATTTCAGGATTTCTGTGCATAGTTGGGTGCTTGGTTGAGATACTTTAATTGATTGATTCTGTCTCAAAATCTGCAATCACGGGTATGTGGTTACGTTTATGATTAACCGCCTTAGTTTCACGATGATTCCTGGAGATTTTATCGGTTTTTTGAAATAAACTACTTGGATGACTTTTATTTCATGCAACTGTAAAATGACTATGATTATCACTATAAATATATATAACTGGCTTAGATCTGGATCCTCCTCTTTGGCTTTGCAAATGGTAAAAATAGTAACCTAGAGTAAGGTCTAGGCTATCATGAGTTAGGAATTGGGCTACCAACGTGTAGTGCCATGAGACTCTATAGCACGCCATGAGTTAAGGAGTGGGCTACCTACGTGTAGTGCCATGTGACTCAACCCTAGAAACTGATTCACCGGTTAGGTAGGATCATGAGGGGTTTAATGGGGATCTACCATAAGGAAGGTAACATCCAGGTCCACTGTAGGGACAACGCAGAGGATAGAGTATGTATGGATCGTGCAGTTATATTTAAAACGTAAAGTTGGTTGCTAATCTGTAATTGATTGCAATATGTTGGTATTAATTGCATGATTATTGTTCCTCCTCACATACCATCTTTATGCTGACCGACGTTTTGTTTGTCGGCGTTTTAGGTACAAACCCAAAAGGACAAATAGTAAATTGTCACATTGTGAATACATGAATTAAAGTGAAAGGAGGATTAGTTAGACTAGAATTCATAAGTGGATAGAAGTTAGAAATCCAAACATTTCAAAGGTATGCAAAAATTTTATTTATATAGCTTTTTAGTATAGTCTGGTAAAATTTGATAACTATTAATGTTTAATTGTCGAACCTTTGATCCAGAAAATTGGGATAACGACTCTGACCTCTTGGTCTCCCTTAATTGGCGGTTACTGGAAGGCAGGGTCGTTACACATATGTTTTGTTGTGAAAAACTGATGCCACCAGTTGTTTTCCATTCTAGGTGGCCAAAAGTAGGAATTGTTGTATTGATTTAAGTGTTTTTACCAATGTTGTATGATTTGTGGTGTTGATTAAATTTGAATTAACCAATATCTCATATTCCAATATGTGAATTTACTTGTAATTACTAAAATTCTAAACCCTAGGTGCTAATTGAAATCCAATGTCTTCTCCCTAGTTTGCCAAATCTCCCGCTAGGCATCACTACTTAATCCATCACTATAGGATTTAATAATAGGCACCTAATTTGTACTATGTTGTAAGACCAAAAAAGGACATTATGTACTCAGTGAAAATGCTACTTATTAGATAGATAAATCCCTAGTCACTTTCTCTTCTCCGTAACCCAAAATATACTCCATGGGACACAAATCTTCTAAAATTTGATGGATTTTGGACTAGAAACCCAGATTTCAAAGGTATCATCATAGAATAACAACTTCACAGTAATTAGATATTCATAGAACTTCATGATATGATGTGTTGTGTCTTATCCAATGGAGTGAGGACACTTTTGGGAATAGAAATGTGTTAATTCATCTTAAGATGGAAGAACTAACCACACAAAAAGCTTAACATCAATGAAATCACACAAACTGATTTAGTAGAAGGTATAGAAACAATATTTTATAAAAAAGAGTTCCAATGGAAAAGTATTAAAGAAACATATAATTTAAGAAGGGAGACAAACCTACTAAATTTTTATCAAAAATTTACAAATGATACAAAGAGGAACTTACACATTCATACTATTTAGCATCAATTCACTCAACATTGATGTCAAATCAAATATCACATCATTCCTTTGAACAACTCTTAAATGACATTAGAGGTTCCTCAAATCTCTATCATAGTCTCCAATGCCATTTTGCAAAACAAAGAAAATGATCCTTGAACTTCTTTCACATTTAGAAAATTGAGAAATTAACTAGACTGATAAACTTTGGGCCAAGTCAAAACCAAGGCATGGATGGATTTGGAATAGAATTGCATAGAGAATATTGGGCCATCGATAAACAACAACTTTGGATATGATGAACTCCCTACATGGAAACACAAATAGTAGACAAACTTTAGATATATTTGAAAAATAACTAATGATTTCATCACTAGTTTATGGAAAGTGAATAACCGTACCACTTTTCAAAACTTTGTACCTATTAGCCTCAACAATATGTCTAATAAAAACCTTGAGAACCCCCACATAAATATACATAGAAAATGTATACTACTAAAGACCACGACGAGATAAAAGATGGGGGGAGACGGGAGCAAAGGGGGTGGCAGCGGCCAATGTGATTTGTGAGAAACCCTATAAGATGATAGATCACCTAGGGGCACATACCATTCTAGACCCCGAAAGACTCAAACTCAAATGCAGGGAACCCATTCCATCTCCCCGAGTGGTCTGAATCTGACATATAGAGGAATGAGAGGTGAAATGATGATAAATGAGAGTGACCAGGTATCCAAGATGGAGATTGATCATACCAGCCAAGGAAAGGAATCTGAGTATGTGGATGATGGCAATCTGTTCCTAGTAGAAGACGCACCGATGAGGAATCTAAAGTCCTTTAAGTAGGTTATCACAGAAATAGGAGGTGGGGGATCAATAGGCTTGTACATCGACAATGAACTGGAGGCGATAATCAATCATCAGGACATTAAACTTGTGAATTACAAGGGCTATCCTGAGATCTTTGTGGCACCAGAAGTAGTGAAATAATAAGCAAACCTTTTAAGCTTGTTGTGATAGTCAAGCTAATAGAAAAATATGTAGAGATGTGCAATTGGGCCTGATCACCCCGAGTTTTTGCAAGTCCATTCCCAAACCCATATTTTCAATTGCGTTTCGGGCCGAGAATAAGCTGGGGTAATGTTTAAAAAATTTGGCCCATACCCAGCTCACATAATAGAGCTAGATTTCCAGTTGGATTTGGGTTGGACCATAGAATATAATACATGAAGATATGTCCAACATATACATAAGACAAAATATTAGCATAGTTTTTTCTTAGTACAAGTCAAGAGGTTCTCTTATTCAACCCTCCCTGCTCATGCAGGGAAAATAACTAATGCTTTTAAATTGCTAGAAAATGTAAACTTGGTAGAATTTCAACCACTACTGAAAGGGAAGGGATGACCCACAGGGTCAAGGGGAGAATCCACGTAGAGTAAACCCCCCTTGTAGGTTTTTTGGTGGTGTTTGGCTAGCTCATCCGCCATGCCATTCCTGCTTCTCTCTATCTTCATGAACTTCCTCTCCTAGCAGTGTTTCCTCTCCCTAGCTATCTTGCTTACCCATGCTTCTAGTCGAGGATTACATCTCCAATCTTCTTTAATGGCTTCAATCATCTTTCTTCTATCAGTAGCAATTACCAAATTTCTATAATGCATGGTGTGAGCCTGGAACATAGCAAGGTCAATGGAATGTGTCTCAACTTTAGTCACATTAGAATTTTGATGTTTCTCACTGCACCTCCAAGCCAGGCACCACCTTGTTTATATGCTATGGTGGCAATGGTTTCTTTAGTACCTTTAACTGCTGCATCCACATAGATATGAACACTACTTTCCTTAGAGTTCTCCTTTCCAAAGTTGCTAGTATTATGATTACCTGGGAGATTCCTTCTCACTGTTCTAGTAAAAGCCAGTGTATTTGTAGCTATTTGTGTGACTCCTCAAAGATTTGTTGATCTGAATGTAGCTCTTTCCTTTCAAAGACCTTTAGATTTCTCTCTTTCCATATACACCAATAGGTAATGCAAACTTCATGATGTGTTTCTCCTTACCTTTGATGTTCTGGTTTAGCCATTCTATTGTTGTGCTTCCTTGGTAATTGTTGTTGGTACTGAGAATGTTGCTCACCCCCATACAAATTTTGAGAAGTTGCAATCCCTTAGAGCATGTATGATGGTTTCATTTTCAAAATTGCAGCAAGGACACTTGGAATTATCAGAGAGATGCCTCTCCTTTCTTCTATAGTTGGTCATAATGGCTTCATTTCCCACGAGCCACAAGAACATTCTTATCTTGTTAGGAATACTAAGCTTCCAAATCAGCTTTCAAGGTATATCTCATGTTGTGACATCCATTTTGTGGAACACGTTATGCGCTGACTTAACCGTGTAGCTCCTACTTTCCTCAAGATTCCAAGCCCGCACATAAGATGGAATTGTTGGATGTGGAGGGGGTGATTCATAATCTAATTGACATAATTAGGTGGCAGGTATGTCTGTAAGAAATTTACATCCCAATATCCATTTAGGTTAACCAGGCTGGCTACTTTCATGTCCATAAGATATACTTCCACATCTTTAGTGCACACATCAATAAGGTTCCTATCATAGGGAACCCAAAGGTCCGACCATACTAATTTATCTTCTCTGTTGTTGATAATTTTGATCGTATTAGTGGTGGGGAGTTCTTTACATTCATATACTACTCTCCAAAAATGTGTTTCTTGGGCACCTGGTTGACCCTGGAATCTTTTATTTTTCTTCAATAGTCCCTCCTTTCATAACGGTTGTTGACAAGAAATCAGATCCCATGCACTCCTGCCTACCAAGGCCTTGTTCCAATCAACCATCTATTTAATCCCTAGACTGCCCTCTTCCAAGCTTGAGGTAATTGTCTTCCAATTGACTAGGGAGATCGAGGCAGGTTTGTATCCACCCCCCCCCCCCCCCAAAAAAAAAACAAATTGTACACAATCTTGTCAATGTTCCTACAAACACTAATTGGTAATTTAGTTGTTTGCATTGTATAGGACAGAATGGCCGTGAGTAGTAGTTTCACAAGGCATACATGACCCACTAAATATAGTGTTTTCTCCACCCAACCATTAACCTTGCAGTCCATTCTTTCAGTGATGCCATAATAGGTAATCTTCTTCACATGCCCATGGAGAATACAAACCCCAAGGTACATACCTAGATCCTTCAACTCTTGGATTCCACTATGGTTACATATGTTGTTCCTTGTCTGCCTATTCATAGAGTTGGCAAAGAAGATTCTCATCTTCTCAATTGAGATCAAGTGTCCATAATCTTTCTCAAATTTTTTAAAATAGTCATGAATGATAGTCATATGTAGACCTGTTAAACGGGTGGGTGGGTTGGGTTTGGGTTGGGTCGTTGCGGGTTTGGGTCTCATGGGTGCTGGTCAAAAAGATGCAATTCTAAATGGGTTGAAGAAAGACAAATCCAAACCCGACCCAACAGATTGTGGGTCACCCCTAGGTGCCCATATAATATGTGTTCAGTAAACAAATATTGTGTAAGTTGTTACTGTAATGGTAAAAGAAGACAATTCTCTATTGTTCTTACATGAAATATAGTACAAGAACAACGAACTACTATACATTGGCTTGATCGTAACTATTGCTACTATACATTTTCATTATAGTATGGTATATTTTTACAATCATTCATGCACATACATAGTTTTAGGCAAAATTCTTTAATGTAAAATTAAAACTCTCTAATGTATAATCATGATCAATAAACTATAGTTAGTATTTTTTTTTCTACGACTCCATATTAGGTTAGAACAATTAGATAATTTCTTAGAGTTGAATTTCTATTTCCCTAATATCAATCTCAAATCAAATCTTGTAGGGAAAGTTTGAGTTGGACTGGAACTCCTTAACAATTAATGGTTAGTAGTAGATCATTTTATTTATTCTAACTACCTTTGTATCATTATATTTATTTTACATAAGTAATATACTGAAGTGGGTCACGCACGGGTTCCCGCAGGCCACCCGTGAAACCCGCTAAATAAATGGGTGGTTATGGGTTTGGGTAATTTCTAGCGGGTTGCAAATTTCATCACCCAAAGCCGACTTAAACGGGTCGACCCATGGGTACCTGCGGATTTTGACCCAGTTTAACATGTCTAGTCATATGTTCCTCTGTTACTTTGAAGAAGATAATGATATCTTCTGTGAAGCATATATGTGAAATCAATGGCCCTTGTTGAGCTACTCTTATAGGTTTTCAATGGTTATCTTGTACACTCTTATCAATGAGTTGAGACAATCTCTCCATGTAGAGAATGAACAGGTAGGGGGACAACGATCTCCCTACTATAATCCCCAAGATTCATTAAAGATCAAGAGTTTCTCACCATTAAGAAGGATGCTCGTTGAGCCACTCGCTAGAGACTTCAAGACATATCTTTTGATGTTGGGTGGCTAGTTATCTTTATTAAGACTATCATATATGAAATTATAAGACATGCAATCATATGCTTTAGAAAGATATACTTTAATAGCCACGTAGGGTGTTGCATTTTGGCGAGTCATGTTATGAATAATTTCCTACACAAGGATGATATTATCTGATATTTTTCCATCATGTACAAAGCTTGTCTGTGTTGGGGCTATCCACCTCAAAATATGTCTCTTCATTCATTCAACCACGATCTTAGAGGCTAGTTTCAGGCATGTATTGTTCAAAGATAGCAGCCGCAGTTCATTGCAAGAAGTAGGGTTTTTGACCTTTGGTATAAGAACCACAAAAGAGTCTCAAGACCCTTAGGAATTTCATTTTCATTGAGCATGTGTGTGATCATAGTAAGTATAGAGGTCCTAACCATTTTCCAATGATTTTATAGAAATGCATTATCTACACCATCTGGCCTGACCGCTTTGTACAGGATTATATTTTTAAGAATGTTACATACCTCCACTTCAGTCGGTGTTGCAACTAATTCCCTTGATTATGTACGTGATAGCTTCGCAAATCTTCTCAGTATCATGTCCATCTCCTCTTGGGATGGTGTGGTCATGCTTCTGAAAACATCCTATAAGTGTTCATTGACATGCTTTTGTAGATCATGTCCACATACCCATGTTCTATTTGGATCGTGTAGTGTATATATGAGATTTGTACGCCTTCTATTGCGGATGAACACATGAGAAAATTTATTGTTGTTGTCCCCATGGACTCGCCAGTTTATATGGCTTCACTGCTTCCAATCATCTTCCTCCTCATAGGGAATTTCATCTAGTTTTTGTTCCAGTGAATAATTATTATCTTTCTTATCATAGTACTACATTTTGATATCAATTTGTAGCTTCTTGATTTTTTTTCTACCAGCAATCTCTTGATTCTAGATTGCTTCATCATTTGTTCTTTAACCCACTCCATAATAGGCTTCATGACCTTTGATAGGGCAGATGGGAACAACTCACTGCATAACCATTTAGATTCTAACAGTTTATGGAACTCAGGCTTTGAGTGTCAGGAGGCTTTAGACCTGAAACGATCTGAATGTTTCCCTTTTTGTTTTGTGAGTGTTGCCACAGGGTTGTGGTCAGAACCAATACGAGGGATATTTCCACAATATATGTTGGTATAAGATTGGATCCATGCCACATTATCTACTGCTCGATCTAATTTTTCAGGCATGATGCCCTTTTTGTAGGTGAATTTGTACCCAAAGCTTCCAATATCAGTTAAGCCTACTTGGATCAGAGCATTATGGAAACTAGTGTCTTTGTTGAAGTTGATTATATTGTTTCCTATCTTCTCATCAGGCGATGGCATGCAGTTAAAGTCACCGATGACTACCCATGGTTTAGTAATCCTTGAGATGATATCATGGAGGTGATGCAAAAGAATAGGTCGACCACCTGAGCTCGGGAAAGCATATACAAAAGTGATGAAGGTGTATTTATTTACACAATAGTGGAAATAATATTTGTGGCTCTCAATGATGGGAATGTCCCCTTCCTTGTTGTTCCTAAGAACCCAGATTCCACCCGAGAACCCCCTAGCTTCAACTCAGTGGGAGCTAGAAAAACCAAGGTCTTTAATTACTGCCTTTTCTTTGTCTCCTGAGATTCTTGGTTCCACGATAGCCACTAGTTTAATCTTACAATCTATAACCAGGGTTTTTAGGGCACGTTTGTCTTTATCCTTTCCATCACTTCAAATATTCCAAACTACTGTATTAATCATTAACATTGATCGAAGGTGGGGATTTAGCACTGAGTGCTAGATGGACCTCCTTGTTCTTCACTCCCTTTCTTCATTTTGCTTCTTGTACTATATGGATGCATAGACAGGGATGTTTGTACCCCTCCCCTAGTGTGCTTCTCCTTAGTCTTCATGTTTGCACTATTGAGTTATGTATTGGTGTCTTCCACATTGCTCACATTTGTTGCATTTGTCTTCATCTCTTCTTCCAGACTTTTTTGAACTGTACTTTCTCCACCCCTTCCTTGGATGACCTCATCATCAATAGGGGATACCATGGTGTGGTGATTTTCTTTCTTAACGACATTATCCCCTTTTTCCCCTAGTTTGACTACTATACTTGTGCCATCTCTCTCCTTGCTTTGATTAGCAATGTCATTATGGTTTGTTACATCCTTTAGGACGTCTTCTTTTTCCTTGCTAATATTTTCTTTCTTTCTCCAAATTTTTGGGCCGTTTACATTCTCTTTTGGGTTGCTTCACGGTTCCTTTGAAGCTTCAGTGATATCTTACACTTCATCCTCCTCCTCTTCTCCCAGAGCTTGAAACTTGTTTGCTCCTCCTTTACCTTTATGTTGATTCTTTTTTGGTTCTTTGTTTCTTGAAGGTCTACTCATTAGGATCTTCTTACCGTAATACACCTACCACTTATCTTTTTCTTCTACCCAACAGACTCTCGTGTCATCCTTTTGCTCCTACGGTGAAGTCCCACCTAGGTCTCCTTGGTCTTCGTTTTAGGTGTTTGCAGTCATTTGTTATGTGGCCATGCTTTCCAAACTCTAAGCACAAGTTTGGGAGTGACTCATATTCTAGTTCATACTCCCTCCCATTGATGATTATAGCAGGATGGATCAGTTTGTTAGTATCTATCTCCATGGCCAATCTCACAAACTTGCTTCAAGTCAGATTGGTCGAGTTGTCCTCAATACAAACTAGCCTACTAATAGCTTCACTGATTCACTCATACATTTCCTTATGATAGCAGTGTAAAGGAAGTCCCACTACTCTAATCGATGTCACAATATGGTCTAGGATAGCATTAATAGGTTCAAGTAACCATCCCACAGACAAACCATGAGACACCCCCCGAACAAAGACCAAGGACCCCTCATAAGGGCAAATGATCTCCTTTTTTAAAGAACTGGACAACATAGTACTGATTTATTAATTCGAAAAATTCCATGTGACCTGTGGGTTTCCAGAGAAGTTTCAATTGTTCCTCCATAGAGAGAAACCCTACAGATCTATCAATGAGTTTAGTGATCACAGCTAATTTGTATGGTTTACTTAGGATCTCTTCAACCTCCAGTGCAACAAAGATTTTAGGGAAACCTCTTTCACAGGCCAGTTCGATATCTGCAGGGTTGATGATTTCTTCTGGTTCATCTTCTATGTAGTATGTATCTCCTGAGCCTCCTCTATTAGATCCAGTGATAGCCTAGGTGAAAGTCTTTGTTGGTTGTGCAACTACATTCTCTGCCAAAAATGGGTTTCCTGCATCAACATAGAACAAATCATTTCTGTTGGTAGTCAAATATGTCTCTGTGCACAACGGCTGATCAACAGATTGGTTTGATGATGTGCCTCTCAATGTAACATAGGAAAGGTTTATTCTGAGGTTTGTAAGGTGTTGCTGCGCATGTCCTATGTTCTTCCTTAGAGATGTTGTTCGCCTCCTCTCTGTTTGGCCTTCCGTAGGTGTGACTGGCGTCTTCATGTTGTGTGTTGTTGTACTGCCTTGATTCTTACCTTGCCTTCCATCATCTTCCTCTAGGGTTTTCCTAGAAGCATCACCTTGCCGTCGGCGCCTTCCCCCTCTCCCCTATTACTTGGGATGTCATACCACTAGGAGCATTCATCTATGTGTATCAAGAGAGCAACTAATACACTTAAAAATAGTTAGAAACATTGAATCTAGATTAGACACATTTAAAATCACAGTCTTAGCCCATTTATTTATGTAAAAAAGAATACCACCCAAACACTAATGGGATTTAATTTACATTTAATAGAAGATGCAAACTTTTATTTCAACTAATGGTTTAATGGTGTACTAGTTGAGGTGATTTGTGAAACCTGTGTACGTAGTATCAACCCAATCTCTTCAATTATATTTTGTTGTAAATTCTAATAAATACATACAATACAAATTGAATATTAATATCCTAGATTTACTCTACTTTATCGATATTTTAGTATTAATTATATGAATTACAATATATATATTAGTCAAATGTGATTTTGAAAGTTTATACTCAAATGTATCTTGCAATTGATACATATCATGTACAAACACGTGGTTACATATATACATATATATAATAAATCTGTGTATGCGGGTTTTCAGGACTGGGTTTATCTTTGCCCTGAATCGACCCATATAAAAATATGGGTGAAAATTTTAGGCCTGGCCCACTCATATAAATTACATAGATCGGGCCTAGGTCGGATTATATGGGTCGGGACATGGGTCAGTGTGACGTCCCCAGATTTTGATTTCTCCAAACCCTATTGGGAATGAGATGTCAGAATCTGAAAACATCATCCAATCATATTAGAAAGCGATGCGGAAGCATAATACGCATACATGAACATACAACCATAACATACTCAACATTCAACATGTATTTTTATACAAAATGAATTATTACAAAATGATTTACATTTACATATTGAATGAAAATTCTACAAGTCTATGAACATGTATGCTAATAGGATCTTAACACAATAGGTACAACCTTGACAATTGGTCACTTTGCATCTTTTATTCCATGCTATCTCTGAACCTAAAACATACATGAAACAACAAATCAACACACAAGGTGTTGTGTACGTGGGTAGAAGGATACATACTTATATGCTTGCATAATTGAAATAACTTGAGAAAGAAAGATTAAAGGAAAACATTGTTTAAAGTGATAATCAGGTAAACATTCCTTTTATTGCATTCACTTTGATGTGGTTGTACTACACATACTTGCACTTGACTTACATCTAGTGTGGGAAATATAGTATCATCATACATCTAACATGGGCCAAGGAATCATACATCCATGTTAGGCAACATACATCCACACCAGGCTATGTGCTCTAGTAGCTACAACCCATCATATTCATTTATGTTCTATTAGATTTGGAAAAGTATAACTCATACTAGTTCAACCAAGCAATCATATCCAAATACGAGCATTCAAGATATTACATATCATAGGCAACCATAAAACTAGTCTTATACTTAATAAAACTCACGTACCTGAGTTCAGAGATTCATAGATATCTTTGATCATCTAGACAATCTGGTCATCACCTGATTAATAACAAATATTCATCATTAATACAAGGTTCACCGTTATTAATGGTATTTTGGTCCAGTTTAGGATTTAGGTCAAATCTAGGTTTCAACTGATGTTAAATATGGTTATGAAATTTTTATACTGATCTATATGTCATAAGTAAGGTCTGGTATGAATTTCATATTTTTATGACACTTTTCCTATTTTCTAGCATTAATATAAGGCTAAAAGCATCGAATTATGCATTAATGAGCAAAGACCTAATATTTAGCAATAATATTCATATTATATTCCATAAATTGGTTTCAGTAATCATTAGGATTCTATAAGAATTTTATGAGAATTTATGTCAACTGTATACAATTTATTTCATTTAATGAAATCTAATTGGGGTATTATCATCTAAACTATATAGGATCAGTAAATGTGCATCGAAGGACTGATCTAGGGATTTCATAATAAAGAGAGCATTTTTCTGAGTCTGTGGATATTTTGTTTGTATTTTTCTGACATTCCTATAATTTATCTAAGATCTGTGATATTTACCTCTTTTGACCACTCATGACCCGCCACGTGGCCACTAGGACACCTCCTGGCTTGTGTTGGGCCGGCTGGTTCGCTGGGTTAGACCCAGTTCAGGGTTTCTTCCCTAGCCCTTCTCCCTTCTCACGATCCATGAAAAGCGGCACCCTCTGCTCACGTCATTCTCCCTGATGGAACGACTTCTGTCACAAAGCAGGTCTCTGGCGAGAGACCACAACCATCATCCTACATGCGAATGCGTCCACTTCCGCCTCCTTGCGTGCTAGCACTAGGAACTTCTCCGGTAGGGTGACCGTCTGCTAGCGTTCATTCTCCTGGGTGTTGCACTCATGAGCTTCACAGAGCTCAGCGCCGCTGGTCGGCCAGACCTGATTGCATTCTCAGATTCATGCTCCACTCTATCCTTCTCGATTCCGTCTGCAGCACTGCCTCTGGGATCTAGCATCCCCGACGTCCTTTCCCTTCCGCCTGTGTGACTTCATGGATATGTCGTCGTGCGGCTCTCCTCCAATTCCTGGGTCTACACCGCCACTGTGGTCGACTCCGGTGAGGAACCGCCCACCTCTGGTCATCTTCTCAACCTCTCGTATCAAATTCGCAGTGGAACACACCCAACGTGAAGTCATTCCTGTATTCTCCAGCGTCGAGACTCCTCCTTCTCTCACATGACTCGAACCTTCCCGACACCGGCCTACTACTATGCGGGTGCCGTCGCTAGGCTGGAAGCTTGACGCCTGCTTAGTTCTCGGTCCAGGAAGTTTTGGCTTCTAATTTCTATCCCATCCACGTCGATGGATACCCTTCATCTAGTTGAAGATCATAGGTAGAGGGATGACGGGCCTAGGTGGGAGATTCACAGCTCCATGGTGGCATCTCGTTTGAAGCTGCAGTGATCAACGACCATGGCATGACCACGAAGAAGATGGAGGAAGAGAAAGAGCTCCAGAATCCTGGGGTGTTTGGAAATAGGTCCGGTGAAGGCTGGCCCAGTATGCTCTTTCATCTTTCCCACTCATTCACACTCTCTACGTGAGCCTCTTCCTGCTCGGAATTCATCACAGTGTTACCAGCAAGCCCTCCTCCTCTAGGAGTGGCCTCGCGAGGAGCCACAAATCCTCGGAGAACTGAGGAGGAGACCTGCGACTTCTCTTATCCTAAGGTAACCCGACTCATCAAAATAACGAGAGTTCTGATCTTCTACCCTTCAGGGTTTCACGCAAGGGATGTTACTTAGATCCGAAAAGCATGGCCATCAATAACAACATACCCAAGTCTCCGACGACTCAGTACCTCCACGAGGCCAACTCGCCATACATCAAGATATAGTCATAATCTTTCTATCTTAATAGTTCCATACTTGTGAAATACCAAAATAAAGAAAACATAGATCGTGGATAGTTTTCCCATGAACTGAACTAGTGATTAACTACCAAATCTAGTGATCAAAATAGCCTACTCAAATAAATACTCCCAAGTATGCTTAGTTCCCCGCTTATAATAGTATCCACAAAGTACTTGACTTTCCATAATATTTGAAAATCCATATTTCCATATTGACATTGACACCAAAATAAACAAATCTAAACACCATATATATATATATAGACTCATATAAATTCATTTGTTCAATGAATACTCAAACTGATGAATACCAAGATATACACCATGATTGAATTCAAATTAGTAGTCATCATCATCAACTATATCTCTAATCATGCATTTTGGGTGAAATTATTCTTATCTGAATAACAAGATCCTCAAGTTGAGTTCAACCATATACAAGCATCCTTGGTCAAAAATTTCTACATTTGATATCAAAATCCTAAAATCGAGGTCATCACATTCACCCCACCTTATAAGGAATTTCGTCCTCGAAATTTAACTAGTCTCATACCCAAGGGGACCACACAAAGTCTAACTTCATATATGCCAACAATTCTAGGTGCTAAGACTATCACCGTTATAGATGTACGCAAAGTTATCATCTTAGGATATAGAGCATCTAGGAGTGTACCCACCCCAGCTTATATAGGCCAATGCATCATCTATCATCTCAATCATTGTATGAAATTCTTTCATTCTAGGATTTACACCATCATAGTCCCTTAAGGATAAGGGTTCTATTCATAATTCTCAGGTTAAGAGGTATCACTCAAGGTTTCATATTTCATCCTACTACCTATGTAAGGTGATATCATGATTTCATGTCATTTAATATTTGGAATTTTCTCTCATAGCATCATTATTGGGGTTTAATCAACATCATTCCAATATTTCATCGTTAGAGGGAATAATTATTCATACTTACATATTAGGGTTTTCACCCTATTGTATGAGAGTTACCCTCAAACATAGAAGCATAGATTGAGGTTAATAACTATATTTTGCGATCATGTAACCCAAGATCCAAAAATGTCTTTATGTCTACCTCATGATGTCAGACGTATATCTTTCATGTAGGATATAGAGCGAAAGAGAATATACTAAGCCGATTTCATCATGATTTCAAACTTAGATATTTCATGCATGATATAGGAAGGGAATATAGAATAGGTCAAGCTTATATGAGTGACTCCTCATATATAAATCATCTATATAACTCAAGTGAGGTTTCTATCATCATATATTAAGAAAGAGAAGAAGAAGGGAGAACATGCATTTTGAGTGTCTTTTGCACAAAGCATCATACTCTCATAACTAGAGTTCACATATTACCTCACTTGCAACTAATGATGAGATCCACAAAAAATGTCACTCTAGCTAGGACCAAACTCAGCTAAAGGATTGACTTTATCATATGGGTCATCTACCCATCCTTTTATTTTACCCCATCCTCACATATAGATTTGAATCATGCATAAGGACTCAACTCAACACTCAAGAGTAATCTAGTATAGGACACTTTTTTTAACACATATCTCATATATTGGAGGCTAGGTCCTATGACCTTCTCCCTGTGGGTCTTACTCCTTCTAGAGTTCACCACATATCTCATCCTACCACTAGACATCCTCCTTGTATAAGAGCTTGAGGCTCATGCACACTCATCTCTATCTTAACTTAGCTTATCTTAAGTAGGGAAAAGGGAATGTACTTTCATCATTATGACTTAGCATAGATCCTCTAAGAGTGGATTCGTCTCATATAAAACTCAAATCTTAATAAGGAAACTTATACCATCATAGATCAAAGTTAGATAAGATTCTATATGCTTATTTCCTTCATCTTTCTTTTTTCTATCTATCTATCACATAACCTTATGAGGCTCTAGACATCTAATCTAGATCTATTCTCTCTTCTAGACTGATGTCACTCCCTTTTCACTTAGATTGCATGAACACTAACTACTCTCCAGTGTGAGGGACACATTTTACATTTACATATATTTAATAAAATATTATATAGTTTTTCTCCGAGAAAGAAGACGTCAGAGAAAACTGTCGAGGCTTGAGCCGATTAGAAAACAAAACCAAATCAGCAAAATCGAGTGTCCCACACACAGTAGATAGTCTAGTGTCATGTCACCTAGTGAAATTGTGAGAACAAGGTGTAGATTAGTGCAGCTACCCAATACATATGAGCTATATATGGAAAGGGTCTCACACACTTGTCTAAACCTAGTTCTCGAACATCTAGGTTCTAACCTAGAGGCTAAGTCAGAACTTATTCCTATAAAACAACTTACTAAGTTTCTAGGGTTTAAAGTGAAAGGTGAGATCAAGATTTTATGTTTTATGGTGAGAAAATGTCAGGTGTAGCTATTGTTCATGCTCTGATACCAACTGTGACGTCCCCGGATTTTGATTTCTCCAAACCCTATTGGGAATGAGATGTCAGAATCTGAAAACATCATCCAATCATATCAGAAAGCGATGCAGAAGCATAATACGCATACATGAACATACAACCATAGCATAATCAACATTCAACATGTATTTTTATACAAAATAAATTATTACAAAATGATTTACATTTACATATTGAATGAAAATTCTAAAAGTGTATGAACATATATGCTAACATGATCTTAACACAATAGGTACAACCTTGACAATTGCTCACTTCCCGTCTTTTATTCCATGCTATCTCTGAACCTAAAACATACGTGAAACAACGAATCAACACACAAGGTGTTGTGTACGTGGGTAGAAAGATACATACTAATATGCTTGCATAATTGAAATAACTTGAGAAAGAAAGATTAAAGGAAAACATTGTTTAAAGCGATAATCAGGTAAACATTCCTTTTATTGCATTCACTTTGATGTGGTTGTACTACACATACTTGCACTTGACTTACATCTAGTATGGGCAATATAGTATCATCTTACATCTAACATGGGCCAAGGAATCATACATCCATGTTAGGCAACATACGTCCACATCAGGCTATGTGCTCTAGTAGCTACAACCCATCATATTCATTTATGTTCTATTAGATTTGGCGAAGTATAACTCATACTAGTTCAACCAAGCAATCATATCCAAATACGAGCATTCAAGATATTACATATCATAGGCAACCAAAAAACTAGTCTTATACTTAATAAAACCCATGTACCTGAGTTCAGATATTCATAGATATCTTTGATCATCTAGACAATCTGGTCATCACCTGATTAATAACAAATATTCATCATTAATACAAGGTTCACCGTTATTAATGGTATTTTGGTCCAGTTTAGGATTTAGGTCAAATCTAGGTTTCAAATGATGTTAAATATGGTTATGACATTTTTATACTGATCTATATGTCATAAGCAAGGTCTGGTATGAATTTCATATTTTTATGACGCTTTTCCTATTTTCTAGCATTAATATAAGGCTAAAAGCATCGAATTATGCATTAATGAGAAAAGACCTAATATTTAGCAATAATATTCATATTATATTCCATAAATTGGTTTCAGTAATCATTAGGATTCTATAAGAATTTTCTGAGAATTTATGTCAATTGTATACAATTTATTTAATTTAATGAAATCTAATTGGGGTATTATCATCTAAACTATATAGGATCAGTAAATGTGCATCAAAGGACTGATCTAGGGATTTCATAATAAAGAGAGCATTTTTCTGAGTATGTGGATATTTTGTTTGTATTTTTTTGACATTCCTATGATTTACTAGGATTTATCTAAGATCTGTGATATTGACCTCTTTCGACCACTCATGACCCGCCACGCGGCCACTAGGACACGTCCTGGCTTGTGTTGGGCCGGCTGGTTCACTGGGTTAGGCCCATTTCAGGGTTTCTTCCCTAGCCCTTCTCCCTTCTCACGATCCAAGCAAAGCGGCACCCTCCGCTCGCGTCGTTCTCCCTGATGTAATGGCTTCTGTCACAAAGCAGGTCTTTGGCGAGAGACCACAGCCATCATCCTATCTGTGAATGTGTCCACTTCTGCCTCCTTGCGTGCTAGCACTAGGAACTTCTCTGACAGGGTGACCGTCTGCTAGCGTTCATTCTCCTGGGTGTTGCACTCGCGAACTTCACAGAGCTCAGCACCGCCGGTCGGCCAGACCTGATTGCATTCTCAGATTCACGCTCCACTCTATCCTTCTCGATTCCGTCTGCAGCACCGCCTCTGGGATCTAGCATCCTCGGCATCCTTTCCCTGCCGCCTGCGTGACTTCACGGATACGCCGCCGTGCGGCTCTCCTCTGATGCCTGGGTCTGCGCTGCCACTGTGGTCGACTCTGGCGAGGAACCGCCCACCTCTGGTCATCTTCTCGACCTCTCATATCGAATCCGCAGCGGAACACACCCAACGTGAAGCCGTTCCTGTATTCTCCAGCGCCGAGACTCCTCCTTCTCTCGCATGACTCGAGCCTTCCCGACACCCGCCTACTGCTATGTGGGCGTCGTCGCTAGGCTGGAAGCTTGATGCCTGCTTGGTTCTCGGTCCAGGAAGTTGTGGCTTCTAATGGCTATCCCATCCGCGTCGATGGATACCCTTCGTTGAGTTGGAGATCGTAGGTAGAGGGATGACGGGCCTAGGTGGGAGCTTCAGTGCTCCATGGTGGCATCTCATTTGAAGCTGCAGCGATCAATGACCATGGAATGACCACGAAGAAGATGGAGGAAGAGAAAGAGCTCCAGAATCCCAGGGTGTTTGAAAACAGGTCCGGTGAAGGATGGCCCGGTATGGCCTTTCATCTTTCCCAATCACTCACACTCTCTATGTGAGCCTCTTCCTTTTCGGAATTCATCACAGTGTCACCAGCAAGCCCTCCTCCTCCAGGAGTGGCCTCGAGAGGAGCCACAAATCATCCTCGGAGAACTGAGGAGGAGACCTGCGACTTCTCTTATCCAGAGGTAACTCGGCTCAACAAAAGAACGAGAGTGCTGATCTTCTACCCTTCAGGGTTTCACGCAAGGGATGTTACTTAGATCCGAAAAGCATGGCCATCAATAATGACATACCCAAGTCTCTAACGACTCAGTACCTCCACGAGGCCAACTCGCCATACATCAAGATATAGTCATAATCTTTCTATCTTAACAGTTCCATACTTATGAAATACCAAATTAAAGAAAACGTAGATCATGGATAGTTTTCCCATGAACTGAACTAGTGATTAACTACCAAATCTAGTGATCAAAATAGCCTACTCAAATAAATACTCCCAAGTATGCTTAGTTCCCCGCTTATAATAGTATCCACATAGTACTTGACTTTCCATAATATTTGAAAATCCATATTTCCATATTGACATTGACACCAAAATAAATAAATCTAAACACCATATATATATAGACTCATATAAATTCATTTGTTCACATGAATACTCAAACCGATGAATACCAAGATCCACACCATGATTGAATTCAAATCATTAGTCATCATCATCGACTATATCTCTAATCATGCATTTTGGGTGAAATTATTCTTATCTGAATAACAAGATCCTCAAGTTGAGTTCAACCATATACAAGCATCCTTGGTCAAAAATTTCTACATTTGATATCATGATCCTAAAATCGAGGTCATCACATTCACCCCACCTTATAAGGAATTTCTTCCTCGAAATTTAACTAGTCTCATACCCAAGGGGACCACACAAAGTCTAACTTCATATATGCCAACAATTCTAGGTGCTAAGACTATCACCGTTATAGATGTACGCAAAGTTATCATCTTAGGATATAAAGCATCTAGGAGTGTACCCACCCCAGATTATATAGGCCAATGCATCATCTATCATATCAATCATTGTATGAAATTCTTTCATTCTAGGATTTACACCATCATAGTCCCTTAAGGATAAGGGTTCTTTTCATAATTCTTAGGTTAAGAGGTATCACTCAAGGTTTCATATTTCATCCTACTACATATGTAAGGTGATATCATGATTTCATGTCATTTAATATTTGGAATTTTCTCACATAGCATCATTATTGGGGTTTAATCAACATCATTCCAATATTTCATCGTTAG
Organism: Alisma plantago-aquatica; assembly: GCA_963693085.1. Classification (NCBI taxonomy): domain Eukaryota; kingdom Viridiplantae; phylum Streptophyta; class Magnoliopsida; order Alismatales; family Alismataceae; genus Alisma; species Alisma plantago-aquatica. The sequence continues at coordinate 1,500,144,517 of OY856409.1, read as the reverse complement.
AGGGAATAATTATTCATACTTACATATTAGGGTTTTCACCCTATTGTATGAGAGTTACCCTCAAACATAGAAGCATAGACTGAGGTTAATAACTATATTTTGCGATCATGTAACCCAAGATCCAAAAATGTCTTTATGTCTACCTCATGATGTCAGACGTATATCTTTCATGTAGGATATAGAGCGAAAGAGAATATACTAAGACAATTTCATCATGATTTCAAACTTAGATATTTCATGCATGATATAGGAAGGGAATATAGAATAGGTCAAGCTTATACGAGTGACTCCTCATATATAAATCATCTATATAACTCAAGTGAGGAAAATCAAATTAAACTGACAACAGGAAATTCCATCATAAATTCTGGTAGAAAAAATAAGGAGAAGAAGAACAAACAAAGCAATGGTAGCCCTCAGAAGAGACATCTCTACAACACAAGAAGTATGATGAAGAGAGGGGTCGATGATCAAGAAGGTAACTCTTCTAAGATAAGCCAATATTTTTTGTTTCCCTACATCCCATGATTAATACAATAGTATGGAATATAAGGGGAGATATTTTATGGTTAAATCTAGTCATAACATTAAAGAATTGATAAAAAAAAGTCATTAGTATTAAGATTATAGATATTTTTGAACCGTAGATCTTAGAGGAGAAAGTAGAAACAAGGATAAGGAACATTGGTTTTATGAGTTCACACAGGGTTGAAGCCTGTGGATTCTTTGGTGGAATTTGGTTACTTTGGAATGAGACCAAATGTGACATTCAAATTATTCAAAGTCACCAATACGATGTACATTTCTATGTCAATAGAAATGAACACTACACTTTAATTTATGCTAGTCCAAATCTAGGGGGAAGATGAATTCCCTGAGAGCACCTTATTCAACTTAGCAACACCATTACTAAACCTTGGATTGTAATGGGAGATTTTAACTACATGTTACCTCTAGATGAAAAGATTAGAAGTAATAAACTTAATTTTAGAGAGGCAACTAACTTCAATAATGCCCTAATTCCTATTGGCCTAACTGACATTGGCATCACGAGATATAAGTTCACCGAAAAGAATGGATTGCTTCATGAAAGACTTGATAGAGTAGCTGCAAATGTTGAATGCATCCATGATAATAGTAATTTCATTTGTGAGAATCTTCCCAAAATAGGTTCTGATCATAATTCTATTGCTCTAATTAAAGTTCAGATCAACGACCACTAAAGGAGATTTAGAATGAAAGCTTCATGGAAAGAACACCATGATTTTGACAACATTCTCAAGACCCATTGGGACAATAATGATTACTTTCATGATGCACTAAATGAGACAAAGAAGATGTTTTCCAACTGGGAGCATAACACCATGATGAAATTGAAAAGAAACCAGAATATGCTCATATTCCGTATTAATAAACTCCAGTGGGATTTAGAAGAGAACTATAATGTAGAAAAGATAGAGTCTATATTAAGATGGAAGACAAACTGGATACCATCTTATAGAAGGAGGAGAAACACTGGAAACAACAACACCATATCAATTTTCTTATATATGGAAATAATAACAGTAAGTTCTATCATGCATTTCTCAAAAATAAGAGAGGAAAAAATTGTATAAACACCCTACATAACAGCAATGGAGAATGGGTAACCGATAGCAATAAGCTAAAGCAAATGGTTTGCGACCACTTTAGAACTCTGTTCACAACATCATCTACACTGACACATCAAGCTATGGAGGTTAAGATAGGAGTCTTCAAGAAGCTCATTGCTAGAATGGAATGAGAGCCAGCTGCCAACCCCACTGAATACAAGGTATGGAGAATACTGAAAAATACAAACTCGTACAAAGTTGTTGTCCCAGACAGTACTGATACTTGTTTATGAAGAAGAACTAGAAAATCATCACATGCACTGTCCTCGGATCTATTAGACTCATGCTAAATGGGGGGACCAATCCACAATGCATGGGATATTTGAGCATTGTGTTGATCCTAAAGTTCATGAAGCATGTTAACTGCAATCATCTAAGTCCTATCTCACTCAATAACACCTTTTTGAAACTAGCATCCAAGGTCATAGTGTAGAGAGTCAAGAAACATATACCACACTGGATATCATCTGCTCAAACCAATTGTGTATTGGGCAGGAACATCTAAGATAATATTGATCTGGTCTAATAAATAATCTACAACATGCATAGAAAACAGTCATTGCCTCAAATGGCTGTTAAGGTTGATCTTTCATAATCATATGACAAAATGTTTTGATATTTCATTGTAGATACACTAAATAAGGTACATTGTCTGGAGAATATTAAGCATTATGTCATCAACTCACTGTCAATTGGTGCTACTAGCATTATTTAGAACGGGAAGCACTTCTGAGCTTCAAAACCTCAAGGGGGTTGAGGAATGGTGACCCATTGTATCCTTACCTATTTTTCTTGTTCATGAAAAAACTCACATAGTTGATAGACAAGTATGTCAGAGAAGGCACATGGAAACCTATTAAAATGTCCCAACAAGGACCCACTGTGTCACATATAAGCTTTGCAGACGATATTGTAATTTTTTCAAAGATGTTTATGGAATAGATAGAAATCATAAACAAATGTTTCAAAGCATTTGAGAAAGCTTCTAGTCATCTGATCTCAGTAGAAAAGTCCAAAATTTTCTTCTCCACATCTGTTGATCATTAGACAAAATCAAACATATTTACTGCTAGTATCATCCTTGAGACTATGGACTTAGAGAACTACGTAGAAGTCCCTATTATGCATCAAAGGGTAAAGAAATCAACCTACACACATCTTGTGAACAAACATTGAGATGAATATTAATGTCTAGGAGGCCCGTAATTTACCTCTAGCTGGTACAATATGCCTAGACAAATCTATCCTCACTACCCTCCCTACGTATACCATGAAAACAATATAGATCCCTACAAGCATATACAAGACAATGGACAATACTATCATGAGGTTCATATGAGGAGGAAATCATAAGCCAACACCAACCTCTTTTGTCGCCTGGAGCAAATTTTCCTCAAGTATGGAAAAAGGTGCCCTAGGCATTAACTCGATGTAGTCCTAGAACAAAGCAATCTTGTGGAAAACTACATGGAACTTCAAGAATGATAGACTTTCTCTATGGAGGGACGAAAGCGTGAATATTAGAACTATATTGGTCATAAAGGATGCTGATCTACTCCCTTTTGGAGGGCCATTTTCTTAGGAACAAACTTCATACAAGCAAATTATACAAAAAATAATAACACTGGAGAGGACATTCTAGTTTGTATTGACAACTGGGTGTCCTATACTAGTACAAAAATGATATATCACGTCACATTTGATGGTGTTTGTTAAACATAAAAAACCGACTCCATAAACCAACAACGTCAGCTAAATACTACAACCGTCACCAATATGTGAAGTATGTCCGATTAACAAAAGACATGGGTACTAGTTTTACTATAACGCCAGTTTGTTTGCCAAAAAAATCGACTTCTAAAATTTCCTATGAAATACAATTTTCCAGGGAATAAAATTTGCCTCCAAAATTTTCAATATGAAGTTAGTTGTACCAAAACTGATGACAAATGTTTTTCACCATTGCCCCACAAAAAATTGTATCCCTTATTAGTTGTCGATTCTTTGTCAAAAACTAAAAACTAATAACCCTTTGCGAGACAAAAATTTTTCCGTCATTAGTCATCAGTTTTTGACAAAGAACCGACGAATAGGTATTTTCGCGCATTGTCTCTGTGAAAATATTTTTCCCTCAATTAGCTTCTTTGGTGTCATTTTTGTTAAGCAATCGACAACTATGGTAACAAAATTTTTTTATGATATGTGAATAGACGTCGGTTGTTATCAAGAAACCAACGACTTAAACCCTAATCATGTGCAAATTTTTTCTTTAAACTTGCACTTAGTTGTTGGTTTTTCACATGTGATCGACGCCTATTGGTGTTAGGCGTCGGTTTTGGCAAACAACCGACGACTAAAGGTAACTTAATACCACCCATGCGAAATAGACTCTTCCTCTTCTCTATTTCATCACGATTTCATTAGAGAAATTCCGCTACCGCCGATCATCTTTCTCTACATTGTTGGTCTTTCTTGCTACGTGTCGTTGGCTTCCTCACAGCCACCGTTGTTGTGGAGTTGTTGATGTGTCGCTGCTGAGGAGATGCTACTGCTAAGGAGCCACCGATGCAGAGAGCTTTGCACCGCCATTGAGGAGCCACAGGGTCTGGGAGGATGTCGCCGCCGGTGAGGAGCTCTGCGCTCACTATCAAACACCACACAACTGCCGTTTGAGGAGCTTAGTGCTCACTACTACCGGAGCTCGGGCCTGACCTGGCCTGAGGACACTAGAGCTAACTGGTACCTACATGAGGAGATTCTGCTTCCCCTTGTGCTTGGTAGGTTTGATATCCCCAAACTGCTCCCCTATATTACAATAAAAATTTATGCATGTTTGAGCCATGAATCGAATTTGACAAATATTTGAACTATATCTTAACTTGATAAAAATGAAATATGACCTAATGTGCATATTGCTATATTTGAGACCTAATCTTTTACACATTTCACCCTAATCTTGTATCAACTATATTGGTCAAATCTTGTGATCAATCTATCTATGATATTAAAACCCTAATGTTAGATCTCTGATTTTGTAGTGATGTGTCACCCTAACATCTACATGAATCCATATTGTATGATGTAGATTAATGATGGTAATGCATGAGCTAGTTTGAAATTTTGAAATTAGTTATGAATCTCTCTCCCTAGGTCATGAATAATTTATGTGTAATGATTATCTTGATGATGAACATGCATGGACATTGGAGATGTTGAAATCAATGTTATAGAGTATGGTACCTAGTCTAGGGTATGATTAATACTATAAGATGTTGGTATTGTAAATACATACATGCATTTTATTGTCCTAGAAACCCATCTGAGATTTACTCATTAAGAGTAAATCTTGGATAGCCCCAAGTTTGGCACTGTTCTTGAACACTTAATCTCACTTAGGATGTAAGTGTATAATGTATATTTAGTTTTGACGATGTTTCTTCAACACTTCCCCGTTTGTTCTCTAAGTACATATGTTGGTGGGCAATTGTCCATGTACATTAGTATACTTGGAGAATTGCGGGGAAATGCTGCCAAAATCTTCTTGAAAATTGAATACACACTATACACTTACTAATGAGACTAGGAGTTCAAGAATGGGATTGGTGGTACACATTTATTATATATAAGACCTTAAACCCTAATATTTTAACCCTAATCCTTTAACATTAAACCCTAATATATACTTGTTTTCTCTTTGATCATAGAATGGATAGATCATGGATATCCATTCCAAATCATTGCTCCTTAGAATTTGTTGTTGGTCTTGATCAGTTTATTAGATTTGTGGAGGATCATAGGAAACATCTTGGGGATAGGTTCTATTGTCCATGTAGGCATTGCGGTAACAACTTGAACGTCAGCACTGGTGATGAAATCAAAAGTCATGTCATGCGCAATGGGATTGTACAAGGCTATACAGAATGGTACTGGCATGGAGAAATTTTAAACCTGAAATCAGTAGATGTCAATACTTGTGCTTATGTGGAAGAAGATGACGTAGATGTGAACTAACCAATTGTAATAGACATCGTTGATGAGATGTTTGATAATTGTGGGGTAGAGCATATCGATCCACCTCCCATGTTTAGGAACATTGTGCATGATGTTGAGAGACCATTATACACAATTTGTACTAAGTTTATGAAGCTTAGTGATGAGTTGAGATTGTATAAGCTGAAGGCTAATAATAGATGGAGCGAAAAACGCTTCACGTCATTGTTGTCTTTGCTGAAAGAAATTCTTCCTGAAGGAAACGAGCTTCCAATCTCAACATACGAGTTAAAGCAATTATTGTTCCCAATGGGAATGGAGGCTAAGAAGATACATGCATGTGTGAATGATTATGGTATATTATTTCAAAAGGACTATGTGGATTTGAAAGATAGTCCAAAATGTGGGGCGTCAAGGTATAAAATGATGACTTCAGGGAAGTCCAAAACTTATTCTCATGCCAAGGTGATGTGGTATTTACCTATAATACCATGGTTTATATGCTTGTTTGTCAATCCGATAGATGCGAAGAATTTGAGGTGGCATGCAGAGGTTAAGAAAAATAATGATGGGATCCTACGACATGCATCTTATTCCCCATAGTGAAAGAAGATTGATTTATTATACCATGAATTTGGTGAAGAAGTCAAGAATCTAAGACTTGGGATTTGTATCAACGGGATGAATCCATACAGGACATTGAGCAGCCAACATAGCACTTGTCCTGTTATGCTTGTTATATACAATCTTCCTCCCTAGTTGTGTATGAAAAATATGTATGTTATGTTGTCGTTGTTGATATCGGGCCCTAAACAACCTAGAAATGATATCAACATTTTCTTTGAACCTCTGATTGATGAGTTAAAGAAACTCTGGGGTGAAAGTGTGACGACTTATGATGCTTCACGTAGAGAGAAATTTCGTTTGCATGATATGTTGTTTTGCATGATTAATGACTTTCCAGCATATGGGAATTTGTCTGGATACAGTGTAAAAGGATCTAACGCATGTCCTATATGTGAAGAGAACACTGATTTAGTATGACTAAAACATGACAGTAAGACTGTATATCTTGGTCATCGAACGTTTCTTCCAAAATTCCATCTGTACTGAAGGTTGCGCAAAGTGCTCAATGGATGGAATGAGGAATGGAGTGTGCCTAAACATATGCCAGGGAAGGTTGTTTATGATAGAGTAAAAGACTTATTCAATGAATTTGGTAAAAGATCATAATGTACCATGCCCCCACAAAGTGATAAATCTTTATTCAAGAAGAAGTCAATACTTTGAGATCTTCCTTATTGGAGTTCTTTGGCAGTTAGGCATTGTATTGACGTCATGCATGTTGAGAAAATTTTTTATGATAGCGTCATTAGTAATCTGTTGAATATACCAGGTAAGAATAAAGATGGGATCATATCCAGAATGGACCTACATGAAATGGGAATAAAGAAAAAATTAACAGAAGTAGTTAGTACTGATCGGAGAACATATTACCTCCTGCTTGATACACATTGTCTAGAAAGGAGAAGAAAGTTTTTTGTGAATGCTTGGTTAATGTTAAGGTACCACAGGGTTACTCTTCCAACATCTATAGATTGGTATCAATGAAATGTTTGAAGTTGATAGGTCTTAAATCTCATGATTGTCACACTCTAATGCAACAAATATTGCTCGTGAACATTTGATCTATACTGCCGAAGCATGTAAGGTTTGTAATCACCAGACTTTGTTTCTTCTTCAATAGCCTATGCAGTAAAGTTATTGATCCTAAGAATCTCGGCAACTTGCAAAGAGAAGTGGTTGTTACCCTATGTCATCTTGAGTTGTATTTTCCTCCTTCATCCTTTGATATCATGGTACATCTTGGTGTCCACTTGACTAGGCAAGTGAAAATGTTGGGACCAATTTTCTTACATTGGATGTATCCTTTTGAACGATACATGAGCATTTTTAAAGGTGATGTTCAAAACCATTATCGTCCTGAAGGGAGTATCATCGAGGGTTATGAGGCAAGAGAGGATATGGATTTTTGCAATGACTTTCTGAGTGGTAATGACGCTCCTGTAAATGACAAAAATATTGAGGAGTATTCTGGAAAATGGATTTTAGGATCATGGATGAAAGTAATCAGCCATGAGCTGTTGGAACAAGCTCACTTATATATTTTACACAAAATCGATGAAGTGAGTGTTTATATCACGGAACATACCAATTTCATCAAGAAACAATATCCTCGAGCCAATTCAATGTTGCTTGTTAGAGAGCATAATAAGACATTTATTAAGTGGTTTGAAGACAAAGTCTAACATCAACTATCTCAAACACCAAATAATATTTCTTAAAATATCAAATGCCTCACCTTTAAACCAAAATTGAATGTTATGTCTTATGAAGGGTTTGACATATATGGGTTCCCATTTTACACAAAGCGTAAAGATGATAAGAGCGTCGTTCAAAATAGTGGGGTCATCCTTCAAGTGTCTTCATTGTTTTTTCTAGTGCAAAAGATAAGAGTCCATGTGAAGCTAAAATGTCATATTATAGTGTCATTGCAGACATATGGGAGTTTGACTACGTAGATTTCAGAATTCTTCTCTTTAAGTGTAATTGGGTTGAAAACACCAAAGGAGTTATAGTGCATGAATTGGGTTCCACATTAGTGAATTTTGAAAAGATTAGCGAGAAGGGTGAACCATTCGTATTGGCATCACAGGGGAAATAAGTATTTTATATCGATGATCCTACAAATAAAAAATGGTCAGTTGTTCTTCATGGTAAAAGACAATTCATTGAAGATCATATAGATGAAGAAGACTACTATGATAATTATGATGACTCAAGTCAAATCTTAGTTGGGTTGCCAACATCAAATATTGAAGCTGACAATGACTTATATGTGAGTACATATCACACTGAAGGAATGTTAATTGATAAAAAATCTCAATATTAGAAGCATGTTTTTATTTTATTTTTAAATTTATATGTTTTTTTATATTAAATGTTAAATGTTTGATTTTTTTGTATGACACCTTTATATGGTTGACCATGAATATGATGATCATGATGATGATTACCATGAGGGTGAGGCATCACCTCACAATGTAAGTTTTACAATATATCCTATATGTAGATATATATATATGTCCATTTATAAGTTATATCCTATATGTATTTTTTTGTCAATTTTTAGGTTGATGATGTACCCCCTAAAAACCTTATAGCACTTGATGAGCAGCAAAAAAAATTGAAAAAATCAGGGGCATCACTATGATGAACAAGTTACTACAATAAAGAGGCAATGTACCAAAATTGGTTGTGGATTTTTGATCATGCAGGAAATCCAATTGGGGTCAAACGCAGCTCATTTGTTTCATATATTGGGCTTCTTACTCACAACCATTGTGTTGTAAATGTAGAATCTTGGCATATAGTTTCTAAAGGGAAGAAAGACTTAGTATGGAAATAACTATGTGTGAGATATTATCATTTGCAATTCTATTTTTAAAGTTATTTACAATTCTATTTTTTAGAATACTCTATTAAATATATAAAAATTTGCATAATATATTTGAACTAGATGAAAGCCTACATCATAAAAAGGTGATGCAACATTGTGGGAGGGTCCTAAGGAACTATAGGACAACTCTCAACTGACAATACATACGAGATGCTGATAGGAGGAAGAAGTCAGCCCTTGAGCAATGAAACTACCTGGACCCGGCTGAGTGGAAGGTGTTTGTTACCAGGAGAAATACGGTTAAATTCAAGGTATTAAGCATCACTCCCAATTTAATCAATATACATTCTTATGAATTCACCTATTCATGATTGACCTTAAATGTTACTAACCAATTCAATGTGATTACTAACAAGGCTATGAGCGATGCTCAAAGAGCAAGGTGTGCACAACATGTGCATGACCATACGATGGGTCTAGGTGGCTATGCAGCTCTTCACCAAAAACTATAGACGTCTTCCGTTCAGTAGCCTACTGCTCCTAATACTGAGACTGGTGAGTCCTCTACTATTACTCCCGCACCTCTGGATTACCATGATGTGTGGATAGATGGGAGGCAAAACAAAGAAGGAGATATAACCAACCGCGCAAATGTTGAGGTGTCTATAAAAATGGTAAAATTCAACTCTCAGAGCAATTAGTATAGATGCTTGTTATGTTTACTTACTAATTTCTATTGATGATGATTAACAGGAGCTTTACGAGCAGAGGAAGAAAGGCTCGTTCATCCCTGAGGGCACAAGGATGAATTGATTATTTCTCTCGATAACTAAGAGCATCCTGGACGTGTTAGGGATGCAGGAGCTAGAGTGGGCCTAAGAGAATTCTTTGGGCCATCATAGCGCAAATATATCCAAAAAGGGGAAATTTCAAAAGCTGAGGTAACCTATTCTTTATTTAGAATGTTATTAGAAAGGAATTCATGAATCAAAAAGAGTTTCTTTTGGCCATGTATAGGTAGATGACATAGTTGATAAGAGAGTCCAGGAAGCACTGAGCAAGTGGCAGGCATCTCAGTTTGCCACTCCGACAGTACATGTGGCATGTCACTCTTCCCCTATGATAGAGGTGGTTGGGAGTGATCCTATAGAGGTGGTTGGGAGTAATCCTATAGACCCACAACCTAGCCTGTCCACTATAAATATTTTTGTGATATAGTAGTTAGTCTTTTTAAGATGATATGTTTATTTATGTATATAACATACTCTATGTAAATTTGTAGGGGTTGAAGCAATGTTGTCTAAAATTGAAAGAATTCATCATTACAGAGGGAAAGGCTTACCCACGCTTTCCAGGGCACATGATTCATGGCACAACAGTTGCTGATGGTGTGGTTCGTGTGAGCCCGAGGCTTGTGTTTGCTACTTGGTGGCAGCATCCATTGCCATATGCCCACCCAGATGCTGACACACTTGGTGAAGAAGAAGGCGGAGTGGTCTTGTGGCCCAAACCGGATGTCATCTACACTGATCATGTATGGTAAATTTACATTATGTTAAGAAAGTATATATGTATATACATGACAATTGATATGAAATTATATATACAAGACAAAGGGAAGAAACCCACTACAGTTCGTCCTCCTCCACCTCCACCTCTTCCGGAAGTTCCTGGTTGTTTGGAAAGTACCTATACGACTCATTAGGTCCTCAATGTAGGGGTATGGAAATATGGATAGGCGAGCATCCCGAAAATTGTCCTATGATTGTTTCTATTAAGGAGGAGGTTGTAGGCCAAGCATATAATAATAATATATTTGTACAAGATATTTTGGAGTTGTTTACTTATGCTTGGCTAAATACATCTATGATAGAATTTTGGATATGGTGAGATCTAATTTATATATCTATATACCTTGTTTATATACGATGATTTATTTTCTTGTATATTAATGCATACATAATATATGTTTTGCAGCCACTTACATAGGGTCTGTAAAGAATTTTCATTTACCCATGTGGGATTTCTAATTCCATCGTTGATCAGTCTTGTACATAAAGGCCTTTCATCAGTTACCTTATATTTCTCTATCGCTTTTAAATTTTTTTGTAAAGCAAAGAAGAGTGTGATAATAGCTCCATTCAATGTTGAGTAAGTTTACTTTGCTTATATTTGGACTTAAGAAAATTACATTTTGTTGTGGATTTTGAGTTATATATTTTTAACTTTCTTATCTCTAGTGGTAAGCATTGGGAGTTACTAGTTTTTGTCCCTAAGACGTTGACTATTTATTATCTAGACCCTGAGGGGAAGGAATTAGACAATTTAGGACACAATGAAAACGCCATTATTCACGTGAGAAATTTTTTATGTTTATATCCATTAACATCTATTATAACATTACTATTTACAAATGCAATTTAATGTGTTACATTAACGTATAGGGCTTTAAAATATTACTAAAAATCTGGAGGAGACATGTGCAAGAAAAAGAAATCGTTAGTCTGGGAGAATGTGAAAGTAGTTTCTTGACTCCAATGCATATATTATTTATGTGAACTATGCTTATTTTTATTTATTAACATTTTGTATGATGAAATTTATAGTGTGTTGTACAAGATAATGGCTGGGCATGTGCATACTACGTGATGCAGTACATGGACCTAATTGTCAGATATGATGCATAAGAAATCGAAAACATACAATAGGTATTATATAGTCTTGATCATCATATATAAGTATAGTCTCATTAGATAATATGAATATATCAAACTTATTAATTGTATATACATGTCATTCTCTTTTTAGGTGTTAAAAACTAGTGACTTCACTATAGGGGAAAAGTTATTAGATGTACATGATCCCAATACGATGGAACAATTAGATGACATAAGAGAACAATGGGAAAAACATTTCAAAAGGGAGCCAATTTTCGATTATAATTGGGGTAGTGATGATGATAACGAATGAAATTTCTAAACTTTGATAATTATTTTAGTATTTGATGACATTTCTAAACTTTGAAAGACAAGCTTATATGTACATGTGTGAATGATTTTTTTAATTATCTTATTGAAATTTGATCTATATACATGTGTGTGAATGTGAAGATGAATGAATGAATGTGCTTCTACATGTGTGTGAATGTGAAAAGAAATCAATGAATGGAACTGTAGGTTTCTACATGTGTGTGAATATGAAAATGGTTGAATGAATGGAACTGCAGGTTTCTACATGTGCGTGAATGTAAAAATGGTTAAATGAATGGAACTCCAGGTTTCTACATGTGTGTGAATCATGTGAATGAATAAATTGTGTTTCTACATGTGTGTGAATTACATGATGTATATATAATCTTGATCATCTTGTTATTGTAGGTTTGTGGCCTATTGTTAGCTGAAATCAAAAGATGTTGTAAACCTATAGTTTAGAAATGAACTGTAGATTCTACATTTTGCTGTCCAGCCAGACAGCAGGCATGCAAGCTGATAATAAAAAAAAACAATATATAGTCATCAGTTATTTAAAAAACCCATCACCCAATGTCAAGGATGCTGGTTAAATATAGGAAACTGACAGGTATGCTCTAACCCAGGCCAATGTTTTTTGTTCGAGCATGGAGATAAGCATCGGTTACTTATCAAAAACCTGACGATTGTACCGGATTTTTTTTCGAGATATGGTGATAGGCGTCGATTATCTAAGACATGACCAATGACTATGGTCCTAATACTGTCATTTCTTTTTTTTTGGTTGCAAATGGGGTTGGATCTATGTCATCAGTTCTGGAACCAATGTTGTATGATTCAACCTTTACTTTCACCCACATGGGTGTCGCTTGAAAATCAATGTAAAAAGCCCATTTTAACCGACGTTAAAGGTGGTATCTGTATTAGTGAAATTAGGGGAAGCTTATGGACGTCACCCTACAACTAGTCGTAGAAAGTGTCAGGGACTTGAAAGTAGCTAGCTTGGTTAATTTGAATGGAGAATGGGATGTAGATTTTCTAAAGATATGTATACCTAATGATTGTACATATTGCATCTTGAATATACCTATCCCACAAAAGAACAATAAAATAGATACATGGATCTAGAAGAACAATCTGAGGGGTAGGTATACGACCATGTAAACATATGAATTATTCATGAAGACAAAGAGAAACATATAGAGGGTCCATGGATAACAACCTGTAGTCAAAAGGTCCCTAGAAAGATAAGAGTTTTCATGTGACTCGTATCCCACAAAGCAATCATGGCCAACAATAGGAGGAAACAAAGGAAGTTCACCGATGATGTTATCTATCCTAGTGTTGGAGCAAAGATTAAATCTCTCTACATGCTTATAGAGATTATCCGTCAGGAACTCTAGCACCTGAAATGGAGGCCACCTCATGGAGTGGTTGAAGTTGAATATGCAGACAAATGAAGAACATAGGATGAGATTTGTTGTTGCATGTTGGTCATCTAGAACTCTAAAAGTGGAGAAGTCTCTGAGAACCTTCACACTACCACTGAAAGGAAACTAAACATGATAGACTCATTGTGTAATGATATTACCAAGGTATGGGGCCAACAAATGAAAGAGATTTATCGAGATAATTTTTGGGATTATAGATGGATCATCTTACCATGAGGAAGGGTGTGTATGATGATAGATGTAGCACTTAAAGGAAGTCATTTTGTGATCGCCTCCGACATCCACAATTGGAATGGGGAATGGCAAAGAGGAGTAGCTTGCTCAATTTGAATCCTTAGTAGAATCAGATAGCATCATTTCTATAGAAGCCATTGAGGGACATGCTGACAACTTTCCTAGACTTCTACCTTGCATAAGATCTATTAATAAAGAACTACAAGAAGCTAAAGACATGTAGATTATGAAGGTGGACCGCAAACTGAATGGAGTTGATGCTTCTCTAGATAAGCACCATCTAAAAACATCTAAGGAGGGTCTATCCTATGTTGATCCCCCCCTCGACCCAGTGAGTCATCGTCTCCCCTTTCCTCTATGTAATGGTAGAATTTCTACCAAATTTCCATTTTCAATAGCTAATGTAAGTATATTTATGGTTATCACTGCAAGAGGAGGGCGAGTTGAATAAGATTACCTCCTAACTTCTCTAAAAAATAAGAAACAATCTATTAGAACCATTCCCATATGTGGTTGGTTAAATCGTGTTTAAAATTCTTGCATTGTTTCACATGACCATTCACATCTATCACTCTAAGAAATATAAATTTCATAGCCTCAAGGTAAACTTCAATATGACCCTTGGTCACTTTAAGGGAAAAATTACTTTTATACTTTTTTTTATGGGGTTAATTAATGATTTGACATTTATCTTCTTCCAGTTAAATATGTCTTTAGGTAGGGAATCCTCCTCTCCTTTGATATCTTAATGATAGCATTTCCACTCACTCTCACACTTTCATATTGGTTATTATAATAATTACTCATATTTTCTCCTGTTTAAATAATTCAAATCATAAATCCCCATACAATACACCGATGATGCACTTATGTTCATTAAATCCACTTTCAAAACAATCACTATGGTCACGACATTCTATTTACATTTCAACATATCCCGACTTGAGATAAAATTAAAAAATCATCCATATTTGGTGTCCATCTATTTTGTGACATATTTAAATGTAAGGTGAAACCCTTTTAGTTAAGTATTAGGGTATGACTCTTTCACCTTACAAAATTTAGTTCTCTATATATGTTTTATTAGTAGAGAAAATGAGTGTTATATTAGCCATGTGACAATCCAAAATTCTCCCTAGAGTAATAAAACCTTGCATACTCTTTTGTCTCTGACACACATGTGTAAAAACACATTAGTTGTACCCTGTTACTGTCGAAAGATGGCAATATGACAAATAAAAGTTTGGAGAAATTTCTTTAGCATGAACGAAATAATATATGTTAGTTACATCAAGTTAATTAATTGACATATAGAGATTGAAATGTCATGTAAGTTTTGGTCTCATATATCTCTTCCCACATTTGAAATACCTAACCAAGACAGAATTGCAAGAATACTAAAATTTGCATGTTGAATACAATTTTTCATAAATATTATAGAGATGGTAATTTATGGAATAACTTTGAAAAGGGAAATGCTCCAAATTTTGAAGATAATCATATCTAAAACATAATAATAGAAATTATGAATATTATCTTCAAACTCTCATCACAACATTGAATTTTGGTAAGACCTCTGGCTGGCTAAAGGAAAAATCATAATGTATGGTCTCACGTTAAAAGGAGAGCGAGTTCAAACTCACTAAAATCATTTTAAGAAAAGTCAATCCTTCACCTCAAATAGGAATTGACTTGAAAATACCTCTTCTCAGATGAGTTGGACTAATTGACCACTATTAGCATCATTACAGGAACTTTACCTAGATTGTGATAAAATACTTCATGGAATGAGGTGGCACTTGCAAAGTTTCTATGTATTATCTAAATACTAAAATCCCTCTATGTTTAAAATTTATATATATATATATTCCTCTTTAAAGACTATAGGGCATGATAAAACCATACCAAGACATAATTATAGGAAGAATAGGAAGTTAAGACAACCCCACCCTAAAGTAATCACACACACATACGCACACAGTCACATAAAGACTCTCTCACACACATACACCATAGACATGCATCCCCCAACACACATGTGTGCTTCTGCAAGCACACACATGTATATATATATATATATATATATATATATATATATATATATATATATATATATATATATATATATATATAATAGGAACACTACAAACAATTTTTATGGTGGTTGCAATTTGGCCATAGCCTATGTGTCAAATAGATTTTGGTAGGAGGTAATTCACATGCTCTTCAACTTATGTTTTGTAAGAAACCTCAGTATCACATTCATTAACCATTAATGGTTGTTGCATTTTGTGTTAGACATAAAGGAATAATTTGTTGTTTAGAGAGAATTCTACTCCTCACTTATGTTAGATACACTCGATATTACCAAAACTTTTCTAGATGCTATTGATGTTGTTGATGACATAGACATAGATGACCTATATGTTTAGTTGTTCTAGTTTTTAGTCTAGTTGTTGATCATATAAATCTTTCTAGGCTATTTTGTATTACACATCTGGGCACATGTTCTGAGCTATACTATTTTATCATCTAGCTTTCATCATCTTGACTTGTAGTTAATATTTTGAGAACTTACTTTCTGGGTTGTAATCTTAATCCTTTGTCCACTTACTCTTTGATTTACTATATCTCATGAGTTGGTGCCATATTTTATCATATTTTGATTATGACTTAGATTGTTTGTTCCTCTCGTCTTTGTTCTGAATGTATTCTTTGAGATTGCATGTATGCTTGATTGTTCTTGGAGAAGACCTGTTATGTTCTCTTCCACCCCCTTCCTTATTGATAATGTCAAAAGGGGGAGAGAAGTTCAATTTTTTGATGCTCAAGCATATTACTTTTATTGCCTTTGTGATCCCTTTCTTGTTCATTATATGATGTATGATGTGACTTGCTAAAGGACCATATAGTATATATATGTCATGTTGCTTTGTGTATATAGATTAACTATGAAGGTCAGAATAAGCATAGATTGAGGGGGAGAAATTCACATTGTTCAAATCATGAATCCCCTTGCAATTCACAAGGAAAAGGTATAACGCCAATATCCTTTTCAATATGATTGATGAATGGTTTCTCATTATCTAAAAGGGGGAGAATGTTGACTTGAGAGTTATACATTGACCATATTTTGATAATGAATTAACCATTCCATTCCTATGTATCGAAATGTTTGTTCAAGATTGATTTCAGGCTTTAGGTACATGAAAAGGGTCGAATTACACAAGGCCTATCTTGTTGAAGTTCAAGTCAAATGCAATGCAAGTGTGCAATTTGGGAAATCACTCTGAATGACCTTAGATAATTTTTCTAATCACTTGTATTGATGATATGACTTGTAACGAAGATGAGAAAAAATCAAGGACACTTAATTTAATGTTTTAATCACTCATATGTCAATTTAGAAAATTTGTCACTAGTTGTTTATCAGTCGAGTTTCCAACTAGACCGATCCTATGATGGATTTTCTAAAGATGACCCATCGGTTGAGTTGCACACTCACAGAACTCGACTGACCGACTCACTGAGCAAAACTGATTTTAGTTTATCGATCAAGTTTCCCAAAGAAAACTCGACCGAAAATTTGAAAATTGGATTTGACATTTAGTAGATTGGTGGAGTTACCATTACTAAAACTCGACGAAATGTACTGTATGAAAAATGTGAAAAAGTGATGATAACCATTAGTGAGTTGTTTTGGGAAAAAATATATTCGTTGGATCCTGGAAAACGGCTATATTTCAACCCTAAGTGATCCCACACTCAAGGAAACACCCCCAGCTATAAATAGGACCCATTGGAGTTCATTCCAAGTTTTCTCATTCGTTCTATTCTAAGTCCTTGCTATAGTTGAGTGTGTTGCAACTCCTTGAGCCCCTTTCTCTCTCTAGTTTACACTTCATTTTGTGATTATGAGTGAGATAGGCCATTTCTAAGAGAGTTATTTCCTTGTGCTTGTAGAGCTCTCATTCCATTCCATCTTCCCTACCCCTTTCCTTCATTAAGAAAAGGTGAAGAAAGCTACTCTGAGTGAAGGTGGAGTTTGTGCTATTCCTCTTCAAGGTTGAAGAAGAGGTGAAGATCATCTTCAGATGAAAGAGAAGGTAAATGCTAAAGATCCAAGAAGAGTGGATAAACCCCTAAAGGCAGAAGACTTGTGCAAGAGTAGGTAAGACCTTGAAAGAAGGTTGAAGACTCTTGGCAAAGAGGGTAAGTCCTTGGTAAGGTAGAAGACTCTTTGTTCTTGGATGGGTAAGTCCTTTGGTGGTCTTGTGTTGTAACTTTTATTGGTGAATATATAGAGAAAAGCACTTGCAAAGTCCTAGAGGTTGACTTCTCTAGTTAGTGGAATGACTCTCTCCTTTTTTGGAGAGTGGAACCACTCTAAAAAACCTTGTCAAGTGCTTGTTTCAATTCCTCTCATCCTTACTATACGTGTTAGTTAGAACTTCAAATTGCACTTAAGTTATTGGTTTTGATTGATATAATTTGAAGGTATAATCTATCTTGTGATAATTTTTGAAGCTCTATTCACCCCCCCTCTAGAGCCCTAGATCTAGCAAGTGGTATCAGAGCCAAGGATCTTCTCCAACAATCTCCCATGAGACGAGAAGATGGGGAACAACCTACTTGGTTCTCTCAACCTAGAGGGAGGCTTCTCCATGCATCCTTTGATGTTTGATTGTACCAACTTCCTATATTGAAAGAGGTGTATGCAATTCTACATTCAAGGCATGAACTTTGACATGTGGAAGGAGATGGTCACACCATACAAGGAGCCAAACAGAGCTATTGCAATATGGAGTGAAGCTAAACTCAAAGAAGCTCAATGAAATGCCAAAGCCATAAGCATCCTCTATGCAACCCTTACCCCAACGGAGTTCAACCAGATCTCATCTTGGGACACCACCTATGAGATTTGGGACAAATTGTGCGTCACTTATGGGGGCACAAAGCAAGTCAAGGAGGCTAAGATATACATGTTGAATAGCCATCTAGAAAACTTCAAGATGGGCAAGAAATAAGGGATTGCAGAGATGTACTCAAGACTCAATGTCATCATCAATGGGCTGGTTGCACTAGGTAACACTTTGGATAGAGTTGTAATCAACTCTAAGATATTGAGTACTCTACCAAAGAGATGGGAGTCAAAGGTCACCTCTATTGAAGAAGTAAGGATCCTTGGTGACATCCCAACGAAAGAACTCATTGGCAACCTCCAAGCCCATGAGCCAAGGCTTGACAAGCAAGAATAAGAAGCCAAGCAATCGGAGAAGGAAGCCAAGAAGATCAAAGATATTACTTTCAAAGCACAAGTGGAGGCAGTCATTCTTCAACAACAACTTACTTGTCAGACTTCTCCTTCCTACTCTAGTGAAGATGATGGTCCAAGTGAGAATGAAGCCAATTACATCAAGGGTAAACACTTTAAGGGAAAGCAAGCTTCCTCCTCCTCCTCTACTCCTAGATGCAACAAGTGTGGATAAAAGGGGCACTACAAGAGTGAATGTCACAAGTCAAGAAAGTCACACCACAAGGGAAGCTCAAAGAAGGAAGAGGAGTACAAGAAGGAGAGCAAGTACAATAGGAAGGACAAAAAGGATAAGAGACACAAGAATGCAGCTCATGTAGCTTGGGAAGCTTCATCTTCAAGCAACTCAAGCTTCAAAGAACATGGAGAGTGCCACCTTACACTCATGGCCTCTACTAGTGAAGAAATTGGTGAGATAAGCTAGGTAAGTGAGGTAAGCTTGCATGAGTTATCTAAGGAAGCTATTATTGACATGATTATTTCTACCAGTTCATCTTTTGCTAAATGTAAATCTAAAAGAAAATGGTTAGGAAAAATTATTGATGATGTATATGCTAAACTTGAAATTCTTGAGCTTAATGAGAAAACTCATCTTGAGAGCATTGATAAATGGCAAGGGAAATATCTTGATCTTAAGCTCCAATACAATGGAGTTGAAGTAGAGAATGGTATCTACCTTTAGAAAATTGAAACTCTTAAGGAAGAAAACCAAAATTTCCTAAAGGAGCTTGAAACTATTAAAACTGGAAATGTCAAATTTAAGCTTTTTGTTGATGCTCGTAGAGATGAAATAGATGTCTATATTAAGGAAATTCAAATTCTTAAATCTGAAAATTCTAGGTTTCTTGGTCAAGTTAATGATTTATCTTCTAGACCTATCTTGCCTAGTAATGATGTTGCTTCAATTTCTCTTGAGAAGGATTCATATTTAACTAAAGCCCTCTGTCTTGAGGCCGACCTTGTTCATGATAGATATGACATTACTAGTTTATCTTCTACTATCATTTCTCTAAATGATGATAATCATATATTAAGAGCATCTCTACATAAATTCCTCAAAGGGAAAAACTCCCTAAATGAAATCCTTAACTATTCTACCAAACAATTTGGTACTAGCGGTTTGGGATTTGTAGGGGGATCACCAAAGGGAAAGTGCAAAGCCAAAGGTAAGAAAAAGAGCAAGGAGATCTCTGTCTTTTTAGGAGAGTCTTCCATCACTAATAATCCTATGGTTTGTTCTTATTACAAGTCTGATGATCATTACTCTACTTATTGTCATTACAAGCCTAAGGGGACCAACCCAAATATGAAATGGGTCCCCAAGCTAACTTCGAATCCCAAAGTTTGAGTTGGAACTGACATTCTCCTTTCTTACAGGAAAAAGGAAGATGGATTGTTGATAGTGGTTGCAATAAGCATATGACAGGTGATATAAGCCATTTCAACAACTTCACTAAAACGAAAGGAGGTTCGTTCACCTTTGGGGACAATAAGAAAGGTAAAATCAAAAGTGAGGGTGATGTAGGTGAATATTTGTGTATCAAGAATGTTCTTTTTCTGGATGGCCTACATCACAATTTAATTAGTGTTAGTCAATTATGTGACAATTGTTACCTTGTGTTATTTACTTCCTTTGAATGCTTGATTCTAGATTCCCTCACCTACCAAGTTATATATAAGGGAACTATAAGTGGTAATCTTTATGTTATTATTCTTAACTCTATTAAGCCTATTGTTGGTAGATGCCTAGTATTCAACTCTAATGATATCTCTCTTTAGAATCGCTGGCTTGATCATGTAAATATGCATCAATTGAAGAAGTTGAGCAAAAAGGACTTGGTCAAGGGACTTCCCAAATTGGATTTTGAAAATGATGAGGACTGCCAACTTTGTACCCAAGGAAAGCAAACTAAGTCCTCCTTCAAATCCAAATGAGACCTTACTACAAAGAGAGCTCTACAACTTCTTCACATTGATCTATTTGAACCAATGAGAACTTAATTGCTTCGAGGTTCCAAGTATTGCCTTGCTATTGTTGATGATTTATCTATATATACTTAGACCTTCTTTCTCATTTCTAAGAGTGATACTCTTGATGTTTTCTTGAGTTTTTGTAAATGAGTTGAGAATGAAGCTTCTTTCTACATCGTCTCCATTCGTAGTGATCATGGGGGAGAATTTGAAAATGAGCTTTTGAACGTTTCTGTCAAGAATCTGGTTATGCACACAACTTCTCTTCACCTTGAACACATCAACAAAATGAGGTTGTAGAGAGGAAGAATAGGACTTTACATGAGATGGCTAGGACCATGCTTCTAATGTATGATACTCCAAAGAAGTTTTGGGCTGAGGCTGTTAGTACCTCATGTTTTATGCAAACCCAGGTTTTTACACATCCTTCTTTGAAGAAAACCCCCTATGAGCTATGGCATGGTAGGAAGCCTTCTATCAAGTATTTCCATATTTTCGGATGTCCTTGTTTTGTTTTGAATACGAAAGATTCAGATTCTCTCAACCACTTTGATCTGAAATCGTACAAGGCTTTCTTTCTTGGCTATAGCACTACTAGCAAGGCTTATAGAGTATTTAATGTTGATGTTGCTAAAGTAGAAGAATCCATAAATGTTAAGTTTATTGACACTAACCCTCTATTCCCAAAGATATTGTTCCAAATGATGATGTTGCATGTGAAGTAATTCATATTCTAAAAGATCTCAACATCACCCAGAAGGGAAAAGAGGTGGTCACTCAAGAAGAAGAGAAAGATGAAAAGAAGAAGGATCCAACTCCCTTCTTTGCAAAGAACCATCCAAAAGAGCTAATTTTAGGTGATCCATTTGAAAGAGTGAAGACGCGGGCTACATTAAACAAAGACCAGGACAATAATGAATTCATATCACAACTTGAGCCTAAGAATGTCAAGCTAGGAAGCTCTTGGGGATGATGAGTGGATCCTAGCTATGCAAGAAGAATTGGAGCAATTTTGAAAAGAACAAAGTTTGGACCCTAGTAACAAGACCAAGTGATAGAAAGATCATTGGCACCAAATGGGTCTACCACAACAAGCTTGATGAAAGTAGTAAAGTGGTAAGGAACAAAGCAAGGTTAGTGGATCAAGACTACAATCAATAGGAAGGTATAGATTTTGATGAAACATATGCACCTATAGCTAGACTTGAGTCCATTCATATGTTGCTTGCCTTTGCTAGTTATACAAAATTTCTTCTATATGAAATGGATGTTAAAAGTGCATTTTTGAATGGTACAATTGAGAAGGAAGTGTATGTTGTGCAACCTCCGAGCTATGAACATGATAGTTTACTTAACCATGTTTATTTGTTGCAAAAATCTCTCTATGGACTCAAACAAGCACCTAGAGCTTGGTATGAGAAATTAAAGAACTTTTTGTTAGTTCATGGGTATATCATGGGAAAAGTGGATTCTACCTTATTTCTAAAGCACACTTCTAATAATTTTCTTATCATACAAATATATGTTAATGATATCATTTTTGGTGGAACTAACCTTGATCTTTTCAAAGAATTTAGTGATCTTATGCAGAGTGAATTCGAGATGAGTATGATGGGTGATCTCACATTCTTCCTTGACTTTCAAATCAAGCAAATAAAAGATGGGAACTTCATCAACCAAGGCAAGTATACAAGTGAACTACTCAAACACTTTGGGATGGAGAACACCAAGCCGATGGACACACCCATGTCAAACACCGCCAAACTTGACAAAGACGAAGAAGGTGAGAAGGTAGATGAGAAGCTCTATAGAGGTATGATTGAAAGTTTACTTTACTTAATTGCCTCTAGACCTGATATAATGTTTAGTGTTGGCTTGTGTGCTATCTTTCAATCAAATCCTAAGAAATCAAATCTTATAGATGTTAAGAGGATTTTAAGATACTTAGCTAAAACCCAAAATTTAGGACTATGGTATCCCAAGTCAAGGGACTTTACTCTTACCGCTTATAGTGATGTGGATTATGCAAGGTGCTTGATTGATAGAAAGTGTATAAGTGGCACTTGCTTCCTCCTAGGACCATGCTTGGTGTCTTGGTTCTCTAAGAAACAGAGCACAGTGGCATTATCAACCACTGAGGCTGAATACATTGCAACTGGGAGATTTTGTGCCCAGGTCCTATGGATGAAGCAAATGCTCCAAGACTATAACATTCATTTTGATGCTTCTCCTATCTATTGTGATAATACTAGTACAATTAACTTGTCATATAATCCTATCTTTCATAGTATATCTAAACATATAGAGGTTCTCCATCATTTTCTCTGTGATCACATTGCCAAAAAGGATATCTATATCATGCATGTGGACACAAAAAAATCAGTTGGCGGACATTTTCACTAAACCTCTAGCTAGAGAGCAATTTAACTTTATTAGATCTAAACTGCTCATAACAACTTTGAATGAATCTGATATCTCTTCTAGCTAGTTGTCATCTATCCTATATGTTATTCCTATGTTTTGATCACCATTGCTTGCGAATATGCTAAAGATCATTTTTTCATGTTCATTTTGCCTTATTTTTCTCTTGTTTTTGGGTATTTTTCACAAACACACATTTTACCACAAAATCGTACCCAATGATGAGTGATGTGTGCCTAAGTTTGTTCAAAATACATAATGGACTTAAAAAATAAATTTAATTACCACTCTAATGGCTAGAAACTAGGATTTCTAAGTTTTAGGTCAAGTTGACCATCGGTCGAGTTGCCAACTCGACCGATCAGAGGCTGAGAGCTTTTTAAAAGAGTTTATTGATCGAGTTTTTGAGTTCACAGAACTCAACCAATAGCCAGAATTGAGCAAACTTAAGATGGGTTTGGCAGCATATTCTCCTACTCAACTAGAGAAAAGTCGACCGATCCGACCTCTAGATCCCCTAAGCTCTCAACCCTAGCCCCAACCTTCCTCTCCCTAGCCCTAGTTTTACCTAGCTTGACCTCCCTTGACCTTCCCCCTTGCTAACCTAGGTCTGTGGATGAGTTTTGGTGATGATTCTTTAGCTTTTTCTCTCTCCTTCCTCTCCTTTTCATCTATATGGCATCCAATAGGAGGAAGAGGGCTGCCCCAACTAATGAACCTTCATCTTCTTTAAACTCCCGCTTGATTCCATTTGATGGCACTTTCTTTGTCTCAAATGAGGCTCTAAATAGGCATAAGGAGCTCCTTCCTAGGAACCCTTTTCCTTTTCGTTCTCTATTTGATCCTAGGCCACAAAGACAAGAGGTCATAGATCAAGTAGCGAAGTTGCTTTATGATCATTATCTCTCAACCTTAGGTGTTGACTGTGTGTGCTATAACAATTCCATCACAAGAACAAAAGTGGCTCATGAATTCAATGCAAATTTGTGTTGGAATTATGACACCCTCGTACCCCCGCCTAATACTCAAGTAGTCCTCATATCGATGATAGTTGGGAAGAAATTCCAAGTCTTTGAGGATATCCTAAACATTTTATTTTCGGGTACTGAAGTGACTGACACCTGGCATAAGGACTACCCAGAGTATTTTGACTTAGTTGAGCCTGAGGCCTTCCACAAGAAATATGATCTTACTCTCCCTGACATTCATAAGTTCTTGAAGAATCCTCAATTCCCATATAGGAAGAAGTGCACCCTTCCCTCCTCTGCCTTGGACCTCAAGAGACGCATCCTTGCCCTAGTCGTTAATTGCAATATTCACCCAAAGAAGAATCAGACTGAGATTGCAGAAAACACTGCGGTAATCATGTATTGTCTCTTGAAGAACATTGGAGTCAAGTGGTCAAGATATGGTCTTCATCATATGACCTACTTTGACTCAGGAAAGAACACATGTGGCACCCACCCACTCTACCTAACCCTAATTTATAATCTATTCCATCTTGCTATTGGCAAATCTCTTTTCCACAACGTTCACTACAAACTTGCCTAGAAAGGAGTTTGCATAAGTGAGACCACTCTTCAGAAGTCTGTTCCTATCCTATCCTCCACCACCTCTGGTGCCTCTACTTTGTCTCTACCCGAGCACCTCCACAACCTCAGCCTACCCGACCTGCCCGTGCCTCGTTCCATGTGTCAAATGAAACCCTTATGGGCTACATGATGCATCAACAGACATACAACCTTCAAGTTCAGGTGCACATGCATCAGGCTCTATGTTCCATCATGTCTAACAAGAACATGTCCTGTGAACACCCCTACCCTGTCTATCAGTCCTACCCAGGAAGTGACTATGCATCCTATTCATCTGATCACTTTTACACTACCCCTCCACCTGCACCTTCCACTGCTTCACCCTCTACTGCTAGTAGATTTTCTCCTGGTGTGCTACCTCTGACTGTCGGCCCCTTGGCCACTCTACTTTCTAGTCTTGGTAGTTCCGCCTCTTCCTTTCCACATGCCAATGAGCTCCATGCTCTTGGCATGTCTTGGGATGAGTATAATGCCCGTTGGTTCGGTCGTGGTTTTGGTTCTCTTACTGATGAGGTGATGCCAGACCAGGCTGATGAGGAGGTTGCTGCTGACGAGGAGGCTAATGAGGATGATGGTGATGCTTCCAATGGTGGCTCTGCTGGTCCTAGCGACGGGGATGTTGCTCTCTCTGCTGCACCTTCAGACGGCAATTACGACTATGAGCATGATGTTGATGATGATATTGATGACATAGACATAGATGAACTGGATGTTTAGTTGTTCTAGTTTTTAGTCTAGTTGTTGATCATATACATCTTTCTAGGCTATTTTGTATTCCACATATGGGCACATGTTCTGAGTTGTACTATTTTATCATCTAGCTTTCATCATCTTGACTTGTAGTTGTTTTTATGAGAACTTGCTTTCTGGGTTTTAATCTTAATCATTTGTCCACTTACTCTTTGATTTACTATATCTCATGAGTTGGTGTCATGTTTTACCATATTTTGATTATGATTTAGATTGTTTGTTTCTCTCGTCTCAGTTCTGAATGTATGCTTTGAGATTGCATGTGGTGCATGTATGCTTGGTTGTGCTTGGAGAAGACCTGTTATGTGCTCTTCCACCCCCTTCCTTTTTGATAATGTTAAAAGGGGGAGAGAAGTTCAATGTTTTGATGTTCAACCATATTGTTTTTATTGCCTATGTGATCCCTTTCTTG
The DNA here is from genome assembly GCA_963693085.1 of Alisma plantago-aquatica. Lineage (NCBI taxonomy): Eukaryota > Viridiplantae > Streptophyta > Magnoliopsida > Alismatales > Alismataceae > Alisma > Alisma plantago-aquatica. The sequence goes on along the minus strand of OY856409.1, from coordinate 1,500,118,301 downwards.
TTCATTATTTATCATGTGACTTGCTAATGGACCATATAATATATATATGTCATGTTGCTTTGTGTAGATAGATTAATTGTGCATGTTAGAGTAAGAATAGATTGAAGGGGAGCAATTCACATTGTTCAAATCCTGAATCCCCTTGCAATTCACAAGGAAAAGGTATAACTCCAATATCCTTTTCAATATGATTGAGGAATGATTTGTCATTGTTAGAAAGGGGGAGAATGTTGACTTGAGAGTTATACATTTCCCATATTTTGATAATGACTTAACCATTCCATTCCTATGTATCTAATATGTTTGTTCAAGATTAATTTTAGGCTTTAGTTACATGAAAAAGATTGAATTACACAAGCCCTAGCTTGTTCAAGTTCAAGTCAAATGCAATGCAAGTGTGCAATTTGGGAAATCACTCCAAATGACCTTAGATGATTTTTGTAATCACTTGTATTGATGATATGACTTGTAACTAAGATGAGAAAAATAAATGACACTTAATTCTAAGGTTTAATCACTCATATGTCAATTAAGAAAATTTGTCACAGGATGTTTATCGGTCGAGTTGGAAACTCGACCGATCCTATGATGGATGTTTTGAAGATGACACATAGGTCGAGTTGCACACTCACAGAACTGGACCGGCCAAATCTAGAAGAAAAATCGATTTTAGCTCATTGGTCGAGTTTCACAGAACAAACTCGATCCATAGTTTAAAAATTGGTTTTGTCATTTAATGGATCAGTCGAGTTACTTTTATTGAAACTCGACCGAATGTACTGTACGGAAAATGCAGAAAAAGTGATTATAACCATTGGTGAGTTGTTTTGGGAAAAAATAGATCTGTTGCATCATGGAAAATGGCTATATTTCAAACCTAAGTGATTCCACACTCAAGGGAACACCTCCATCTATAAATGGATCCCTCGGCGTTCCTTCCAAGTTTGCTCATTCATGCTATTCTAAGTCCTTGCTATAGTTGAGTGTGTTGCAACTCCTTGAGCCCCTTTCTCTCTTTAGTTTACACTTCATTTCATGATTATGAGTGAGATAGGCCAGTTGTAAGAGAGCTACTTCCTTGTGCTTGTAAAACTCTCATTCCATTCCATCTTCCCTATCCCTTTCCTTCATTAAGAAAAGGTGAAGCAAGCTACTCCGAGTGAAGGTAGAGTTGTTGATGTTCCTCTTCAAGGTTGAAGAAGAGGTGGAGATCTTCTTCAGGTGAAGGAGAAGGCAAAGGCTGTAGATTCAAGAAGAGTGGGTAAACCCTTAAAGGCGGAAGACTTGTGCAAGAGCAGGTAAGACCTTGGAAGAAGGATGAAGACTCTTGGAAAAGTGGGTAAGTCCTTGGTAAGGTAGAAGAATCTTTGTGCTTGGATGGGTAAGTCCTTTGGTGGTCTTGTGTTGTAACTCTTATTGGTAAATATATAGAGAAAAACACTTGCAAAGTCCAAGAGGTTGACCTCTCTAGGTAGTGGGCTGACTATCTCCTAGTTTGGAGAGTGCAACCACTCTAAACGACCTTGTCAAGTGCTTTCTTTCAATTCCTCGCATCCTTACTATGGTTGTTAGTTAGGACTCCGAATTGCACTTAAGTTATTGATATAATTTGAAGGTCTAATCTATCTTGTGATTATTTTTGAAGCTCTATTCACCCCCCCTCTAGAGCCCTAGATACAACACTTGTGACGTTAATCATGTTCAAGGTGACAAAACCATACTTTTTGCTCGAGCTAGTGGATCAACACACACTAAAAAAATATACTTAGCGCTTCTCTATTAGTTGATGGTTGCTAAGTGGATCTCTCCCACCCCCACATCACTATTTTTTGGTATTTTTAAAGTTTCATAATCACTCCTAGAGATTTTATTAGTTTTATACTTGAATGCTAGTTTTGGTCTCCACCAACAACGTCAACATTTTGGCAACTTATGATGATTACCTTTCATGGCGTGATTTAACTTGTTTTTTAAATTATATTAACTAATGTTGATTTTGGGTGTTCATACTAAGGGCCCGTTTGGTTCCATGGAACTGGAATTTGTGCAGCTGCAACTGCACATTTTTTGAACTACTTATGTTTGGTACTGCGTACTTGTAGCCCACACCATGAAAATGAACTACATTATGTGGATGATCTACACAGAAACTCACTGAAATGAACTGCACCCTATTTGGGCGCAGTCCATTTTCCATAGCTGCCAGCTGGATGGATTTGTGCATGCCTGCTCACAAAAACACACATATAATGCAGAAACTATGAGCTGCTAGACTGATATAAACAACTCTGTGTGTCGAACTGCGATGTACCAAACATAACCACCCCAAAACGATCAGTTTCACCTACTTTGAACCAAATAAATGTCATGCAGCTTAAGTTCCTTACTTTCTTTTTCCTTATTTTCTGACTACCACTATGGGTTCCTCCTACCTCCAACCAAACTAGCTAGAGGCAATGAGTTTTGAACCAAAAGTCACCGTCTGAGTATGTATTGTGGGTTTTCAGTGGTAGGTTGTGTTGCAGGTTCCTCAAGCTTTAGGGCGGTTGTCACTGCTTATGGACCCGAACCTGGGTGATCTATCCATGACCAGGATGAAGCTTGGGTGAATCTAAGTGGAGGTCCGAACCGACTGATGTTGAAGAATCATCGGATGAGTTGTGGTTAGGGGTGAAATGCCACTCGAACCCAGACCTGAATGTCACCAACTCATCTTCCACCACTGACCGACCTGCCCTAAATACCTCCTAGAGTCGTGTTACGTTGGCAAGTGTCCTTCCTTGTAACAAAGTCCTTGAATAGATAAGAGAGAAAATGTATTGTTGTTAAACGACCGTATTTTTTTTAAAATATAGTGATTCTATTTATGCGTCGCCGTGACTTAAACCTGAAACCTTTTGGTGATAAATCAAGGATCTAAATAGGTGTCCAATTTTGGACGTTAGAAGTCCGTAAATGCTCATACTCGCAATAAGTAATTCATTATCAGATGGCAGGTAAATTAATTTCGGTCACTATTCTTCCTCAAAAAACCATAAAGTGATGCACTAAAACTCACACCCACCTCTATCCCCATATAAGGTAGTGGAATCTGATCTCTTTCTGCTATCCGCATTTCCATGGCTCTGTCACGGGCCTTTCTTCCCTTCCGATTCCCTCCTTTAAAATTATTGTTGACCAAAGCCAGGTGCGCTGCAGGCAGCGATACCGCGGTCCCTACTCCTCAACCTCAATCGCTAGTACAATCTCCTTTAGAAGAGAATTCAACCAAGAGATGTCTCAGGTGCAACACTCTCTACCACCCAGAGAATAACTCGCCAACAGCCTGCTCCTTCCATGGTCACACTACAGGTACCCGAAGAAAGCTTGCCTCGTGTATATCTCCTTGGTTTATTGGACTTCTTCGTTACCTGCAGCTGTTTGATGAAATGCGTAGGTGAAAAGGGGCTGTTTTCATTGGCCCCGCCGCACCAGGGAATCGACGGGGAGTGGAGCGATGCCAGTGGCGTTATCGTGTACAAATGGAACGAGAAGGATAATAGGCCGAATACTGGAAGGGCCAACTGGAAGAAGAGGTGGAGCTGCTGCTCGGAGTATGACGAGAATGCTGCGCCTTGTCGCCGGGGATGGCACGTTTCTTACGATGATGGCTACACTCTCTATTAGTTCCATTTAAATTGTAGTAGCATAATCGTCGGTCATACGCCGCCTAAAAAATGAATGGTTGATGCAATCACTCTAATAGAAATATTTCAAAGTCGTACACTGGTTGTTCCTGAGGAACTCACTCTTCGACGATTGAAACTCATGGTTCAACACAACCTCGGTGTAAATTCACGCCGCAAGTTCATTATTTTTATTATCCCGATGGACTCATGACGAGCTCGGAAAGCTGTCAGGCTGAGTGTATCCTCATAACGATCTATCTCCAATTTGGGCACGGTGGAGAAAAGCATACAGAGATTGTTTCTCGGACAGGTGACTAAGATCAGGGGATTGGCCTCAGGATGGTATTGATTTTCGTCCGTTGCATATCCGGTTCCAGCAAGGTACAGCGCTTCTCAGATCCACTCGATCACGAAGCTTTGCCTTGCGTTATCTAGCTGAACCCCACCTAACTTGTGGTTTTTAAGTTTATGCGTGACTGCCTCTGTCGCCAAACTTGACAAAAGGGGGATATCTGCTTGCTGCAATGTGCTCCCTTCTGTTCCAAATATATATTTGGTTTTTGCAGCCCGAAGGCCGGTATCATCCAAGATTTTCATATAAAGGGTTCCTTTGGTTTACTGGATTCTGTATTGAGCTCTATTCTGGAACTCATGTCTGAACATTGAATGTTTGTTTCGCAATTTTTTTGAAGTGATGCGAATGTTTGTCCTTGGTAAGCCATTCTTTTGGGATCCTTTCCATATTTCTCACCTCCCCCGGATATCAATATAAAATATCATTAAGGAAGGAGGTCCCTTCCGACAAAGTTTTTATAAAATTCTATGTCATTAGGGAGCAAAAAGATTATGACTGTCTATCAAACTTACCACCAACCCTTCTTAATCTAGTTCGAGTCATATACATTTACATAAGATGTATGAAACATTATCACAAATTATCATATTATTTATTTTATGTGTATTGAATTATGTCTGGTTATTACGTGACAATTCAAGTATGCGTATATTCTATTTATTAATAGAAAAATGAGAAAAAATATTGAGAAACAAAGATCACAAGTTAGCCTGTTGAAAAAAGATCAAACATGGTAGTTTGTGCATCGAGTATTAGAGTGGTTGCGAAGGCTCCTATTGGTTCGGTGTAAGTCATAAGTTCTATGGAACTCATTTTCTGGGAACTCTAGTTCAGTTTCCGGAGCATGAGTTCCATTCACTTCCATGTGATTGGTTTGTTGTAAGTGTAAATATACAAATTATTAAAATATTATAATTTTTATTGTGTAATATGAATAAATAAGGATGGTAAAGACATAAAAGTTATAAAATTTTAAATCATAATAACCTCAACAAATGGTTATGGCATGTATAATTTTCCTTTAAAAATATTTTATCATTCTACAATTATAATCTTAATAAAAATATTATGATTAAAATCACACCACAATATTTTTATTTCACTTTGCATATACGAAGTATTATAATAATTTTCACATTTCATGTGCTTGTAAATATATATTTTGATTCATCATTGCTTAACACAATGTAGAATATTAATTTGTACATAATTTTTGTAGAAATTTTTTATTCGTGCATGGTTATAGTTAATTATTATTTTTTACATCACATTGTTTAAACATGAAGAATAAAAATATATTAGGTAAAACACATTATTTTTACATGATGTGGTGTTTAAATCGTATTGATAATGGTGGTTGTAGTGTAAAATATTTTACATAGTGTGATTATAATGTATGATATTTTATCATATTATGATATGATTTTAACAACGAACTATATCCACATGGCTAATATTTCTAGTCATAATTATTTTACATGTGTCACTTATGACGAATGAACAATATAATTGTATAAGAAATGTTGTTCGTTGTTTTGAAACTCGTTTTCCACTCTTTTTAAGAGGGAACTCAGGAACTGTGTTTTGTATGTAAGTTTGTAATTCACCAGAAATCACGGAACTCAAGTTCCAATACTTTCTTTAAACCAATCATGAAAATTACTTAAGAAACTCCACTTCATAAGTTTTCTGGACCAATTACGACAAACCAATTGAAGCCGGAGGGCAAGACATAGGTTGACACGAATTTCTCAAAAGACACGGAGTTAGCCTCAATTATAGGAAAAGAGACGGGATTTAATGTAAACCTATAAAACATTCCTGATATCTAATGAATTTTGAGGAACTAGAAGTAGGGATGGACAGCAGTGGACTGGGTTGGCTTGACTTGATCCATGTCCGGCCTGCATAACTTGATACACAGTTCATCCATATTTTTACATAGATACACCGGGTATGATCCAAACTTCTATACAGGCCAAGTCTAGGCTAGGATTTATCTAGACATGAAAGCCAGCCAGATCGCCGAATGCATTACATATACATGTATATATAACATATATTTATCTATAACATACATTTCTTGCACTATACATTTATACATTTGAGTACAAACTTTTCAAATTACATTTGGTCAAATATATGTTTGCTCGGCCATATTAATAAGGCTAAAATCATATTATATAAAATTATATCTAAGTTGTACGTCTATTTTAAATATTTGTAAAATTCTGCAACAAAATCTTACCTTGTAGATAGGATGCACGGTACTTAAAATAGATATGCTACAAAATAATTCTCAACTAGACGTTTATGGACCATTCGTTGAAGTATAATGTGTATACTCTCGTCAATGATAAGCGGTAGAAAATCCAGAAATGATGAACGAGTTTTAGTTATATCTCATAAATAAATAGGTATACTATGACATCTGAACATGTGTGATCAACATAATACATTTTTTTATCTATATGAATGGTTTAGTTAACAAAGTATAAGTGTAAGAAGTTTAAGTAAAACAATGCATTTTTTATCTATAAGTTAACAAAGTGTAAGTGTAATAAGTATAAGGTTAGCATACATATATATCACATGTACCAATAATTAAGCACATCTTAAATTCTATCTATAAATTTTTATCTACATCTATATTAAAAAGTGTCTTCATTTTAGTATGTTTTCCAGACTGACCCATGTTCTACTTGAACGCCAAAACTGTTATATCGGTTAGGTAGGAGTTGAGATTTTCAAATACTACCCGGGCTTATATTTGGCTACATCCCATTTATCAATATAGGTTTGGACACATGCTCCTCTTTTTTCAGCCTGGGATAGCTAGGTAGTTCAACCATTGTTTGCATTCAAAGTCATTGGTTCAAATACAAGAACAAGACGGCCACACTTCTAGCTTCTCTCCTTTCTTCTATTGACAAAGGAATCTCCCTGACCTTGCTAAACTGATCACTTTGCAATTTGATAACCCGACCCGATGTTCATTCCTTACTAGACTAATTTTATTTGTAGTAACTTTATTTCTTATTTGACGGTAGAGATAAGCGCTATAAATGGGGATTAACAACAACATGTGTGGGGTTGTGTGGCGATGTGTGTTAGAAATTGATCTTTCTTGCTACGATGGGAGTGATCTAAAACTCCACATTTTTCTTTACTCCCTGTAGCACTCTAAGTACCCATGTCACAATCTCATCATCGTACATTAAATTTTTTCTTGAAATACTACGTGAGTTTTGGTATTTTTCTTAATGTTTATCACCACAATTTATTAAATGAAAATAACTAGTTCTAAGAGAAACTATAAATAGTACTCCCATGAAATAAATAAAGTTTTAAGAATAAGGAAAGTTTACTATACAAACTAGATGAAATATTAAGATGGAAAGATGTCATTGGAAGGGGAGATCATGCCTAAAATGTCTTAGCGAAGGAAATAAAATACAAACACAATTTATGCTCAAATCACATAACGAAGAAGGAGATCCAAAATATATAAGAGAAATAGAGATGATGGTTCATGGATAGTGCTTGAGAGGTTGTGATGAATGAGTTATGATAGTACGTGACTTGAACAATGAGATCATATGAATGCCAAGAGGAAATACATTTTTGTTATGTCCCTAGCCGGATATTATTATAGAAGAAAAATAGGCAACAATAATACATACGACTAGAGTGTGTGTTAACTGATGACATAGTCTCATTAATCATGATATGTGATATCAAGTCAAGCACATATGTACATGTTAGAGAACAATGTATCAGATAGAGCCACCGGAAGAGTGATACATGGAGACCATGAAATGGTAGTTAAAATCATCTTTCATAGTGATAGTGGTGATTGTGATTCCTAGACCTAAAGTCACTACATTCATCACATGTCATTCATGTACTTTGGCATCATCCAACATAATCCTGAATAAGGGTTTCCATAAAGGTGATGATTGGGTGCACTATGACACGTGGGGATAGAGTGTGAGTGATGTAAATGGGATTTGTCTCTTCTATAGGAGATTGATATCCATGGCCTCTTGGTAAGCGAGACTGAGAAATGTACGGTTGTACTCATGTGATTAAATATGTGATATGTGAACTCACATGCATCTCAGATAGTCTTCTCTAGTTTAAGGAACATGAATTGAACATTGAGAGGATGACGATTTCATACCTCGAGTTCAATCTGGGTTTCAGAGACAAAGAATCTATACGATCACAATAACACTAATCATGGATTGTAGGTTGAAGTTGTTCTCTAACTTTCTAAATTTTTTGAGTAGCAATGATGTGTGACTAGGCACCACTCTTTGCTTGTGATGTCATAATTATTTATGGAAATTCACTGCTAGCGTAATTCTGGACCTATAGGGTAACACACATAGGATATACTTGGATTAAAGGAGTTTTTCATGAACGATGTTTAGATTGATTACTAAAGGTGTTTAAGTATTCAATTAAACAACTGAGTTTCAAAATTGACTGACTGGACTCTGAACTGACCAGTTCAAGTGTTGAACTGATCGGTTGGAGTGTCAGGTCAATTAGAATCAATATTGATTGAACTTTGCCTAATCTAGACAAGTGAAACGACTATTTCACTTGTGAAACAACCGTCTCATCATGTGGAATGACTATTTCATTATGTGGGATGATCGGTTCACCTTCTGAATCTCCTAGTTTAGTTTTCTACTCAATTGAAACAAGGATTGATGTTGATGTCATGTTTAGCATTAGTCGGACATTGAATACCAATGTGATTCTAAATAGGAAACTACACTAACCGACCAGCTCATGCACCAACCGAGTGTTTGGGTGTGTGAACCGACCGGTTCACCGTTCATAGGTTCTAGAAAATTTATGATTTCAAACTCTTCTACTCCCACATAGACTAGGAACCCTGACCCTAGCCTCTACTATAAAAAGAGGGTTACTGAGGGCTTCCCAACACACATAATTGAGAATCAGTTGCTCATACAATTGTTGTCCTCTTAGGTTGTAGTAACCAATAGAGAGCTTGAGCAAGTGCTACCCAATAAAGGGAGGGATAGAGAGGGATAGAGAGGGATAGAACAACTGAAAACAATTGTGGGAGAGCATGGCGGTGACTAGTACGCTGACAAAAGGGGATAACTCCTTCTCATTGTCTCTGTTAGCTCAACATGGAGTTCCTGGTGGTCCGTGTGGAATTGTCTAGAGGAGGGAGACTTATGCAACTAGGAGAACTCAATCAAACGTTGTCCATGGTGGCCAGACCAGGAGGCTAATGGAGACGATCGTTCGAGTGTAACTACTGCTGAAGGAGCATGATGTTGCCTGAAGAAGAAGAAGCATGATGCCACTACAAGGGTAATATCATTGGACTTGCTCCAGGACTAGGTATAACCTTGCAAACCTTCCTTCCTAGATACATTGTTGTTGACCCGATCTTACTATTTTGGGAAATGTGTAGTTATATTTTTTATTTTCACTGCCTATATATGCACTCGATTTCCATACAGTGGTATTAGAGACACGTCAATTTATGGTATATCTGGGATCTAAATCATTGTGATCAGATTTAGTTTTCATTCTTTTTATTATAGACAATGCAAATATTAAAATGATTAATGTTCATATCCGATTAAATACCACATACGATACCACAAACATACACACACACACACACACACACACACACACACACACACACACACACACACACACACACACATATATATATATATATATATATATATAAGATGCAATTGGGAAAAGTTACCTACCTTAATAATTAACTATGTACGTTGGCGTTGTCCAAGTAATAGTTGAATTATTTTGGATCTTGGCTCACTAGAAGATTGCTAATTATAGTATTCCAAATTGATACATGAGGGTTATCTATTTGAACAAAATGTGGGAGAAATAATTAATTAAAAGGCCTAACTAATATCGTTAACTTATAAAATCAAAAAAATAAAAAATGTTTTGAAAAGTTGTATTTCTTTGTAGAAACTAATGTCAAACACAAACATGTTATTATTGCGATCAGTCCCTAAGAAGGACAAAACTAAATGGTATTAACTTCCATGTCTGGTTAAGGATTTTGATAAGTGTTCTCAATCATGAGCGAAAGCTCTATGTCCTTGAAAGACCAAAGCCAGAACAACCCGCTCCAAATGCGCCTAAGGCCGAAATGGGTGCTTACTTGAAGCATGAAAATGATGCCATAGACATTGAGTACCTTATTCTATGTTGTATGACTTATGAGTTGCATGTACAACATGATAAAATGGACATTCTTGATATGGTTACACATCTTAAAAGAATCATGTAAATCATAAAAGGTATAATGTCTCCAAAGAGTTGATTAAGTGCAAATTGATAGAGGGAGATCCAATAGAGCCCCATGTTCTCAATATGATTGGGTATGTGGATTGACTGGCATTTCTCTTAGGTCATGAATTGACCATGGATATGCTTCTACAAATTATCACATGAATCATATAGTCATTTTATCAAATGCTTGGTATGTTGATTAATATTGAAGCAGAAAAGAAGAAGGAAGAATCTGTGATGGTGATAAGCAGAAGTGAGTCTAAGGGAAAAGGCAAGGACAAGAAGAGTTATGAGGCTAAGTTGAAGTCCAAGTTTTTTGCACTCAATACATGGAGAGGGGTAAGTGCAAAAGGAATCTGTCCTTTTCACTTAAAGGATAAAGAAAAGAAAGTGCCACCATTGTCACATTTCTGGACATTGGAAAGGAACTATCCTCTTTATAGAAGATCTCAGGAAGAAGATGGAGATAGATATCTCTACTTCAGGACCTGAGAAGAAGTGAGCTAGAACCATTTGGAGAAAGGGTTGTTGTCTCTACAGTTGGAAGTTGTCATTCATGGGACATACTAGAATTAGTGCATTTCTAGTATGTACCTGTCATTGATCAAAACATCATATGTCTTGTGTGACAAGAACATTATGTTTCATTTTTTAGATATGATCTTTCGTGGAAATTCCCTATGTCTCACAAACTATACTTGATAGTTGTAAAGACAAATGTGTATGATACATATATTGAATGACTTTATGACTCAAACATTACCTATAGCATTGTCATCTAGAGCACATAAATGAGAAGTGCATTTCTAGGATCCATATGAAGGTTTTCTAGACTCTTTTGGTTATTGAACAAATAGATACATGCATATCTTATTTGTAGAGAAATATGACAAAATTATTTTCACTAGATGTAGTGGGAGAGTGACTATTCTATTAGGGCTCATACATACTAATGTATATAGACCTTTTAGAATAAATGCTTAAGGTAGTACTGCTAACTCATTATATTTACTGATGTTATCAATAAATATGGAAATTTGTATTTGTTGAAACACAAGTCGGGATCTCTTTAAGTGTTCAAGGAGATCATAAGTGAAGTATGTAACTAGCTTGGTAAAAGTATTAAGATACTTTGATGTAATCTATATTGAAATATTTAAATCAAGAGTTTGAGGGCATTCTAGTGTGAGTGTGATAATGTATCACAATGAAATCCACCTACAACACAATGATGTGTCAAAAAGAAGGTATCACACCTTGTTAAGTCATGGTGCAATTATCAATAAAATCTAGCTGATCTTACAATTTGGGCACGTGATTTACACTAAAATAATGTACCATCTAAGATTGGTTCAAAAGACACCATATGAGATATGGCTAGGGAGGTGTCCCGATATGCCTTTTATATTGATTAATATTGAAAGTTTATATAATACAATATTTTCTTAAAAGCTTTGTACAAAATCACATAAATGTTATTTTGTTGAATACTACCTTTTATCCCAATCCAACAACAAAGGTGTTTGTCGTCAGGATGGCTGAATTCCTATAAGGAATTTAATTCTAAAGGGATCAGTGGGAGAAAAGTAGAACTCAAACCATTTGAGAGAAATAAGAAAACATTGAACCAATAAGATGTACAGTAGGAACATGGAAAAGCACAAGTTGTTCTGGAATCTCAAGTTCCTTATGTAACACACAAAACCTCATAGATAAAGTAGGACACACCTTGAGCTTGAAATATTATGATATCTTCAAAAGGAGGTGGGTTGATCATATATGATGAGTCTACAACCTACCTAGAAATCTAAAGGGGGACCAAAATTTGATAAATGGCTTGAGGACATGAGATCAAAGATGGACTCCATGTGAACCAATAAGGTATGACCTTACTGGATCGACCTAAAGGGGTAAAACCCATAGGGTGCATTTGGGTCTTTGTAAGAAAACCAACATGAAAGGGTAAATTGGTTGCAAAGAATTTCAAACTAGTTCAAGGTATTGATCATGATGAAGTCTTTAACAAGTTACCATGTCTATATAGATCTAGATCATGCTTGTTGTTGCAGCTTAGTATGACTGTGAGATTTGGCATATGGATGTTAAAACCACATTCCTTAATTGGAATATTTATGAGGATGTGCATATGACACAACCTAAAGGTTTTATAATCCAATAATGCAAATAAATTATGTAAGATACAAAGGTCAATCTGTGGATTGAAGCAAGCATCTTAGAGCTAAAATCTTCTATTTGACAAGACAATCAAAGAGTGCGACTTGAGTCAAAATGAAGATGAAATATGTGTTACAAAATATTTAGTGTGAGTATGTTTATGTTCCACATAATGATGGGGAATAACATCCTTATCATGCAAGTGTTAAGACCTGGCAAGGAAAATACCTTATCTATGAATGGTTTAGGAAAGAAATCCTACATGATAAGGATTGAGATCTATAGAGATAGATCTGGAAAGTTTCTTGACCTAATAAAGAGAACATATACTAGAAAGATGCTGAAAGGGTTCAACATGCAAGAATCAATGAGATAAAATGTGTCCATGTTCCATGGAGTTAGTATCTTAGGAGTCTAGTGTCCCAATTCATGTGAAAAATAGGATAGATGTGATATGCATTCATGATTGGATCTCTCTTGCATGCAATGTTATGTACTTATCCCATTATCTCATATGTATTGGACATGAAAAGAGGATATCCAATTATCTTGTATGTATTGGACATGGTGAGGGGATATCCAGTCATCTCATATGTATTGGACATGATGAGAGGATATATATATATATATATATATATATATATATAGAGAGAGAGAGAGAGAGAGAAATCTTGTATGTATTGGACATGACAAGATGGTATATGTCTGGTACTAGTAAGAGTCATTGGACTACCATAAAGAACATCCTTAGCATCTTGTAAAGCACTAAAAGGATTAGTTCCTTGCTTATGGTAATAAGGAAGAGTTGGGTGTAAATGGTTACACCAATGCATGCTTCTAAAATGACAAGTATAATTGATTATCACACTCTAACTTATGAATGACCTTAAATGAGAATTGTAAGCTGGAAAGGGTTCTATGCTAATGACATTTATTTAAATCTACAATAGAAGTTGAGTATCTCTATGTTATGAGAACAACAGAGGATACTGTATGGATCAAGGAGTTCACATGGGTGAACTTATGTGAGGTTCCAACCATTGATGACAAAGTAGAAATACTATTACAACAATGGAGCTACTGGTTAGGAAATAAATCTTAGAGAGCATGCTATGACACTTCCATCTCACACGAAATGACGTATAATGAGTAGATGTGAAACTTGCAAAATACCTACTTGAAGAAATCATTGCTAAACTATCTATAAAAGTGCTTGCGCAAAAGAAACATGATGTTCATGTTAAGATCACTTACAATAAGATTTGTGGGTAATTGGATCTAAGTGCAAGTGGTAGTATATTGGTATGTATGCCCAGAGATCCAATCATATGATGATTGGAATGTGGCATTAGATACCTGATTTGATAATAATAAAGGTATACATTTTTTTTCTATTATGTTTGTCTCAGTCATGAGATGATGACACATACATAGTAGATGTCTAAAGAATGATGTTACTCGATGATGCATGTTTTCAAGTATGTGACTTGAACAATGAGATCATACAGATGCTAAGAGTACATACATTCTTATTATGTCCCTAGTCAGATATTATTGTGGAAGAAAAATAGACAACAATAATGCATATGACTAGATTGTGTGATGACTGATGACAAAGTCACATTAGTCATGATATGTGATATCAAGTCAAGCAGATAGGTACATGTTAGAGAACAATGTATCAGATAGATCCACCATGAGAGTGATACATGGAGACCATGGAATGGTAATCAGAATCATCTCTCATAGTGATAGTGGTGATTGTGGTTCGTAGACCTGAAGTCACTACATTCATTACATGTCGGTGATGTACTTTGACATCATTCAATGTAATCCTTAATAAGGGTTCCATAAAGGTGATGATTGCGTGCACTGTGACACATGGGAATAGAGTGTGAGTGATGTTGATGAGATTTGTCCCTCCTATAAGAGATTGATATCCAGGTCCTCTTGTTAAGTGGGACTAAAAAATGTATGACCGTACTCATGTGATTCAATATGTGATATGTGAACTCATATACATCTCAGACAGTATGCTCTAATCAAGGAACATGGATTGAACATTAAGCGGATGATAATTTCATTCCTTGAGTTCAATTCGGATATCAGAGACAAAGAAACTATATGATCACAGTAACACTAATCATGGATTGTAGGTTGAAGTTGTTCTACAACTTTTTGAATTACTTGGGTAGCAATGATGTGCGACTAGGCACCACTCTTTTCTTGTGATGTCATAATTGGTTATGGAAATTCACTGCCAATGTAATTCAAGATCTATAGGGTCACACTCATAGGTTATACTTGAATTAAATGAGTTTATTCATGAATAATGTTTAGATTGATTACTAAAGGTGTTTAGGTATCCAATTAAACAATTGAGTTTCAAAATTGACTGACTGCACTCTGAATGTGATGCCCATCACCACACAAAATGATATTACTCAAAGCAAAGTGTGAAACTAACACTAACATCCAGGATTACCACAAAATAAGGTAAATCAAAACCGATTCTATATAACCACATAAGCAGAAACATATTACGTCTGAGTCCACATAAAGCCACCTGTATTACATATCAAGTCATTGAAAAACCACTAGAGGGGGGTGAATAGGGTTTGATGATATTTTAATAATAATTTAATCAAATTAAGTAACCACAAAAATATTGGACAAGGAGACAAGGATTTAGAGTGGTTCCAACATTAGAAAATACAAAGGTAGTCAATCCACTACCCGGTTGCTTACCCAACCAGGATTTTGAAAGTATTTAATTTTATTACCTCGCAAGGATGTTACATAAAATTACAACACTTTCACCAAACCCTTTGGATAGCCTTCACCTAGAAGTAGTCTGACCAACCTTGAAGCAGCCTTCCTTGAAGTAATTTCAAGCTCCCCCTTGAAGTAGCCTTCATCTTGAAGTAGCTTCCTGTTGAGACAACCTTCTTGAAGTAGTCCACGTTCTCCACCTGAGAAGTCAAACCCTCTCCAATCCGCAGCCTCCAACCCTAGGAGTAGCAAGGAGAGTACAGAGGATATAAAAGAACAAGAAGGAAAAATAGAAATTGCAATACCGTTGTAGCACAAGGCTTGATTTCCTATATCAAGCGTTTTGATCTCCTAACCAATGTATATAGAAGTGTTGGTGCAGTGGATAGGAGATGCTAGCCTATAGGACACGAATTTGGAGCAAAGGGAATGAATAGACAATGTTGGAATTGCTCTATTGCTCACAAGAATGAATAGCCAATTGCAAGTATTTTTCTCAAGTGTAGCACAAGTGTGTTTTGTAAACTTCTTAATCTTATAATCAAAATAGGTTTTGTGAGCTCCCCCTTAATATTATAATTAAGACAATTTAAGGATTCTAAGGTCACAAATGATTTTTAAGATTTGATTTTGACCTTTTATTAGAGCTTTATGTTTTGCAATATGATGAACACATTTTGAATCAAGATACTAAGGTTAAGTGTAGTAAAAATATGTACAAATAAGCATTTTTTCAAGCTTATTTTAGGTCGACCTTGACTTCGACCATAGAACCCCTTGGTCAAACTAGATTTCAACCAAGAGGCAATTTCTGCAGATTTCCAATTTGAACACTTATATGTGAAGTATAATTTCTGCAGATTTTCAATTTAAAATACATTTGTGTGTGAAGTATAATTTCTACAGATTTTCAAATTAAAATGCATTTGTGCCATGAAATTTTACTATTTATGCAAAATGGCATCTTCATATGAGATGAATCACAATGATCAAGAATAATATCCATTCATGGTTTGTATATATGGATCAAAGATTATTTTAGACAAACCAATGAAACACAATGATCATGGCACAATAATTATGATAGAATAGTAGAAGCATATCCACAATGCAATGATCAAGATAAAAGCATATAAATACAATGATTATGATTATTTTAAATTAGAATTCAATATACATGGTTCCTATATAGATAGACCAAGGAATACTTCAGAAAAAAAACATGTGGATTATGATAAAATAGTAATTTCCTTGATTAAAGTAATAATGGTTCATATTTTCAGTTTTAAGCCAAACCATGTAGTGAATAAACCAAAATAATTTCATTCAGGTTCATAAGTTCTCAATTTTAAGACAAACCATGTAAATGAACATGCTTAATAAACTTTTTCAATCAATGAATAAGGTTTGTTCAAAATCAGTCTTCATATAACACTTTTGCAATATGTTTAAGGATTTCATATTCATAATGGTATACCTTAATTCATGATGCAAAAAGATCAATATGTCTTGATTCAAAGATGGTATCCAAGACTTATTCTTGATTTTCACATTAAATCAATCATTAATAACAAATTGATAGCAATCTAGATTAATTGAAAACAGGTTCAACAGAACTTGATTCGGTCGAACTGTTTGTCGACCGAATTTATCTCGGTCGACATTTTTCTTGATCAAGAATGCTGATGTTTGTATAGGTTTTATTACATTTTTTGCAAACTTGAAAATAGTAACCTGTTCGGTCGACTATTGCTCGACCGACAATGTTCTCGGTCGAATAGATGCTCGACCGAGATTGTTTCTGTACTGTTTCTCAGCAATTGTTTACAAGTAAATCATAGGTTATTCAATTATGCAGTTTGAAAAACTCAATTTAGTTGAGATCAGACATTTAAATATCAAAGTAACATTTAGGTTAAATCTCAACTAATCATATACAATTTGCTAGGTTTTGAGAATCTAAACTAAAACAAGTTAGTTGAATATGTATATTTAGAAATTTTAATTTCTTGGATTAACTTGGTGTCCTATTATGTTAAGTTGAGATAGACATAGAGATATACAACTTAGAGTCTTTGGTCATATCTCAACTTAATTTTATTCATTTAGTTTGGGGGTTTTGGAACCCATACTAACTCAACATCCTTTTTCTTGTAGGGACATGAGAAAGAATAATGTCCAAGATGCAAACAATAATGACAACATATGGAATCAACCTCATATCTCTTTCTATGATTTTGTTCTAGGTTGTTCTTGGGTACATATGTATATTTGCCCTTAGGTACATACATAGATTGATTTTCTAGCGCTTGTGTCTTTCTCCAACTAGGTTTTTGATAAGATTTTCCTTTAGGATTATAACCTAGTCCTCTCCTTCCAATTTGATGATAAGAATTATTTAAAATTTTATCAAGGGTATCATTGTTACTCAAACAACTAATTTTTTGTTGCATCTTGACAATCTCATCCATTCTCTTATTGATGTCTATCTTTTCTTGATCTAGATTAGATAATAAGGAATCTCTTTCTTTCACAATAATATCATAATCTAGATGTGTACACAAAACAGGTTGTTTTTTAAGATCATTTACTTGAGTTTGCAAGTTTAACTTTTCTAGGGAAAGAAGATTGCAATTTGCTTCTACAGATTTCAGCTTAATATCATGATCTTCAATAACCTTTTTAAGATCTTCATTTTCATATGTGAGAGCAAGAAGTTTAGCATGTAACTCATCATTTGCCTTATTAGATTTCTTTAATTTCTTCTTGCACTCAATATACTTATTATGTGTCTCTTCAAGACTAGCAATTAACTCTTCTTTAGGTAAATAAAAAAGACTTACCTCTTCTTCTTCTTCTTCACTTATTGTAGCAATTAGGCATTATTTATGCACTTCTTCCTTCTTTGACCTCCATGGATAGCTAGGTGTAGTGTGTCTTGTTCCTAAGCACCAATTGCAACTTGTTGAAGATTGGTCCATACTTTTCCTTTGCTTGCAGTTGTAGACACCACCGCCCTTCATTATTCAAGACTCGATTAGAGCTCCTTGAAGCCTGCTCTGATACCAATTGAAAAACCACTAGAGGGGGGTGAATAGGGTTTTATGATATTTTAATAATAATTTAATCAAATTAAGCAACCACAAAAATATTGGATAAGGAGACAAGGATTTAGAGTGGTTCCAACCATAGCAAATACTAAGATAGTCAATCCACTACCCGGTTTCTTACCCAACTGGGATTTTGAAAGTATTTAATTTTATTACCTCACAAGGATGTTACATAAAATTACAACACTTTCACCAAACCCTTCATACAGACTTCACCTAGAAGTAGTCTCACCAACCTTGAAGCAGCCTTCCTTGAAGTAACTTCAAGCTCCCCCTTGAAGTAGCCTTCCTCTTGAAGTAGCTTCCCGTTGAGACAACCTTCTTGAAGTAGTCCAAAGTCCACCTTCTCCACCTGAGAAGTCAAACCCTCTCCAATCCGTAGCCTCCAACCCTAGGAGTAGCAAGGAGAGTACAAAGGATATAAAAGAACAAGAAGGAAAAATAGAAATTATAATACGGTTGTAGCACAAGGCTTGATTTCCTATATTAAGCGTTTTGATCTCCTAACCAATGTATATAGAAGTGTTGGTGCACTGTATAGGAGATTCTAGCCTATAGGACACGAATTTGGAGCAAAGGGAATGAATATCCAATGTTGGAATTGCTCTATTGCTCACAAGAATTAATAGCCAATTGCAAGTATTTTTCTCAAGTGTAGCACAAATGTGTTTTGGGTGTCCTATGGCTTGTTCTATTTATAGGAATGGCCTATGGATGCTTAAGGACGTTCTAGAAACTTTCTAAGGGGTTCCAAGTGCTCAACTAGCCGTTAGGTATCCATTAGTTTCTTTGACAACATCTAGTTAATTAATTCTGAAAAGTGCAGACAGAGACATTCTCGGTCGAAGATTTGTCGACCGAGAGTCCTTCTCGGTCGAGGACTTGTCGACCAAGGGACTGTCTAGAGAAAGTGTGTATAACATTCTGATCCAACTCCCAACTACTTTCTCTGATGTGTCTAACGACTACTTGGGTCATTCTCGGTCGGGGAAGTTGTCGACCGAGAGTGTCTCGGTCGAGGAGTTTGTCGACTGAGAATAACCCTATTTCAACATTTTAAACTAAGTACCAAGTGTGTGTATGAGTGTGCAGATGTGACACTATTTTTGGGGATGACCTATCTAAGTGTTGTGATTGACTAGGGAAGATCTAAACGCTTGATTTACATGATATCTAAGTACTTATACATTATATACTTGTATAAGATTTTACATTTGATTACAATCATGAAATAAAGCATTTTTGAGCGTATAGATCTTCCAAGTTGTGTCATCCACTTTATTCCTGCAACACTCAAGTAGCACGTTAGATTCACAAGAATGAAATGTTTGTCATCATCGAAACAAAGGGATTATACTAATGTCCAATTTAGCCAACAGTCATAAGATAATACTTATCACTGTTCACTTGGCCAACTTGCCACAACCAGTTATACATGATAACCTATTCACATATGACAACCATATGTGTAAAACCATGGCCTATTTCCAAAAACTATGTACAACATCTACAAAAAAAACCCAAGGACCTGAGGGTATAGGTATGACACATAGGAATCTACTATGAAACACTAGTAGCAAATCCAACCTTTAACAACTATTGCTCCTCTTGCTGCTCAACCACAACTGCACAATCTCTACCTCATCATGCACGTCCACCTAGAAGATGTGGAAACCCATGGGGTGAGACAAACATCCCAGCAAGAGATATAACTCTCCGCCCACCACTATTATCAACATAGATAAGCTAAAGCAGAAAGAAAACATTATTATCAGGTTGAGAAGATTCATCCAAATGATATGAGTAAAGTAATTAAAACTTGTTTGAACAATTTAGGAATCTACAACTGAGCAGTTGAACATCTTATACTTTCAGAAGGAATGTGAAGAACATGTATAAATACTATTTTCTCTTATTACATTATAAATCAACTAAATAGTATAAGAAACAAGGCATGGGGTCATCCAATTGAATCATATTTGAACTTAAGAAAATATACCACACAACTATATTACATCTTTTATTTTCTATGAGGATTTGAGTTGTATTACCTAAATCCAACTAACCATTGCTAATTAAAAATTAGTGTGATACAAGATCTATGGAAGAGTCAGACTCCATGAAGTTCTCCTACACTACTTGGTCAGTTCGAGTCTGCACCGTAGGGACATATTAGTCAAACTACAAAACATCGACTTATAGTCATAACTTTAGTCCTATAAAAATCAACTTATAGCCAAAGTTATAGTCCTATAAACACCTAGCCCTCCTTGGTACAGGTCACAACACTAGAATCCAGGGTATATACCCAATCATTGAGGTACAACCATATCTGCCCTCTATCACATCATATCACATCACATCATCATAGAGACCCGACTGCATTCATTCTCAAAGTGCTTGGGATCAAGATGTCAATGTTACATAGTCACTTGCACCTAGAATACTATATAGTATGCGCTCCGTGTTTCCCATGGGAATACCCATTTCACCATCTAGCCAATTTCTGACCATGGAATGGATCTATGGCATAGAGCACTACATGATTAGGGTTTCACTTAATTGGGTGTCTTTGAGTATCAATCAAGTTACAATGTACAAACCCTAAGCAAATTCTACCAAAAACAAGGGTAGGATAGAACTCCAAAAGATATGAAACATATGAGGTTACTCTTGTCACATCATCATTTGATATCACTGTCATACAAGGCCCTCAACATAATCACATCACTAGGGTATAGTAATCCCTCATCTCATTACTAGATGATATCACCTCACACTAGACATTGAGCCTCTTCTAGGTCATAAAACCCAAAAACACTTAGTTCCTACACATCATCATTATCTCGTCATGTCTCATAAAGGCTCATAATCATCACCATGTGTCATATCAAACATACCATAACATTCACTAGCTATGACATTCATTCCACCTACAAGGTTAGGATTAGACAAGAAGGTGAGAGAAAGCATCAACTCATGCTATTCATTCAAGAAAGCTCAATAAATACATCATATACTTGAGATTAGGGTTGGGGTTTCTCATAATAATAGATTAGGGTTTCCATATCATCATTCAATCATCAAACCCTAATTTCATTACTTACTACATTCCTGGAACATATTGGGGTTAGGTATTATAATCATGATCAATCAACCATATAATCACCAACACGTAGTGCCTAAACCAAAGTGTAATGACCAACACCATTACATATGTAGCGACCTCCATGTATTCATCATGTGTAGCTTCCAACATGGTTCACATGTGTAGAGACCAACTACTGAAGAATGCATTGAGACCAATCATGAGTACACACTATAGCAACCATTCACTCACTCGTTCATGTATATCGACCAAACCACCAAGGCATATGTTGCGAATAGACAAACAAAAGTAGGTGTTGTGACCACAAGAAGATCATATGTAGTGACCCATGTAGTGACCAAACCAAGCTCAAGAACTATAACAACCAAACCATTAGGGTTAGGGTCGGTTGTGCCCGCAACACCCCATCAACATGATGTAGCTACCTCAAGGTGAAGAAACTCCAAACAACACATAACCAATTAATTCCAAAACAGAACTAAACTCCAATCAAAACAGATGATAACCATCAAGAAAACTATGCTTGATCAGGAGGGAAGCTCCATGAAGATGATGAACATCAAAACCCTAAAATAAACACTACAATGTAAACATGGAAAACCATGATGGTAGAAGGAAAACCATGTGTCCAACTCATGTGTACAAAGATCTAAACCTCCAACATCATATGATGAACGATACATAACAAGTTGATAAAACTAAGAATCATGTTACATGTAAGAAACAACAAATCCTCTATTACTTAGAAGTCAGGAACATTAAAGTAGGGTTTAGGAGAAAGAGTAAACTATACAAGAACACTTCATAATCTTAAACCCTAGATCATGATAACATCATCTAGCATCTTAGGTTCACATTTTAGATATGAAAACAGTAACAAGAAAGCAAAAATGGTGCAATAATATAAGAGGGGAAAGTTATATAACATGCTTTAAGATGAAGATCAAGCTCCAAAGCCACAATCTCCAAAGAGAGAGAAAAAACCAACTAGGATCAACTCGACGGCCACAAGGTCACATTAAGAAGAAGAAACATACCAAGGTCAAAGGGAATCTCAAGATGAAGAGAACTCAAACCCTAAGCTTAACAAAGAAGAAGAAAGAAGAAAGAAGAAAGCTTTATGTCACTTAGTTGCTACCATGGTAAAACCATAGTCTCTGACCTCTATGGAGTGAATTTTCCTCAAGATAACCACCGTGGAGATCCATAGTATCACGACCAAAAAAGGAGAAGAAGGTAGGGTTCAAAGGAAAAATGAGATCAAAGGTATAGAACCACAAAGATCACCAAGGATCACCATAAAGAAGATGATCAAACTCAAGATCACCACATGCAAGAGAAGATCATCCTCTTTCTATAAGATCAACACCTTCTTCTTGATCCACTAATATAAAGGCCAAATACAAGGAAGAAGTGAGGAAAAAGAGCTAAAAGAGATACTTGCGAGTGAAAGAGAGGGTTTATACACTCAAAGGTAGGAGGGAGATAAGGATCATGAGGTGTCAAGATCTTAGAGAGACAAAAGGACACATGTCCACCAAAGGATTGGCCATGCAAGAACTTTATAGTTGCATGAAAGAAAAGGTGATTAAAATAAGGTAGTGTAGCGACCACTTAGGTCGACTACACCCCTAGGTTGAAACAACACTAAGGAACACCATGTAGTGACTGCAACGCTAGGTCACCAAACCCAAATGGTCACAACACTCCACCAAAGTAAAACTCTAGTAATGTAAAACACTTACCAAGGAACTAGGTCATAACAAACTTCAACCAAGAGAGCTTTGTGGTCACAATACTTAAAAAACCATCACACAAGGTCGAAACACCATCACACTCAAGCATCCATGCAAAGCCTAATACATTATGACACCTCATCAACCAAGGCTCAACTAGGTTCCACTAGGCATCATTCTCTCTCTAATGATGATAAGGCACCAAAGGAACAACCTACATGTGACAATTACAAGATAGAACCTCATCATGGCTAAATTGCAACTTGGTCCAAAACCAGCATAACTAGCTCAAACATCACTCATGCATGTGTTTTTAGTCTGTATTTGAGGCACATTTTCCCTTGATTTGTTGTGTAGATTAGTCATTTATTTGATTTATAATGCATGAAATGACATAGATGACTTGCTTGTTGTATATGCATCAAAGTTTATGATTTTTACTGTTTTAGGTAATATTTTCCACATCCCAAGTGTTTATGACATTTTTGTGCGTTTTTCAGTTACAAGGAAGAACCATAGACTCGGTGCTACCAACCTGGCAATAGTTGGTGATACTGACTTGATGTCTGTGATGGACCCAGAAGATCGCCCAGAGTCAGTGCTATCAACCACTGAAGTCAATGGTACGGAATTAGCATCAACAAGCCCCAACATGAATCGAGAAAACTTAGTGCTGCTGAGTTTCCAACTCGGTGCTACTGAGTTGACATCAGAGAGCATCTAGAAAACCACAAGACTTAGTGCTATCGAGTCCAATCAATAGTACTGACATGATCGAGATAGTGTGACCAAACCTAAGTGACTCAATACTACCGACTCACCTAGTCAGTACTATCGAGTCTGCCCAATCAGGTCAACCACTTATTTCACTCTACTAATGGTGGACATTACTTTGTACCCTAAGTGTCTTCTACGACTTAGGGGGACGACGACCAAAGATAAGGAAGTAGTCGTTTTCATTGCACGATGACTTGAGAGAGAGAAAAGAAGAACTAAGGACCAAAAGCTTCACCTGAGGGGATTTGGGCACCTCTAGAGGACGATTCTACATCCGAAAGATAGCAGAACGCTCATACGATAGAGGGGATCTTTGAGATAGGCAAAGATTTATGGGTTACCTTAGCTTCTTCATGTTTCCCACAATTTTCTTACTCCCTTCCATGTATTCGTCAATGAAAACCATGCAAGGCTAAAAAACTTTATTCCTTAGGATCTGGGAGTAGTTCAGATATACACTGTGATTGACTTCCATGCATTAATATCAAGTTTATCTCTTTCTACTGGATAGAAATCTATGGAAACTTTATGTTCTACTTGTGCTTGATCACCATGAGTGGATTGATAGACGCTTAGTCATCTCTGGAGAGAGGTTGAGGGTCAGAGAGTATAGATTTACATGTCTACTGTGCCCTTTGGAAAAAACAAAGTATAAATAGGAGGAGAAACCCATAGAATAACCGTAAAGCATCTAACTTATCAACCAATAACTACCGATGTAGGATTGGCATTAGATTAGGTAGTGAATTACACTACGGGAATGGGTAATTCCAACTACATGGTCTTTATCTAGGTATGGAGGTAATAGATATTAGTATCTGTGAAGTCAGTCATTAGTGTTGTCCGTGGTGAAACTACGGTCCTAACGAATTCACCCCATCCCTGATAATTCAACATTTAATTCATTTTATTTCTATCTTTGTTCTTTCACTCAACCCAATTCATATTGGTATACTATGCCCAGAGAGACAATCATATGATGATTGTGATGAGGCATTAGATACCTGATTTGATAATAATATAGGTAATTCCATCTATTATGTTTGTCTTAGTCATGAGATGATGGCACATACATGATAGATGTCTAAAGAATGATGTGACTCGATGACATCTGTCTTCAGGTTAATGACCTGAACAATGAGATCACATGTATGATAAGAGTACATAAGTTCTTGTCATGTCCCTAGTTAGATATTACTATGGAAGAAAAATAAAAAACACTAATACATAAGACTAGAGTGCGTGCTGACTAATGATAGAGTCTTATTAGTCATGATATATAATATCAAGTCAAGCACATAGATATATGTTAGAGAACAGTATATTGGACAGACCCACCATGAGAGTGATACATGGATACCATGGAATGGTAGTCACAATCATCTCTCATAGTGATGGTGTTGATTTTGGTTCTTGGACCTGAAATCATTGCACTCATCACATGTCATTGATACACTTTGACATCATCAAACACATTCCTAAAGCACGGGAGTTATAAAGGTGATGGTTGGGTGACTTTGACACATGGGGATAGACAGTGAGTGACAGAGATGGGATTTGTTGCTCGTACAAAGAAGTATGATATCCAGGGCCCCTTGATAAGAAAGACTGAGAATTGTATGTCCATACTCATGTGATTCAATATATGATATGTGAATTCACATGCATCTCAGACAGTCTTCTCCAGGTCAAGGAACATGGATTAAATGTTGAAGAGGATGTTGTTACATGCATCGAGTTCAATCTGGATGTCAGAGACAAAGGAACTATACGATTACGGTAACACTAATCACAGATTGTAGGTTGAAGTTGTTCTCCAACTTTCTAAGTTACTTGGGTAGCAATGATGAGTTACTAGATTCCTCTCATTTCTTGTGATGCCATAAGTTGTTAGAACATTCACTACCAACGTAAATTGGAACATGTATGGTCAAACACATAGGATACCCATGGAAGAGGAGATTTTCCATGAATGATTGAGATTAAAGGTGTATAGGCACTCAATTAAACATATAATTGACTGACTGGACTCAGAACTATCAAGTTCAAGTGTTGAACTAGCTAGTTAGAGTGTCAGGTTGATTGGAGACTGCATTGGCAATGTCAGGACTGCCAACTGACCGATTCACCCAGGTGAGCCGATCGGCTGGTGTGAGCCAACCGACCAGTTCACTTGGTGTACCGGGCAGCTCACATTCCTGCCAACCAAGGAAATGGAGATTTTCCCGATTGGAGTAAAACTTTCACATTTCACTTGTTCAATTCGATTGGAATAAGGATTAATCTTTGAATTAATTGGAAACGATTGAGGAAAGTTAATTAGAGGCAAGTCTGGGAAGTGAAACGACGATTCACTGGGTGAACCAATCAACACACACTCCCAACTGACCGATTTACTTGTGAACCGACCAGTTCACCTGCCATAATACAAACTATTCATGGAATTTCCGGATCCTTCTACTCCGAAACAGACAGGGAACCCTGACCCTACCCTCTACTATAAATAGAGGGGTACTGGGGGCTTCTCCAGGACACACAACTCATAACATCAGTTGCTATAAAAAGTTGTTGTCCTCTCTAGTTCTGGTAACCGAGAGAGCCCGAGCAAGTGCTACCGGACTAGGGAGGCATAGCGAGGGAAAGACAACTGCAGAAAAGTAGTCTAAGTTTGGGAGAGTAGGTTGGTGCTAATGCAGCAACAGGAGGGTCGTATCCTTCCTACAAGTTCTTCTAGAACAACAGGAGTTCTAGGTGGTCTATGTGGACATCTCCAGAGGAGGGAGATGTCTGCTGCTCAGGAGGACATGTCAGCTGCAACCTGTGGTGGAGGCCAGAGTCCATGACAAAGACTAGGAGCTACATAGACACTGTCCACGATATGGCGTCGAAGACCACACATAGATGTGAGGTATTGTCATTGGGAAAGCCCCAGGACCTGGAATATCTCACTAGAACCATCCTTCCCATTACATAGGGATGCAATCTCATGTTATGGGTTAATGGCCAGTAAATTTTGTTTTCGCTGTCTACTCTGAGGCCATAAAAACCCAATAGTGGTATCAGAGCCACATCAACGTACTGTGTTTTAGGGAAAATTGATATGATTAGATTTTAGTTTTATTGTCATTTATTTATTGCATACAATGTGAATATTTAAAATGAATAATGTGTTTATCTGATTAAATACCACATGCGACCACAAACCAATATACATATATTATATGGTATATATGCAATTGATACGCGCCGCCCTAAAACGGTTTTGAAGGTGGATGTGTAGCATGGTTATGGCCTATAAACCCTATGTGTACTTAGTTGGTTATGGTTGTTTGCATCTCAGTTTGCATACTGAGCCTCTACCTTCTATTGCACATGTAAATTGAGATAACTTAAGATCCTTTCTCTTCTACCTTTTCTCCCTTCGAATGTAACTCGAGGTTTCCCAAAGATTATGTAAATGTAGGATAGTTTATTTTCTGTTACATCAAAGAAGACGACACTCAGCACCAGATGAGCCGACCACCTGGAGGACTGAGGAGGATTGCTAAGATGGATCTAAATCGACTGGATGATGGCCCAACCAATTGTTCAAGGTGTGCAGACATTGGAGGCTAGACCGACTAACCAACTGATCAAGAGGCGACCTGATCATGTCATAGGATGAGCCGATCAACCCAGAATGGTTCAAGAACAAAGATCTTCATCAACAGTAGGTTGCATATGATGTAGACCTTAGAGAACCATAATTCCTTGTGGCTCCAAGGAATTACAATAGGATGGCCATAATCATCACTTTTATCAATATAGCATGTTTTCTCGTTGTGGTTATAGCATGTATATGATACGTCCTATAAATATGTGGTGATTGGATATGTATATGTACTTATATAAAATCCCTCAAATAAAATATTAAAGTCTAAGATGCCTTCCATAAGTGGCACACATGAAAATATTGATCGACCAAGTGTAGGTTACGCCAAAGTGTGGTGCACGGTCCATCTCGTGGAAGTGTGATGGTAGACATGTAGGTTCTGCCAAAGCAGGGTGCATGTTTATCATGTCGGATTTTGGTTCAGACTTAACTGGTGATTATTAGAGAGTCTAAGCTCTAGAGGCTTGCAAATGATCATGGCAAAGAGTTTTGCATGTCATCTATTCAAGAGTTACATATGACACAATTGGCATGATGGCCTACCTAAATAGTCAAGTTGTGGGCGATCAGGCAAACCTGACTCATAATTTGATGAAATGTGGATCTTGGCCACTAGAAGATTGTATGATGCGATCTTCCGAATTGATACACGTGGGTTATCAATTTGAACAAAATAGTGGGAGCGATAATTAATTAAAGGCCTAATTAATATCATCAAATTTATCAAATCAAACAAATCAAAAATATTTTGTAAAGTTGCAAAATTCATTGTATAATCCAAATGACAAACACAAATACATTATCGTTGTGATCAGCTCATAAATGGGATAAACTTCAAATCTGGTTTGGGACCTTTGAGAAGTGTTCTCAATAGTGAGTGTAAACTCTAAACTCCTTGAAAGACCAGAGCCAGTGGAACCACTCCAAATGTGCCTAAGGCTAAAATTGGATGCTTACTTGAAGTATGCCAATGATGCCTAAGACATCAAGAACCTTATGCCGATCTATATGAACTATGAGTTGCATAAATTTCTTGAAGCATGGACATTCTTGAGATGGTTATACATTTTAAGAATCATGTAAAGCATGAAAGGTATAATGTCTTCAAAGCAATGTTTGAGTATAATATGATGGATGGAGATCAAGTATAATCTCATATGCTCAATATGATTGTGCATATAAATTGATTGTGATTTCTTAAAGGTCAAGAGTTGACCAAACATATGATTCTACAAATCATTGTGTGAATCATATAGACAGTTTATCAAATGCTGAGAAACTTGGCCAAACCATTGTCTGAAGTGCTTGGCATGTTGATGCCAAAGTTTGAATCAAGAAAAGGACAAAACCTATGATAATGATCAACAGAGTAAAGTCCATAGACTAAAGCAAGGTCAAGAAGTGTTCTGAAGCCAAGCTTAGGTCCAAATATTCATCACTCAATATATGGAGAGGGGTAAGTTGGAAAGGGAAATAACCTCTTTCTAGATGATCTTGGGAAGATGAATGAGATAGAGATCTCTGCTTCAGGACCAAAGAAGAAGTAAGATAGAAACTGTGCGGAGCAAGAGTTTCTACCATTACAGTTACAATATGACATTCATGGGCATATAATAGAATTGGTGAATTGCTATTATACATCTGCCATCAATTAAATTGTCATACATCTTGTATGGATAAGAGAATAATGGAATGCTGTTTCATTTCAAATAAATGATCTTTGATGGCAATGCCTATGTCTCATCAACTATACTTGATAGTTAAAGAGACAAATGTGTGTGACACATGTAATGAATGACATGATAACTCAAATTTAAAGGTAATCAATAGTACTTCAATATATTTACTGATGACCTTAGTACATATGGTAGTTTGTATTTAATAAAATACAAACATGAATATATTGATGTGTTCAAGGAGATCATAAATGAAGTACATAACAAACTTGGTATAAGCATTAAATTTTGATATGATCGATTTGGAGATACTTTGAACCAAGAGTTTGAGAACCTTCTGGAAGATCATGATAATGTATCATGATGGACTCCACCTGAAACACAATGATAGTGTATCATGAGAAGTGTATTAGAAAGAAGGAATCACACCTTGATAAGCCTGAGTGTGATTACTAGATAAACTTCAAATTTCCTTTTGGGCACATGCTTAACAATAAAACAATGTACCATCTAATTAGTTCAAAGACACCATATGAAATATGGAATGGGAAGTGTCCCGATATGCCTTTATAAATATTAGGATTGAAAGCCTAAATAAGAAAATGTTACTTAAAAGGTTTTGTCCACAAATTGCATAAATGTTATTTTGTTGAATACTACTTTGATATCTAAATTCAATAACAAAAGGTGTTTTGGATGGCTGCATTCCTAGACGAGAACCTAGTTCTAAAGGAATCAGTGGGAGAGAAATGTAGGACTCAAAATGTTCGAGATAAACAAGAAAAACATTAAACTTAAAGAGGTACATTGGGAATAAAGAGAATCACAAAATGTTGTGGAATCTCAAAGTTCCTTAAGTAACACATAGAACTCATGGTTATGGTAGAACATGCCTGGAGCTTGAATGATATATGATATCTTATGGATAAGAAGGCAGTGAGTTGATCATATGATGAGTCAATCGTCTACCTAGAAGCTAATGAGAACCGGAATTTGAGATATGGCTTTAAGCCTTAAAATCCAAGATGGACTCCAAGTACATCGACAAAGTATGACCTTGGTTGATCCACCTAAAGAGGTTGACCTCATAGGGTACTTTTGGGTCTTCCGAAAGAAGATTGACATGGAGGGTAATTTGGTTGCAAAGAGTTTCTAACAAGTTCAATGTGTTGAACATGATGAAATCCTTTCAGCAGTTGCCATGGATAAATCTATTTGGATAATGCTTGCCATTGTAGCTTAATATGACTATGAGATTTGGCATATGGATGTTAAAACCACATTCCTTAAATGGAATATTGTGCAGGATGTGTATGTAACATAGCCTAAAGGTTTTATAAATCCAATAATACAAATAAAGTCTACAAAGTATCATAGATCAATCTTTGGATTGAAGCAAGAACCTTAGAACTGGATCTTCAATTTTACAAGATAGTCAAAGAGTTTGACTTGAGTGAGAATGAAGATGTAATGTGCGATTACAAGAATTTAGTGGGATCATATGTATATTCTACATATTGATGAAGAGTATCATCCTTATACTACAAAATGTGGCAACGAAGTGCATTCTAAAATGTCTTTAAAGAAGCATCATATTTGATAGGAATCAAGATCTATAGAGACAAATCAAGATGGATTCTTGACCTAAGAAAGAAAACATACATCGGCAAGATGCTGAAAGGGTTCAGCATGATGAGAGAAAACATATCCATGTTCCATGGAGTTAATCTCTCAAGAGTCGCGTGCCCCAATTTTCATGAATAATAAGGAACACATGCATAGATGCCATATGCATTCACAATTAGATCTATGTCATATGAACTCATCTCGTTATCTTGTATGTATTGGACATGACCAGAAAATATGAACTAATTATCTTGTATATATTGGACATGAAAAGAATATACGAACTCATCATCTTGTATGACAAGAAGATATGAAATCATCATCTTATATGACAAGATGATATAAATATCCAATTATCTCATATGTATTGGACATGACAAATGGATATTTGTCAAACTCTAGTAAGAGTTATTGGAATACCATGAAGGACATCTTTGTGTACTTGTGAAGTACTAAAAGAATTATTTCTTTAGTTATGGTAATAAGGAAGAGTTGGGTGTAAAGAGTTACACCGATGCAAGCTTCTGAAATGACAAAATTGTGTTTCAACTTGGAAAAAGAATTGTTAGTTGGAAATGTTCCAACATAAGACAATTGATTAATTTTACAATAATAAGACAAGTACCTTAGTGTTACAAACACTGTAAAGGATACTGTATGGGTCTAGAAGTTCATATGGATGAACTTATGAGATGTTCCGACCAGGGGTGTCTCAGTAGTAATATTGTGACAATAATGGAGCTGCTAGTTAGGCAAATGAATTTTAGATAGCATACTATGACACTTCCATCTCATATGAGATGTTGTATAGTGAGGGGATGTGAAACATGCAATATACCGACTTGAAGCAAATGCTGGTTACCCGCTAGAAAAGCACTTGTACAGTAGAAACATGATGGACATGTTAAGATCACTTGTAATATGATTCATGGGTGATTGGCTCTAAGTGTAAGTCGGAGTCTGTTGGTATAGTATGCCCAAAGAGCCAATCATATGATGATTGCGATGAGGCATTAGATACCTGATTTGATAATAATAAAGGTAATTATGTCTATTATGTTTGTCTCAGTCATGAGATGATGACACATACATGATATATGTCTAATGAATGATGTAACTCGATGACATATGTCTTCATGTTAAGGACCTGAATAATGAGATCATATGTATGATAAGAGTACATACGTTCTTGTCATATCCCTAGTCAGATATTACTATGGAAGCAAAATATACAATAGTAATACATAATACTAGAGTGTGTGTTGACCGATGACAAAGTCTCATTAGTCATGATATATGATATCAAGTCAAGCTCATAGATATATGTTAGAGAACAATATATCAGACATACCCACCATGAGAGTGATACATGGATACCATGGAATGGTAGTCACAATCATCCCTCATAGTGATGGTGGTGATTGTGTCTCTTGGACCTAAAATCACTACGCACATCACATGTCGTTGGGCACACTTTGACATCATCAAACACATTACTGAAACATGGGTGTTATAAAGGTGATGGTTGGGTGACTTTGACACATTGGGCAAGACTATGAGTGATAGAGATGGGATTTGTCCCTCCTACAAAGGAATATGGTATCCAAGGCTCCTTGATAAGCGAGACTAAGAATTGTATGGCCATACTCATGTGATTCAATATATGATATGTGAATTCACATGCATCTCAGATTGTCTACTCTAGGTCAAGGAACATGGATTGAATGTTGAAGAGGATGACGTTCCATGCCTTGAGTTCAATCTGAATGTCAGAGACAAAGGAACTATATGATCACAGTAACACTAATCACAAATTGTAGGTTGAAGTTGTTCTCCAACTACCTGATTTACTTGGGTAGCAATGATGAGTTACTAGATTCCGCTCATTGCTTATGATATCATAAGTTGTTAGAACATTCACTGGCAACATAAATTGGAACATGTAGGGTCAAAAACATAGGATACCCCTGGAAGAGGAGATTGTCCATGAAAGATTGAGACTAAAGGTGTTTAGGTACTCAATTAAATATACAATTGCTTGTATTTCTATCATGCTTTACAACCTATGTAAAATATTGGGATTTACCCATCTATTTACCACTATGATGATAATAAAGCCCGCAGACTCTTTGAAGACTAAACCTATGGGAATCATTGAAGATGCTCCAATCAAGGTAGTAAATGACTCTTATGACATGCAACTTTATTGTCATGGACTTAAAGATGTCCTCTCATTTTTGGTGACCTTTTCTAGATACACCATGATCTTGAGTTTAGAGTCTTTAGTAGCCTAAAGGGATCCAACATCCATGAAGAAGTTTAGAGTCAGGGACATTTCTCTTAAGATCAAATATTTAATAGACTAATGGGGCCCAACATCCATGAAGAAGTTTTCATATTAGATTACATGGAGAAGATGTCCTAGCTTAGATAGTATATTCCAATCTCAGAACTATCAAGTTCAAGTATTGAACTAGCTGGTTAGAGTGTTAGGTTGATTGGAGACTACATTGGCAATGTCAAGACTGCCACCCGACTCGTTCACCCAGGTGAGCCGATCAGCTAGTGTGAGCCAACCAACCGGTTCACTTGGTGAAATGGGCAGCTCACAATCCTAACAACTGAGGAAATTGGGATTTTCCCAGTTGGAGGAAGACTTTCATGTTTCATGTGGTCAATTCACTTGGAATAAGGATTAATCTTTGAATTAATTGGAAAGCATTGAGGAAAGTCAACTGTAGGAAAATCTGGGAAGTGAAATGACAGTTCACTGGGTATACCAATCGTCTCACACTCCCAACTGATCGGTTCACTTGTGAACCTACTGGTTTGCCTACTGTAGTACAAACTATTCATGGAATTTCCAGATCCTTCTACTCCCGAACAGATTGGAAACCATGACCTTTCCCTCTACTATAAATAGAGGGGTATTGGGGGCTTCTCATGTCACACAACTCAGAGCATTAGTCGCTCTACAAAGTTGTTGTTCTCTCTAGTTTTGGTAATCGAGAGAGCCCGAGCAAGTGCTACTTGACTTGGGAGGCATAGCGAGGGAAAGACAACTACAGAAAGGTAGTCTGAGTTCGGGAGAGTAGGTTGGTGCTAGTACACCAACATGAGGGTCGTCTCCTTCCTACTAGTTCTTCTAGAATGGAAGGAGTTCCAGGTGGTCCGTGTGGACTATCTGCAGAAGTGGGAGATGTCTGTCACTCAGGAGGACATGTCAGGCATAGTCTGTGGTGGAGGCCAGAGTCCATGGTGAAGACCAGGAGCTGCATAAACACCATCCAAGACATGTCGACGAAGACCGCATATGGCTGTGAGGTATTGTCACTGGGCAAGCCCCAGGACCAGGTATATCTTGCTAGAACCATCCTTCCCATTACATAGTCATTGATGCAATATCTTGTTATGGGTTAATGGCCAGTAAAATTTTGTTTCCGCTGCACCCAACAATTCAACCATTTACAACCACCTTAGCTGATTTGACTGCAGTTAGTAGTTGTCTACTGGAGAAATGCTTCCTTGTGTTCAACTCGGGCCTCACAAGGCCTTATTACTTTGATACATTCATTTACATACTACACACGGTAAACTCATGTTAAGTTTTTGGCACTATTTCCGGGGAAGGGGAAACATCTAACACTATGAGTGTTGTGGTCGGCCACTCTAGGCCGTTAATTCTTTTTATTTCCTTTTATTTTACCATTTTTTAAAATTTTCCTCAAGCTGAAGCATAAGATATTTTTGATACATCATAAATTTCTTGCGTTGATACTTACTTTGTACTATTTCAGGGAAAATAATGTATGGTGCATACCAGAGCCATAGAATACAGTGAACCTTCCTCACCAGGCTTTGGACAAGCATAGCTCTTACAAGGAGAAAGTGAGTCTGGAAAATCTGTGGACAGGTTTAACCAAACACCTCCACTGACTCCTCCACCTAACAAACTTGCGGCACCAGAAGAACCAGAGACAATAGAATTTGAGGGAGAAGAAGAAATAACAGTATGGGAAAGGATAAAGGCTTCATCAGCTATGGCCCAAAAAGGGCCCATCAAAAGGCAAGCCATCAATGTGGGCTGATACAAAATAGATCCTAGATTTGTTTCCTTAGTCAAATTCCAAGCATTCCATGAGCATCATTCTAAAGATCCAATGACACATATCATCAATTTCATGGAGAACTGTGACATGGTCAAGATAGATAGGATCCCAACGACTACAATATATATTAAGCTGTTCTCATCTTCACTAGTGGATAGTGCAAAATCATGGTTCAACAATCTTGATGATGAGATCATTGAGACATGGGATCAGATGATAGATGCATTCTTCAAGCATTATTTCCCTCTGCAAAAGACGAATCATCTAGTGAAGAAGATTCACAACTTCAAACAACAAGAAAATGAGTCATATTCAGAGGCATCAGAAATATTTCAGAATATGTAGAGAAAAGTGCCTCATCATGGCATTGATCTATTGGGGCAGGCCAAGATTTTCTATTATGTCCTATAGAAGGGGAGAGAACAACCCTTGACAGTGCAGGAGGAGGCTTCTTCCTCAATAATAAGCCCGCTTGCTGCCATGCAATCCTCAAAAACATGTCTAAAAACCAATCATGGGGAGAAGAAAGAGACCCACTGACAACCATCAAGAGTTTCGGAGAATCTAGGGTGATATCATCTTTGAATGATAAGTTAGATCTTATTGCTAAGAAGCTATGTGCTACAGAAAAAGTTCCTGCTGAGGAAGAAGAAGAAGAATGGAAGTATGTGTGTCAGGGGCAATATAGGAATAATGATTATTCTTGGAGGAAAGACCCCACATTTTCTTGGAAGGATCCTAAAAACTTACAACAGGACCCATCACAGGTGCAACAACAACATTCTAAGTCACAATAGTATGGTGGCCAAGCACAGTATCAACTAGAGCAGTAGAAAATTGACAAGATTTAAGAAATGTTGGGCAAACTGTTGAGTCAGAATGAGTTGTAGATTGCACAAACTCAAAGGGATCTTCAAAATCAAGGGGCATGTATATGCAGCATGGGGACATATCTCTCAAATAGTGGCAGAAGTGAGTGCATTAAAGCAACCAACCCAACAAGGATTTTTAGCAAACACCAATGTAACTTCTGGGAACCAACATGTAAAGGTCGTTCTTCTACGCAGTGGCAAGAAACTACTAAATGATACATCACACATGGGAATTACTGAAAGAGCTACAAATCAAACTATACCAGGGGATGTTGTAGAACCAGACATCACAACACATGAGAAGACGATAGAGGAACATGTGGATGAGGTTGGGGGTAATAAAAATCAGGCTTACATCCCACCTCACCAGAGGGAACCTATAGTTCCTGTGCCCTTTCCAAACAGTTTGAAAGTGATCAAGATGGACCGACAGTTTAAGAAATTTTTATACAATTTTCGGGAGTTATTTGTGAACATTCCCTTAATAGATGCTATTGAGTAGATACCATCCTATGAGGAGTTTTTGAAGGATATAATTACAAAGAAGAGATAGATACCAAAGTTTGATGTCATGGTTTTGAAAGAGCACATTAGTGCCTTCATCTTAGTGGGACTGCCTCCTAAAAGATAGGATCTAGGATGCTTTAATATCACATGCTTCATAGGAAAGACAAAATTTAGAGAGGCTCTGTGTGATTCAGGGGCAAGTATAAACCTGATGCCTCTATCTACCTTCAAGAAGCTCAGACTTAAGAAATCCAGGAAGAGCAACATGAAA
The DNA here is from genome assembly GCA_963693085.1 of Alisma plantago-aquatica. NCBI lineage: Eukaryota > Viridiplantae > Streptophyta > Magnoliopsida > Alismatales > Alismataceae > Alisma > Alisma plantago-aquatica. Next base: position 1,500,081,559 of record OY856409.1, on the reverse strand, counting down.
ATACAGTTGGTGGACAACTCAGTGGTTGAGCCATATGGTATATGCGAGGATGTCTTGGTGAAAGTGGATAGGTTCGTCTTTCCTATGGATTTTGTCATGATGGAAATGCAGGACAACCATGGCAATGAGCTTATACTTGGAAGACCATTTCAAGCCACTGCAGACATGATACTTGAGATGGGAAGAGGACGTATGACTATGGGAATCCAAGATGACATGTTTGAGATTAAGATGTCAGATCACTCCCAAGCCACAGGAGATAAGGTGCAATGCAACATGCTTCATCACATGGATAGAAAGTTTTCTCTTTTTCTAGGGAAGCTGTTCCTGGATATGGCCCATGTTATAACTAAAATGGAAAGAGGTACTCTAGCAGTGGATATCTTGGAAAATACAAAGGTGATCTTGTTGACACAAGCAATGCACTACCTGACCGATGAGGGAGAGGACTATGACCCTGCTACTGAAGAAGAAGTCATAGTTGATTCTATGACACAAATTTCACCCAAGCTACCCTTATAAGAGTGCTTGACAAATAGAATGGAGGACAACATTCGCAACAACTATCTAGAGGAGTGCGTGTTAATGCTGAAGACAATTCCTTGCTACTATGCAAGGCACTTTGAAGACCTTGGACCACCATCCCCACCATTGGTCCCATCTCTATCGAGCCCTCCAGACTTGGAGCTGAAGACATTACCACCACACCTGAAGTATGTCTTCTTAGATGCGGGGGAAAAGCTACCAGTGATCATATCATCTTCTTTGAGTGGTGAAGAGGAAGGAAAGTTACTCACCGTGCTAAAGAACCACCGAGATGCATTCGGGTGGTCCATAGATGACATTAAAGGGATCTCTCCAACCTTGTGCCAACACAAGATCCAGCTTGAAGAAGGAGCCAAGGCAATTGTCCAACCTCAGAGGCGTCATAATCCAATTATGACTAAGGTGGTGAAGAAGGAAGTCGTCAAGCTGCTATCAACAGGTATAATCTATGCAATCTCTGATTCAATGTGGGTCAGTCCTACCCAGGTAGTTCCTAAAGGGGGGGGGTCACGGTCACTACAAATGCGTCTAATGAATTGATTTCCACTAGGCTAGTGAGTGGATGGCGAATGTGCATAGGTTATCACCGTTTAAATGCAAGCACTCTTAAAGATCATTTTGCTTTACCTTTTATGGACCAGATCTTGGAACGATTAGTTGGCCGTTCACACTTTTTCTTTCTTGATAGGTATTTCAGGTATAATCAAATTTCCATAGAGCCTAAGGATCAGGAGAAATGCAACTTCACCTGCCCTTATGACACGTTTGCATACCGACAGATGCCTTTTGGTCTTTGTAACACCCTTGCTACGTTTCAACGTTGTATGCATGCCATTTTTTTGACATGGTAGAGCGATGCTTAGAGGTTTTTATGGATGGGTTTTTCTGTGTATGGGGAATCTTTCAATGATTGTCTATATAACCTTGATAGGGTGCTATAGGATTGTGAGGACACTCACCAAGTTCTAAACTGGGAGAAGTGTCACATGATGGTAAGTGAAGGGATCATTCTTGGAAAAAAGGTGTCTGACAAGGGCATGGAAGTGGATATAATGAAGATTGAAGTCATATCCACACTACCTCCACTGACATCGGTGAAAGGAGTGAGGAGCTTTTTTGGACACGCTGTATTATATCACCATTTTATCAAGGATTTCTCAAAAATTGCCAAACTATTGTCTGAAATTTTCGAGAAAGATGTCGAGTTTTCCTTTGATGTGCTCTGTTTAACAACTTTTGAAATCCTTAAAGAAAAATTGATCTCTGCACCTATTGTGCAGGCTCCTGATTGGAGCCTTCCCTTTGAGCTGATGTGTGACGCATCAGATTATGCAGTAGGAGTTGTGTTGGATCAACACAGAGACAAGACTCCATGCTGACATATATTATGCATCAAAGACTTTGAATGATGTGTAGTTGAATTACACCACTACCAAAAAAGAATTTTTGGCGGTAGTGGTTGCTTTTGAAAAATTCCACCAATACCTAGTTGGGGCTAAAGTGATAGTTTGAACTGACCATCCTTCCATCAAATACTTGTTACAAAAGAAAGATGCCAAACCCAGATTGATTATGTGGATTCTTTTGCTTCAAGAAATTGGCATTGATATTAGAGACAAAGCAGGGGTTGAGAATGTTGTAGCCGATCAATTGTCTAGGTTGGAAAGGGCAGATGTAGAAGATATAACCATCCCCATTATTGATTAATTCCCAGATGAGAAAGTTTTTGCAATTAAAACTGATGATCCTTGGTTTGTAGATATTGTTAATTACCTAGCGTGTAAGGAATTTCCTGTAGATTGCGGGTATCAAGAGAAAAAACAAATTTTCCACTCATTGAAGTTTTATATTTGGGATGACCCAATTTTTCTTAAGAAATGCAGGGATGGACTGTTAAGAAGATGTGTACCTGAATGTGAGGTAGAGAGCATCTTGTCACACTATCATTCTCTACCCACAGGTGGACACCATGTGATATCTAGGACTACGGCTAAAGTCTTAGAGAGTGGGTTTTATTGGCCTACCTTGTTTAAGGATGCTCACATCTTTGTTTGTCGTTGTGATGCATGTCAACATGTAGGTAATATCTCGAAGTGACATAAGATGCCCTTGAATATGTTTAGGAAGTTGAAGTTTTTGATCTTTTGGGTATAGATTTTAGGGGCCCATTTGTGTCATCTAATTCCAATCTATATATATTACTTGCAGTTGATTATGTGTCTAAGTGGGTGGAAGCAATTCCAACCCGCACCAATGATGTGTAGGTAGTGTGCAAGTTTGTGAAGGAATAAATTTTTAGCAGGTTTGGTGTCCCCCGCCTAATTATTAGTGATGGTGGTTCACATTTCACGAATAGGCAGTTTGGAGCTTTATTGAGAAAATACGGGGTGAAGCACCGAGTGGGTACTCCTTATCACCAAAAAATCAAGGATAGGTTGAGGTGTCCAATAGAGAGGTGAAGAAAATCTTGGAAAGGACAATCTCAACCAATATGATGAACTAGAGCTATGTGCTAGGTGATGCTCTTTGGGCTTACACGACAACCTACAAAACCCCAATAGGAACAACACCTTTTAGGCTGGTCTATGGCCGTGCATGCCATCTACCCATAGAGCTTGAGCATAAGGCTAAATGGGCCATGAAGAAACTAAATTTCAACATAGATGAAGTGGGTAGAAAGAGGCTTTTGGAGCTTAATGAATTAGATGAGCTTACGATGGACGCTTATAAAAACTCTAGGATATATAAGGAAAGGACTAAGAAAATTCATGATAGACACATTTTAAATAGGGTCTTTCTCCCAGGTAAAAAAGTCCTCCTTTTCAATTCTAGGCTTAGGCTACATCCGGGTAAATTAAGGTATAAGTGGAGTGGACTGTTTGTGATTGAAAAAGTCTTTCCCCATGGATCTGTGAACATTATAGATGGGAACAAGTTGTTCCTCATAAACGACCAAATATTAAAGCACTATTTTGGAGGAGAGGTAGAGCCCTGGATAGAGGAGGTGCAACTTTGCATCGTTCCATAGATTCTTTCTCTATAGACTTCCTAGTCAAGTATGCTAAACAATGAAGCTTGTTAGGAGGCAACCCAATTTTTATTTCTTTGTTTTTATGTTCAATTTCTATTTTTAGTTGTTGCTTTAATTTAATTTCTATAAAAATGGTACCTTGCCTCATTTTTGGAGTGTATAGGGCTTTACAGTTGGTACCACTGAGTTTCACAGTCGGTGGCACCAAAATGAGGTTAGCATTTTGTCTGCAACAACATCACAGACTCGATACCACCGACTCCAATAGTCGGTACCACTGAGTCTCTAAAGATCATTCGAGGGTTCACTGATAAGGACTCAGTACCACCGACTTTTCCAATAGGTACTACTGACTTTTGGATGCGCCCATGTTTGGTATACCGAGTCCACAAATTCAAAAGCACCGAAAAATTCCATCACTCAGTATACAGACTCTGAAGTCGGTACTACTGACTCTCCATGTCAGCAATCCAAGTGTTCACGATCCAACAGCCATGACGCGCTTGATCGAGCGGTCGATGGCACCAATCCGTGACATAAGTCGGTACTACCGACGTGTCATCAGTACCACTGACTCAAGGGGATCCACTCCATATACGTCAGCCAATTGTAATTCATCGATACAAACAACCATAGATTGTTCTAGCCAACTTAGAACACCGATCAAAAGTCAGTAGTACCGGCTCTGCCGCATTCAGCTATATAAGGAGGGGTGGTGGAGCCATTTTCTTCATACCCTCAACATCCACTCTTCCTACATTCCAGGGCAAGGTTGTACCAGGCGCTAATGGTCTTCCCCAAGATTCATTTCTCTTAACGTCCTTCTTGCATCAACAACATGGCTCCTAGGAGAGGTGTTGTTCCCCACAGGGCAAGTTGGTCCCTCGACCAACCCACATTCAACACCCATCCTCATAGATAATGAAGCTCTATGAGAAGTTGTAGACACGACATGTCATCCCGATGAGATATGGCAATCACACATTGATCGAGAGGGTGGGTTTTGCTGACAACATGCGATGGGTATGTCAAAAGCAAGAAATGGAGGGAGATAATCCTCTCTTCAATGAATGACAGGCCTACCTGGATCTCGTCCTGGAGTTCTTGGCATCACTTGACGTTCTCGTCACCCCCGAGAAGAAGATAGGAGGTGAATGGTAGGATGGCATGCAAGGTCAATTTTTGCCTCTTCAATGACAACTATTCTCTCACACTGAGGGCCTTCAACCATATCTTCAATTGGGCTCACATCCCAGAACGCTTGGCTGCATCTAACTTCGACTATGATTTGGCATGTGAGCAATTGACTGAGGTGCCGGTGGGATTCCATATAAACTGGCACATCAGTTCTGTTACTGATATCGAGCATCCTTTTTCTCGTATGCTTCACCGTCTCTACATCAACACTATTTTTGCTTGATCTGGTCAAGTTCAAGGGAAGGTCCAAGAGGCGGACCTCTACTTTCTCTATAGGCTACTGGAGGGAGAGACTATTAATTTTGGAGCTTTCCTTATGCTCCATATGATTTCTGTGAGGCATAATGTGACAAGGAAGGCACCAATTTTATTTTGGGGTCTCATCACCCCTATTGCTCTCCATTTTCTCCTTGATTTATGCACCCTCGAGCCATTGGAGGATACAACAAAGCTGGACCTCCTCCACTTTGGCAAGGCACATCTTCTCCAATACCACCACAATGTGCTACATGCGCATTACAACTGCCGAGGCATATTTAGGGAGAGGATCCTTCCCGACCCTATCTTCTACATGAGTGGGATGAATCATATCAGGTGGCCACTGAATGAGGGAGAAGTATAAGATCCACCCAGAGTAGCAACTCAGGGCGACGATGAGGAGAAAAGCAGTGACAATGATGATAACGTTGAGGAGGTGGAGCCCACCATACCCATGACCAGGAGAGAAGTCCCCTGCAAATAGGCCTACACATACGATGCCTTGACTTCCTTGGTCCCACCACCTTCCCAGGAGGATCAAGACCCATACAACATGGTGGGTATGTATACCATGCTGTAGGAGATCTAGATGAGACAACATCAACATCAGGCGACGCTGGCCAGCGTGTAGGATATTTAAGGAAGGCTGTATCAGAACCAGCAAGCTATTTACGAGAATGAACACCTTCTCTTAGCCAACCAAGAGAATGTTCACATGTGTCTTTAGTAGATGGAGCAGTACCATCAGCCTTTCTTTGACAACTACTGGAACCATGGATACTTCAAGGAGTACCCACAGTCACCGCCTATGCCGCCTACAGACCTCTCATTCCAGGGGATGTTCCCTCCTCACGACCCCAACATGCCACCTTCTCTCCAAGCCTTGGTACCACTATTCCACCTCTTGGGAGTGAGTATTGACTATGCGGTCATAGTCATATTCAAGCTTAGGGGGGTGTTGGAACAACATTCTATCTTTGTTTTTATTATTATTATATTTATGTTGTTTGTTTTATTTTTAGTTGTGTAAGTATATGATCCACATATATCTAATGTAGTTGTGAGTAGTAAATGCATGGTTTTGTTTTCAAATAGATTGTACTCTCTGTGTTGTTGCATGAAAATGGTCATATCCTCAAAAGATTAAGCTGCGAAATCTTTCTGTAACATCTCTTGAGGAAGTGCTTAGACAAGTCAGCATTAGGACTTAGGACATACATGAAAGTCTAAATCAACTCAAAAATGTGAATGATGAAGATGTTGAGCCTGAACTAACCAAACCATAACAAGATCTTAAATGAAAATACAAGAAATAAACCTTTAGATCACCCTGAACATAGGTCAATTAAGAGGGACACATCATAATATAATGAAAGGCATTGTCTCTTAGTTGTATGATTCCATTTCTTTTCCATTCATTTTTTACTCACCACCTCAAAAATTCATGAGTACTCCAAGCTATTTTCCTTGACTACATTGCATGGCATGAGAGGAACATATTAATTAGTTTGCTTGAATTTGAAAAAGGAAGAAAGCCATTACATTTGTATGCATTAAATTAAATGCATACCATCTTAGCTTGCATAACATAGTTCATATATTTGCATACATTTCAACATTGCATGCATATATTCTTGAACATGTGGATTATACTTTTTAGTTATGAAGCTAAATTGTAGGGATATACCTTCAAGAAAATAAGAAAAGAAAAAAAAGAGAAAGGAGAAGAATTATAAAGGCAAGAACCATAAAACTTAGCCTTTTGAAAAAAAATTCAAATAAAAAAAAGAAACAAGGGGAAAGTTTATCCCACATGTTTGTTTTAGTGATTATTTAATCCACATGTGCATTCTTCTGAGTTTTCAAACAATCTCAACTCATTCATACATGCACCATTACATATAAAGAAGAAATTTTTAGGCATCAAGATTCATGCATGGAATTATTTTCATCTATCTAAGTTCATTATTCTCTATGCATAAATAGGTTGGATGTACTTAAGAATTTTCATTTGCCACCCATCTTGAACCATTAATAGCTCTTATTGGTAGGCCACTCTAATGATTTATCTCCTCATTCATGCTTATACAGAGATCTACTTCCAAATAGTTGGTAGTTAGGAAAGAACAATTTAGTGTAGGGAATCACACAATACACCAAGTGAATGTCTGAGTGATTATGATGTCAACTACTTTCTTGATAGTGTCATTGACTTAAGGTGGACATCTTTTATGGGAGTTTTTGGTCACTTTAGAGCAGTCATCGGTTCAGTGGTCACCAAAGGCCGGTTTAGGGCTTAATAAGGTGGATTTGATTAAGAAAGGAATGTATGTGTTATGTCCTTTTGCTGTCTCTTGTCAAACATATCTGAGAGAGTGTTGCTCGAGGACAAGCAACATTTAAGCTTAGGGGAGTTTGATGCATGTGTTTTTAGTCGTTATTTCAGGCACATTTTTGTTGATTTCTTGTATAGATTAGTCATTTATTTGATTTATTAAGCATGGAATGACATAGGCGACCTTCTTCTTATATATGCATCAAATTATATGATTTTTACTATTTTAGGTAATATTTTACGAATTTCAAGTGTTTATGATATTTTTGTGCATTTTCAGGTACAAGGAAGAACAACATACTCGTTACTATTGACCTGGAAACAATCAGTGGTACCGAATTGATGTCAGTGATGGACCTAGAAGCTTGCCCAGAGTCGGTGCTATCGATCACTGAAGTCAGTGGTACCGAATTAGCATCAATAAGCCCCGACATGAATCGAGAAAGCTTGATGCTACTGAGTTGATATCAGAGAGGCAGCTAGAAAACCACAAGACTCAATGCTATCGAGTCCATTCAATAATACCGACATGATCGGGATAGCATGACCAAACCTAAGTGACTCGATACTACATACTCACCTAGTCGATACTACCGAGTCTGACCGATCAGTCCAGTCGAAAATTTCACTCTAATACAACGGTGGATGTTACTTCGTACCCTATGTGTCTTTTATGACTTAGGGGGGCGAAGACCAAAGATAGAGAAGCAAACATTTTCATTGCATTACGACTGGAGAGAGAGAAAAGAAGAACTGAGGATGGAAATCTTTACCCGAGGATATCTGGGCACCTCTGGAGGATAATTCTACAGCTAAAAGACAATAGATTGCTCGTACGGAAAATCGGATCTTCCGGACGGGCAAAGATTCAGGGGTTACGTTAGCTTCTTCATGTTTCTCACATTTTTCTTCCTCCCTTCCATGTATTTGTCGATGAAAACTATGCAAGGTTAAAAACCTTTATTCCTTAGGATCCTAGAGTAGCCCCGATATACATCCATGCATGAATATCAATTTTATCTCTTTCTACTGGATATAAATCTATGAAAACTTTATGTTCTACTTGTTCTTGATCACCATGAGTGGATTGATAGATGCTTAGTTATCTCAGGAGAGAGTTTGAGGGTCGAAGAGCATAGATTTACCTGTATACTATGTCCTTTGGGAAAAGCAGAGTGTAAACAGGAGGAGAAACCCAAAGAATAACCGTAAAGTATCTAACTAATCAACCAATAATCGTGGAAGTTAGATTGGCATTAGATTTGGTAGTGAATTACACTATGGGAGTAGGTAATTCTAGCTACATGATCCTTATCTAGGTATTGAGGTAATAGATATTAGTACGTGTGAAGTCAGTCATTAGTGTTGTCCGTGGTGAAACCACTATCCTAAGGAATTCACCCCATCTCTGATTAATTTAACCTTTAATTCATTTTATTTATGTTTTTGTTCTTTTGCTCAACCCAATTCAACCATTTACAACTAGCTTAGCTGATTTGACTACAGTTAGTAGTAATCTACTAAATAAAAGCTTCCCGGTGTTCAACATGGGCCTTAAATGCCTTATTACTTTGATACATTCATTTACGCACTACGCACGGTAAACTCGTGTCAATCACCCAAACATGACCAAACTGAAAACATAGACTTGTCACATGTTATTAAGGCATATCAAGAGATTAGATTAAGGTTTAAGTATTTTATTAATCAAAGATAACACAATCAAGCACTAATCTAGGTTATGGGCCTTACACTGAACCGACTGGGTCAAGTGTTGAATTGATCGGTTGAAGTGTTGGGTCAATTGGAATCAATATTGGTTGAACTTTGCCTAAATTGGACAAGTGAAATGACCATTTCACTTTTGAAATGGTCATCTCACAATGTGAAATGACTGTTTTTCTATGTCAGATGACTGGTTCACCCTCGGGGTCACCTAGTTCCGTTGCCAATTCGATTGAAACAAGGATTGATGTTGATGTCATGTTTAGCATTAGTTGGGCATTGAAAATGAATGTGATTCAGAATAGCAAATTGTGTGAACTGACTGATTCACATGGTGAACCGACCGTCTCATGAACCAACTGATCGATTGGGTGTATGAACTGGCTGGTTTACTGTTTGCAGGTTCCAAAAATTTCATAATTTTGGGCCCTTCTACTTCTACACACACTGGGAACCTTAAGCCTGTCCTCTATTATAAATAGAGGGATACTGGGGGCTTTCCAACACACACAATTGAGAATTAATTTCTCTAACAATTTTTGTCTCATGTGGTTGTGGTAACAAATAGAAAGCCCAAGCCTACCTGATAAACGGAGGGATAGAGAGGGAGAGAACAACTGAGGACAAATGTGGGAGAGCATGTCGGTAACTAGTACGCCAACATAAGGGGACAAATCCTTCCCGTTGGTTCTGTTAGCACAACGCGGAGTTCCCAGTGTTCTATGTAGACTTCTCTAGAGGTGGGAGACTTATGACACTAGGAGAAATCTATCAATTTCCATATGTGGTGGCCATACTGAGAGGCTGGAGGAGACAACCTTTCAAGTGTTGTTACTACAGAAGGAGCATGCTGGTTCCTGAAGAAGAAGAAGCACACTGCTACTACACCGGTAATGTCACTAGACTTCCTCCATGACTATGTATAACATTACAAACCTTCCTTCCTAGATACATTGTTGTTGATGCGATCTTGCTATTGTGGGAAACATGCATTTAATTTTTTTATTTCCATTGCCTATATGAGTGCCCGATTTTCCTACACCCATCTCTTTAAATAAAAATTTAGGAGAGGGTAGGCTAGATTACATCAAGATCCCAGGAGAGGGGTGGACAAAGAATACAACATAACATCATTGAAGAAACAATTTGACAAAGATGTCCTTGACATTATCAAGAAGATTGATTAAGAAAGTACTTCATGACGGGATAGTTTGTGTCTTCCTTTTCATTGAAGAGAATCCTCTTCTTAGTTCATTGAAGATTAGAGCTAAAAAACTCTACTACATTATCAATTTTATAGATGAAGATCCTCTTGACCTTACCTCCGTATTCACCAACCTTGTTGATTACTCAACTTCACAGTTCATTTCTAAAGACAAACACAAGATCACTATACCAGATTCTATTATTACTCTCCTTCCTAATGAAAAAGGCCATGTTTTGTTTGAACAAACAACCCAATTAAAACAAACTCCCAGTCATACAGAAAAACCAATATCAAAATGTTATACAAAAGCATGAAATAACAATAAGAAACCTCAGAAATCCTACAAACCTCCCATTTATAACAACACAATCCATAGTCGCCGCCACCAGCCCTTACCACCCCAGAATATAGCATTCTTGGTGCTTTTAATAATGATATTTTAGAACCTAACATTCAACAAAATTAGGTTACAAATGTGAAAAACATGACTTGAATATATCATACCTAAACTCCTTAGAGTCACTTGAAAAAAGAACAATGATGTATTAGAAAATAACACCATGAATAAACACATTACTACTATTTAGGTGCCTACTTTAGTGGTAGAGACATTCACCCTCACTCTGGAAAAACACAAACAAAAGATATTCTTTACTCATAAAGACTCAAGTACTTATCTACCTTGGGATGATTTATCTTTTGATTATACATATGATGATTTTGACCTTATTTCTTCAATTTTTCAAAGATTACAATGTATGATTTATAATATTTAAGATAAAATGGCATTGAATTTGATAACCATCTTGTGATGTCCCCGGATTTTCTAAAACTTAATCTGATGTGTGATGTCCAAATTGAAACCTCACCTCAGTGAGAATCCCAATTTAAACATCCCACACAAGGCTAAGAAGAAGAAAATCAGAGGAAGTCAGAAGAAAACACAGTAGCACATGTACATGAACAATAATAAAACCATACACACATGTTCACCATTCAACATATAATTACATAATGAATTGTTACAACATTGGATATTACATATTGAACAGAAAACTTATACATATACATGTACAACAACTAAACTACATGATCTTAAGACAATAGGTCCACCTGTACATCAGCTCCCCACACAACTCTCACTATCCTGGGTCTTCAAGAGCATAACCACAACCTAAACAAAAGATTACATGCAGTACACGTCAGCACAATATTCAAGAATATTGTACTGAGTATGCCTACGTGTCTTTTATATACCTCTCATCATATCTTGGCAATAAGATAAAACTAATACTTGGCATCATTAAACAAATATAAAGAAAAGTGTATATTGGCAAAAAGATATTCATTAACAAGAAAGAGAACACATATATTTTAAGCACATTTCCATCATATTTCTCGTACATCTGCCCCCAAGGGCTTTGATGTTTTTAGGCCTTATGATCTACTACCAAAGAGTTTCAGATCATTTAACGTGTGATCTACTACCAAAGAGTTTGAGATCTAACACATGTGATCTACTACCAAAGAGTTTGAGATCACTTCAATGCACTGTACTACCAAAGAGTTTAGTGCTATCATATGATGGATTCGATATCTTATGTTTCATGTGTTCATAGCCATAAGTATGGAAAATCAAGCCAGATATCATACAAGAACAATCATTTCATGCAATACCATATGCCAAGTATCTTACTACACATAGAACACAAGCATATTGTATAATAAGCCAAGTAAGAGGCAATGGCGTACCTTGATCCTAATCATCATATTCCTCATGTCATCTATATCTTTGTTAAACCTGATCAAGACAACATCATATACTATCATCATGTTCACATCATCATATCAACCCTAGTCGTGTTCATTCGAGTTTGACTTAATCATTAGAATATGTGCATCATTACTTATATTCTTATCTTAGATTTATCTTACTGATGTCATTTTCTAGATTATGATTCACTATCTGAACATTAGGTTCCATATCCTTTTAGTGCACATATTAACCCTAGTTTATATCTACCTTATCCAAATTAGGGCTACAACCCATGTATTAAGGATTATCTTCATATAACATGAATTTCATGTACAAAACTGATCTCATATTTACATATTATTTTCCTATTACTGATATGAGAGCTTTCTGTGAATTTCATCATTTATTGAGCATGTATGTATTTATTGCATTTAAATTAGGGCTATTAGCCCTAATTAGCCATATTAAGTGAGTTACATGATTTTGTACATCAACATGACCATATCTGAAATCATAAGCACTATAAACATTATTATAGACTTACTGACATTTTTCCATAATTGTATGTCATCATTTGATATTTATTATCCATTAAACAAGCATTACACATCTTACATGATATTACTGATATTAGTGCATCAAAAGTCTAATATTATGGTTCTATGTTGTTCTACACATTTTTTTGAGAATTTAGACATATTATTTGTAATTTTTTGATAAACATGCTAATTACTGTGATTTATCTAAGATCAGGGATATTTACCTTGTTCTGGCCAATAGGTCGCTGCCATGTGGCTATAAGGGTTACGTTTGGTTCGCGTCCCCTGAACCCGATCTTCTGCTTTGGGCCGGCCAATTCCTGGTCTGACCCCGCTCGTCTCTTTTCTTCACGCTAAATCTCTGTTTCTCGCAAACTGTCGTCGTGCTTGAGCCCGATGGCAAGCAAGCAGGCAACACGGCCTTCTGCTGCTGCTTGGGAGTCTGGCTACACCTCTGATACTCCGTCACCATAGGATTTCCGTCGTGTGAGTCTCTTCACCAATGTCCTCTCGGACGGCTGAGCCGTCGGCCTGTGTGAGGTTCGCGCCCCTCAGCTTCTCAGCCCCGCCGTGGGGCTGGACCTCCAGTGAGGGATAGGTGCCACTATCCTTCTCCTTGACTTCAGGTGGTGTTGCCTTGAACCTCGTCTAGGATCCCTTAGTGTTTTCAGCCTGGAGACCACCTCCTCTGTGGCAGCTCCTTGCGGCTGGGGAAGCTCACCGTCGTCGGCAGGGAGTTGGTGTAGGGAAGGGGTAAACAACCTCCACGCCACCAAACATCCTGCTAAACCCCCCATAAGTACCGCCAGGTCCCTTGAACTCCATTGAGGCTCCAAAACCCAAGGGAAACCCCACTACAAACGTCTACGAGCCCTCCTTCATCTCCAACGAACTAGAGCTCGGCAGCCACTGAACTACCATCGGGGTTCTTGCTTTCCTATGGGTTACACTCCTCAGACCTTCTTCTTTGTTTTTCCCTCTCTTATCTTCCTCCGAACTGTCTTCTACCTCTATTAGTCTGCTACCTCCACTGTCTACTTATGGCCGCCGTCTGTAATTTGCGGTGGAGAAGACAGTGAACGGGAGAGCTCATTCTCTGTGCTCACTTGGTTAAAGAGAGTATGTGAGGGGTTAGAGTACTAGTTGGGATGAGCCGAGATCAACTGCTCGCTCAAATTTCCCTCTCTCCCCATGATCTCAGAGAGTAGTGGGAGGGGAGGTCACAAGAGAAACGGTTCTCCCACCATGATTTGACTGCAAGGTTAGGGATGAACCAGAAACCCTTGATCTCACATCTAAGGGTCAGCATCAACGCCCATCAAGGCAGATTCGTGACTGACTCAAAATAAAGGTTCCAGCCACTCGATTTGCTTCAAACGGCCATGATCTATCCTCTCATCCCACCCTTAACCAAAGGGGCACGTGACACTGATTAAGACCATAATCTTAGGTCTATTAAACACCAAAAAGTGCATTATTTCAGAAAAATTCAAACCTTAATAACTCTCTCTAGGATGCTCCGATTGCCACCAAATTTTAACCATAGATTTAGTACACCTCAAGATACATTCTACTAAAATTTGGTGACAAAAATAAGCTATTAGACCATTCAATTAAATTCCTCAAAAAGCATGAATTAAGGATGATATTAACATCAATCAATAAACCTATTTTGTCAAGGGCTTGGGACCCTCAATGTAACTCATACTTATGCTTTCACTTAAGACATTGGACATTTTAGGATTCCAAAAGTCCACTCCATCACATCCTACACACCTTAAAAGATATTTTGTCCTCAAATTTAAGCTAGAAAACCCACTTTGTCACATCATATACATCTTAAAAGAACTTTCGTCCTCAAAAGTAAACCATACTCATACTTCTAGGGAAAACCTTATCTTGCCTTCATCCATATGTAGGCACTATTCTATGTGTAAAATATTCACAAAGGTTATCTAGAACCATGTATCCAAGGCACTGTTAGGAGGTCTTATAACATCTAAGGTGAACCACCCTTCCATTAAAGATTTAAACAAGTGTTTAAAAACTCTGATTATGTCATGGCATATCTCATATGTTAGGGTTGCATCCTTTCTTTATCCTTGCATTAGGGTTCCAATATCGTGTTACCATGTTCTAAAGGAGTTAACTAAAGTTAGCCCATCATACCAAGGTGTCATCAACATTTTATTGAGATAATTGTTAGAACATGTTCAACATTAACATATGCCTTTTAGGAGGAAGTTAATTATCATTAACTTACTTTATCCATCTAGATCATATCAAGGTGTCATAATCATTATGTTGTGCTAACTTTCAAACTATATTTTCATCATTATTAAGCACTAAGCTTAACACTTCTGGTAACATGTTCATTCATTTGATCTTATTTCATTTCTCATAATACACTTAACATTTACTAATGATTTCATCACAAGATTAATCAACAATATCACATTAATCATCATCATATATGTATACGGTTACCCATTTA
>OY856409.1:1499971471-1500056471 GCA_963693085.1 Alisma plantago-aquatica | reverse complement strand
ATAGATGAAGAAGAGTACTTTGATAAGTATGATGACTCCAGTCCATTCTCAGTTGGGTTGTCAACACCACCAAATATTGAAGCTAATGATGACTTGTATGTGCGCAGAGATCACAATGAAGGATTGTTAATTGATAAAAGATCACAATATTAGAGGCATGCATGTTTATATTTTTTTTATATGTTTTATTTTTCTGAATGTGAACTTTAAAATGTTTTATTATCTTCTAGTTATCTCAAATGCTAAATGTTTGATTTTTTAATGACACTTTCAATCGACTGAGCATGAGCATGATGACTGTGATGATGATTACCGTGAGGGTGAGGATATCAATGTGCAACCTCACAATGTAAGTTTTAAAAATATATCCTATATTTATATCTATATGTCCATTTATAGTTATATCATGTATGTTTATTTTGTCAAATTTTAGGTTGATGATGTACCCCCGGAAGAACTTGGGGAACTTGATGAGCATAAAAAAAAATTGAAAAAGTGAGGGGCATCACTATGATGATTAAGTTACTACAACAAAGGGGCAATGGACCCAAATCATAGGACTGACTCTAACTACACCACATAGCAGGCTGAATCTCCACCTGAGATTTACTGCTGCTCCTGGTGCTCCTGCTACCGGGACTGGTCACCTGTAGACCGGTTTCTCCGTCTTCGACGACCACCTAAAAAGTTTAAGTCTACGGGGTGAGACAATTTTAAATAATTGTCCCAGCGAGAGTTATAACTCTCCACTAGAGACTTTATATAGCAATCAATGATCAATAGAAGCATTTAGAAGCCTTCTAAGTAATCAACATCAGATAGATAACTCAATAAAGTAGCAAATGTAAGCAATATGAATAACATATCTATTTATGCAGTGTAACATCAATCCAGTATCGCGTAGTTTTAATCTAAGAAGATATACTATGCGGCTGATTATGTTTTACAAACATCCCTAAGCCCTACGGAGATGAGGTATACCACTCATACTCCAACCGACCACTGTTAAGTTGCCTCGGTATCATACTAGGTCATTGAAAGAGCCGGATTCTCATGACCTTCACCTTCCTCAGTCAGTAAGAGGATTGCTTGCAGGACATCTTGTGTCTCTACTGTTATAGCTCACCAGGGTAATCTGGTCCTTCGCTATTTTAGAGTTACAGTGGCGTTCTGTACTCTCTTCGTCATCAGGAGATTTCGTGTTTACCTTCCACTGATGCGGTATTTGTGCTCTCTTCGTCATCAGGAGATTTCGTGTTTACCTTCCACTGATGCGGTATGGATTTGTAGTGAAGGGTTGACGGATTACACATCTACATCAGTACCTACACTAGGATGTAAGGTTCTACACATCCATATACCCCACATACTCAAAAGTATGTGATCCAGGAGTTCCCTTAGGAAAACCTGTTTTACCATCATTTGGTCTCTGACAATGATGGATCTATGATCAGGGCTTTACATAGTATGATTACACTTGATTAGTTAGATACATTCAGTATTCTTTTAGCATCACACATGTTCTCAAACAATAAACATTAGCATAGCAGCTATGAAGGAAGAATACTAAATGTAACAAGTCTAACTCACATCAATTATCATTTCTCAATCATCTCATCACAAGTCATCTGTTAAGCATGACCTTGATGATACTCATGTCTCTCATAGCCCATCAATCTCATAAGATGCCACTAATAAGGCATCGAGATATTTCACTATTCATAAAGCTAAAGCATGCTTTCAATGAATTTATTATCATAATCCATACCTGGATATGATCATTATCTCATGACAACCTGAATGGTTAATTCAACTGATAACAATAAACAATTCCTTCTAGAAGTTACACTTTAAAACTCTTAGAAGAGTCAAGTTCCCCAATTTTCATCAATCAGGGTTTACTATTCACATTACATGTCATCATCCTAGAATTAGGGTTTACGATTCACCTCATGGTGAATTGAACTCATAACATCATCATGTATGAGAAACAACATCATTAAATCTCTTAGATAAGATTAAGATTCACTAAACATCATAATTAGGGTTTCCATGATCTCACATAGGTGGATCATACCCTAATCATGCACATTCATGTGTATTGAAGGTACTTTACTTGAGTTTCCACCATAAAAGGGTACTTTCTCTCTCTTATGATACTTTCTCTCTCCTCTTACTAGTATATGGTGATTACACCACTCTAGATTAGGTTGGGTTAAGTCCTCATTGACTAGCATAAGCCAAAACATCATTAACATGTGATTAGGGTTTGATTAGAACAAGGTATTACTCAATTAAACCCCTCAATGGTATTTTGGTAATTTACCTCATTGATCACCATCATGGGTCAATTCATTAATCACTTAGTCCCTTAATGTCCGAGGTTATCATTAGGGTTTAGATCAAACCATCATTGAACCAATTACACCTTCAAGTGATTAAGTATAAACAACATTAAAAACCTCCAAACGGTTTCAACCTTCAACCACTAAACGGTTTGAAACTGTTTGGGTGCGTTGATCGTTTGCTAAGTTTGACTCCAAGACCGCATGACCTCAAGGTCATTTTCCCAAACCGTTTGGGTGCGTTGACCGTTTGGAAAGTTTGACTTCCAAACCGTTTGGGCTTATGCGGTTTGAAACTATTTGATCAAATTGTCTTGAGATCGATTGGTCCAAACGACCTTGAGATCGTTTGAGCCCAAACGGTCTTGAGACCGTTTGGCCCCAAACGGTCTTGAGACCGTTTGGCCTCAAACGGTCTTGAGACCGTTTGGACCTCCAACATGGTTCAAATGTTACAATCGATTATGGTGATGTATATTGAAGTCCTCAATTGGCCAAAGCCATGTTAGCCACTTATAAATTGAGTCAATTAGGATGAGCCTCAATCAATTGGACACCAAATTAACCCTCAATTTGAAAGCCAATTAGGGTTAAGTCCATCTCAATTAGGGTTTCAATCGGATAATCATCAATGTTCAACAAGGTGAATCAAATCAAGGTTGAACCTATCAATTGACCTCCAATTGGGCTCAAACTTGGCCCAAACGGTATTGAGGTCATTTGGATGACCTCCAAACGGTCTTGAGACCGTTTTCCCAAAGTTTGACCAAAAACCAAGTCGGTTGGATAAGGGTTGAACCCTAATTAGATCTAAAATCAGTAATTTTATCAATTCATCAACTTATTGCAATTGGACCCTCAAACCATCAAATTAGCTCAACCCTAGACCTTCAAACGGTCTTGGGTTGTCACCAAACGGTCTTGAGACTGTTTGGATGAACCCCCAAATGGTCTTGAGACCGTTTGGGTCCTTCAACCCAAAACTCAACGAGATATATCCATGAAAACAGCAATTTCAACCCGATTAGGGTTAGGATGTTGAAGTACCTTCAACTCTCAATTAGTTTAGAATTAAACTTTGATTCTTTGCAGGAATGAAATTCAATATATTACCAACAGACCCTCAAACGGTCGTCCCTTGGTCAACCCTATCAAACGGTCTTGAGACCGTTTCAATCCAAACGGTCTTGCAAGGTCGTTTGAGATCAAACGGTTTGAAACCGTTTGACCTTAAACGGTTTGCAACCGTTTGGACCAAAAGGGTCCAAGGTCGTTTGATAAAGTAACCTAGGAATCCACGCCCATCATCTTCAACCTCTGTCAAGGTTGGTTATTCCACCGTTTTACTTGCAAAAGTGCAAGGAAGAAGGGAGGTAGAAGAAGAACTAAATGCTAAATTGCAAGAACAAATATGCATATAAAGCAAAGAGTTTAGAGTTATAAAACCCGCCTTAGAACGTTCTTCCTAGAGCTCCAAGCTTCCAAGCTTCAAGCCTCTAATGGTGGCTTGAGCTCCACAACTCGACCAGAGGTGATTCTCAAAGGAAAACATGGGGATGATCGGCTAGAACAAGGAATCTAAGTGAGTTAACCATAGAACCAACCTTTTAAGAAGAATTCCACCATGAATTCGAGCTAGAAGATGGTTCCTACTCACCTTGGAACTACTTGGTCGTCTCCCTGAGGTCCAGAGCTCTGCCTTAGCCATTTTGAGAAAGAAGAGAAATGAAGAGGAGAAGTGATACGTTTGGTTGGTTTGCAAGGACAAGGGCTTATATACTTTAGGCTATATTACACCATAAGGACCTCTAGAACTTGAAATTCTCATCCAAGTCCCTCCTTATTCTAGGGTACGTCCAAGCTCATCTAAACTTATGCAAATCTCATGAAATCTGAAGATCTAAGGGTAAAGAAAGCCAACTTTCAACTACGGTACATACATGAAAGGTCTCCATACCCATATTAGGTGATTTTTACCACAAAGATCATTCTTGAATTTAATTACTTCACTGATGTGTCCCTTTCACCATTTCCACTCTAAATGATGACAAGAGTTATAAAAGATGTTCTAGAAGGTGTATTTTACAAGTTGCACCCCTCAATTTGGGTAAATTGCACTTTACTCCAAATTAGGGTTTTTAAGCACAAGGATCATTCCACAAGCTGCATCTTGATGCCCAAGCTTGGAAAATCCATCATACCTTATCATATTCACTCATATGATGTCTCATCATCAAAAGAACATCTTAACCTGTGATATGTGCAAGTTAATCCCCTTAACTGGGTAATTTTCACATAGGTCCCTGCATACAACACAATGCTACAACTTTGTTTAAAAAGGAGCAAAGATTGAAAATATATGTTCCTGAGGAACTTAATTACATGCCAGGGAGTTTTCACAAGTATATAATTACATATTTAGGCAAAACTTCTAGGGTTAGGTCATAACCCAGGTCAGGGATGTTACAAATTATCCACCCCTTCACAAGGATTTCGTCCCCGAAATCGATAAAGCGTATTAGGAGAAAAGAGCAGGGTATTCCCTTCTCATCTCATCCTCTAGTTCCCAAGTGGCTTCTTCGACACCACGGTGGTTCCAGAGGACTTTTACAAGGCTTATATCTTTCTTCTTTAACTTTTTAGTTCTGTTATCAAGAATTGACACTGGTCCCTCCTCATATGTTATATCTTCATTCAATTCTACTTCCATAGGTTGTAGAACTGACTCGGTGTCTGGGTGACATTTCCTCAGCATAGGAATGTGAAACACAGGGTGTAACTTCTGCAACTCTTGAGGTAACTCTAGTCTATAGGCCACCTTTCCAACTCTTTCAACAATTGGATAAGGTCCCATAAATCGAGGAGCTAACTTCCCTTTCCTTCCAAAACGAAGGACTCCTTTCCAAGGTGAGACCTTGAGATACACTTTGTCTCCAACCTGGAACTCTAAAGGTTTACGACGTCTGTCGGCATAAGACTTTTGTCTATCTTGTGCAGTCTTAAGCTGTTGCTGAATAACTTTGATCTTTTCTGTAGTTTGCTGCACAAGATCAGGACCTAACAACTGATCACCAGTCTCATACCAAAAGAAGGGTGATCTACAACGTATACCATACAAGGCTTCATATGGTGCCATATCAATACTATGTTGATAGCTATTGTTATAGGCAAACTCTATCAAACTTAGGTGTAGATCCCAACTTCCAGGAAACTGGAGAACACATGCTCTCAATAGGTCTTCCAAGGTCTGTATAGTCCTTTCCGACTGTCCATCAATCTGTGGATGAAAGGTTGTACTAAACCTTAACTTGGTGCCTAGGGCTCTATGTAACTGTTCCCAAAAATGACTTGTAAACTGGGGACCTCTGTCAGAAACTATAGTGACAGGAACTCCGTGCAAACGTACTATCTCTTGAACATACAACTGTGATAACCTTTCAGCATAATAGGTTGTTTTGACAGGTAAGAAATGCGCTGTCTTTGTCAACCTATCAACAACTACCCAAATGGAATCATGTCCTTTGCTTGTCCTGGGTAGGCCAACAACAAAGTCCATGGTCACATGGTCCCACTTCCACTGTGGTATGGGTAAATGTTGCATTGTTCTTGCAGGTTTCTGGTGTTCAGCCTTAACCTGTTGGCACACTGGACACCTCAGAAAAAACTCAACCACATCCTTCTTCATTCCAGGCCACCAATACATATCTTTCAAGTTTCGATACATCTTGGTGCTCCCTAGATGCATAACATACATTGAAGAATGAGCTTCCTCTAAAACTAACTTCCTCAGGTTATCCACATCAGGTACTATCATACTATCATGATAGCATACCACATGGTCATCTGAGTCATAGAAACCATCTCGCTTCTCATCACCATACTCAGACCTGATCTGCTGAACTACAACATCCTCTAACTGTGCCTCCTTTATCTGCTCTCTTAGGGTAGGTTTAATCTGCATCTCAGCTAACAAACCAGCTAACAATGACACCTTCAACTGTACATTGTTTTGCCTTAAAGAGATAAGCATATCTCTCCTAGAGCATACTAAGGAACTTAGTTGTGCTCTATCCATGGTTGATGTTGCTGATTTCCTACTCAATGCATCTGCAACCACATTGGCCTTCCCTGAATGGTAATCAATTGTACAATCATAATCCTTGATTAACTCCATCCAGCTTGCCTCATGTTAAGCTCATGCTGAGAGAAGATATACTGAAGATTCTTGTGGTCTGTGAATATCTGGAATGTTTCTCTGTAGAGATAATGCCTCCAGATTTTCAAGGCATGAACCACAACAGCCAACTCTAGATCGTGTGTTGGATAATTCTCCTCGTGTTTCTTAAGCTGTCGGGAAGCGAAAGAAATCACTTGCTTATCCTGCATCAACACACACCCAAGTCCATTCTTGGAGGCATCACAGAAAACTATATATCCTTTTCCTTGCTCCGATAGCACAAGCACTGGGGCACTTGTCAGCCTCTCCTTCAACAGTTGGAAAGACTGTTGACACTTATCACTCCAGGCAAAAGGAACATCTTTCCGGGTTAACTTGGTCAAAGGTAAGGCTATAGAACTAAAATTCTTAATAAACCTTCGATAGTAACCAGCTAACCCCAAGAAACTTCTAATCTCCGTCGGTGTTTTTGGTTGTTCCCACTGTAGAACAGATTCTACCTTTTTAGGGTCAACATGAATACCCGAGGCAGAAACCACATGTCCAAGAAAAGACACTTCAGGTAACCAGAACTCACACTTGCTAAACTTAGCGTATAGCTTATGTTCTCTTAGCAAGGTCAAAGCTTGGCAAAGATGCTGCTCATGCTGCTGAACATCCTTACTATAAATCAGTATGTCATCTATGAAGATGACAACACACTGATCAAGGAAGGGTCGAAAGACTCTATTCATGAGTTCCATGAATGCATCTGGTGCATTGGTTAGTCCAAACGACATAATTGTGAACTCATAGTAACCATATCTTGTCCTAAAGGCAGACTTGGATATGTCACTATCCTTAATACGAAGTTGATGATATCCAGATCTTAAGTCTATCTTTGAGAAGACTGTTGCACCACACAACTGATCAAAGAGATCATCAATCCTCGGCAGAGGGTACTTATTCTTTATTGTTACTTTATTGAGTTGTCTGTAGTCAATGCACAACCGCATTGATCCATCCTTCTTTTTAACAAACAAGACCGGAGCACCCCAGGGTGAAGTACTCGGTCGGATAAAACCCTTCTCAAGTAACTCTTGAAGCTGTTTCTTGAGTTCTGCCATCTCGGCAGGCGCCATCCTATACGGAGTCTGGGCTATGGGTTTCGTATCTGGGACCAAATTGATCTCAAAATCAATCTCCCGAGGTGGTGGTATACCAGGAAGTTCATCAGGAAACACATCCTCGGATTCCCTGACTATAGGAACTTCAGCAGGGTTGGGACTCTCCTTGGTAACATCTACCACATGTGCCAAGAATGCATAACATCCTTGCCTCATCAGCTTATCAGCAACCATAGATGATACAAGACAGGTGGGCAGAATCTTTCTTTCTCCTTGAAAGATCCAAGTGTTGCTTTCATCAGCAAACACTGCCAACTTGGACTCACAATCCAAGACAACTCGATACCTTTCCAAGGTATCCATCCCGAGGATTACATCAAATCCTTGCATATCAAGTGGTATAAGATCCACTTGAATGTGATGATCAGAAAAGAAGAGGATGCAGGGAGAGCATACCTCCTACAGAACGGCAGACTCACTCAACAGAGTCTCCAACAACAAACTATCTGCCCTATGATTGACAGTCATATTGCAGTTGCGAATCACTCTTCGAGTGATGAAAGAGTGCGTAGCACCTGGGTCAATCAGAACAGATACTACACAGGATTTAGACATATCAGAATATAAAAGTTCCATCTGACCTGCCACTACCCGTGGATCGACCACTGCTTCTGGTGGGTTCATAGCATAGAACCTCACTGTCGCCCGGTGTTGAGGTGGTGTTGATGATCCAGCTTGAGACGGTTGCCCACGTCCTCGAGCTGCTCCTTGAGATTGCCTTCTCTGTGATCCCAGTTGACCTTGTCTCGGAGGCTGTGTCACACTGACAGGCTTAGATCGGCAGTCTTTCATCAAATGTCCCACCTTACCACAGTTGTAGCAGCTTCTCTCCAGTTGTTGTGGTCTTGGTGGTCCAGTAACTGACATTGATGCAGAACTGTGAGTCTCCTAAGGTGGTTGTCCTCGTCCTCTACCTCTACTTGGAGACCACTGAGTCTGAGAACTAGATCTAGGTGGTGGAGGGTTAGGTGCAGAGGATCTAGCCTTCTTAAAGTCCCTAGATGAAGAACCCTGGAACTGTGGATATCTTTTCTGAGTTTGCCTCTTCTCAACCACAGATCTCTCTATCCTTCGGACTGACTCAACGAAGGTAGAGAATCTCTCTCGATTTTCTAAGGCAGACATAGGGGTAGTCATGCCAGCATTCAAACCCCTCTCAAACCTTCTGATTCTTTCTTCTTCTGTGGCAGCCATGTGCGGGCAGAACCGCAACAACTCCATGAACTTAGCTTCATACTCACTAATGTTCATCATGCCCTGCCTCGGTCTCTCAAACTGAGAGATCTTCTCGTCTAGGAAGGTCTTTGGGAAATATCTGTGAACAAATTCCCTCTGAAAGTCTTCCCACGAGATATCCATTCCAGGTCTCTTCAGCTCTTCCATTGTCCACCAATGACCAGCGCTTCCCTTGAGAAGATAGACAGCATGTCTAACCTTCTCAGCTTCCGGGATATTAAGAATCCTGAAAGCCTTTTCCAACTCTGTCAACCACAGATCAGCATCTGCGGGGTCGGCTGTTCCAAAGTACTCGGTAGCCCCGACATGACGAAGTCGCTCGAAGGTTTTACCGATACCTTGTCCTTCAGGCTGGACAGGTGCCCTAGGTGCAGGTATGGGCATCCTGTGGGTTATGTGTGTCTTAGCAGTCATAAACTGCCCAAACATCGTCTGAACTGCTGGGTTACCCATATCGGCTGGGTCAAACTGGGGTGGCTCCCTGGGTGGCTCAGGTGTAGGCTGTTCTATTTCTGGAACCCTTGCACCGCCTTGAGGTGCACTAGCACTACTTTCTGCCACGTACTCATCGTGTGGCTCTGCCATCCTTATGTATCTGCTTCTCCTGGGGAGCAGAAGATTCTATTAGATAAGGAAGGAACACTAAGGATAGACTCGACATCCTAAGTCCTATGCCTCTGTAGACTCAGCGAACCTGGAGCTCTAATACCACTTAATTGTGGGCTCTGATATCCAAAACCCGAGATAAACACATAAACCTCAAACTAAACTTAGCAGAAGCGATTCGATTAGCAGTGAAATACCAAAAATCAGCGGAAATTAAAACTTTTTGAGATAAAACATTAAATCCATAAAACTTCCTTCATAAAGGAGATAAACTGTTTACATCTCTGTCAAATTACTTCTTGAGTAATTATACACATCATGATTCAAAATCTCAAGAGTCGTAACAAAATCTCATACCAACAACTCCAAGACCTGAGAGTACAGAGGACACATAGGACTGACTCTAACTACACCACATAGCAGGCTGAATCTCCACCTGAGATTTACTGCTACTCCTGGTGCACCTGCTGCCGGGATTGGTCACCTGTAGACCGGTTTCTCCGTCTTCGACGACCACCTAAAAAGTTGAAGTCTACGGGGTGAGACAATTTTAAATAATTGTCCCAGCGAGAGTTATAACTCTCCACTAGAGACTTTATATAGCAATCAATGATCAATAGAAGCATTTAGAAGCCTTCTAAGTAATCAACAGCAGATAGATAACTCAGTAAAGTAGCAAATGTAAGCAATATGAATAACATATCTATTTATGCAGTGTAACATCAATCCAGTATCTCGTAGTTTTAATCTAAGCAGATATACTACGCGGCTAATTATGTTTTACAAACATCCCTAAGCCCTGCGGAGATGAGGTATACCACTCATACTCCAACCGACCACTGTTAAGTTGCCTCGGTATCATACAAGGTCATTGAAAGTGTCGGATTCTCATGACCTTCACCTTCCTCAGTCAGTAAGAGGATTGCTTGCAGGACATCTTGTGTCTATGCTATTATAGCTCACCAGGGTAATCTGGTCCTTCGCTATTTTAGAGTTACAGTGGCGTTCTGTACTCTCTTCGTCATCAGGAGATTTCGTGTTTACCTTCCACTGATGCGGCATCTGTGCTCTCTTCGTCATTAGGAGATTTCGTGTTTACCTTCCACTGATGCGGTATGGATTTGTAGTGAAGGGTTGACGGATTACACATCTACATCAGTACCTACACTAGGATGTAAGGTTCTACACATCCATATACCCCACATACTCAAAAGTATGTGATCCAGGAGTTCCCTTAGGAAAACCTGTTTCACCATCATTTGGTCTCTGACAATGATGGATCTATGATCAGGGCTTTACATAGTATGATTACACTTGATTAGTTAGGTACATTCAATATTCTTTTAGCATCATACATGTTCTCAAACAATAAAAATTAGCATAGCAGCTATGAAGGAAGAATACTAAATGTAACAAGTCTAACTCACATCAATTATCATTTCTCAATCATCTCATCACAAGTCATCTATTAAGCATGACCTTGATGATACTCATGGCTCTCACAGCCCATCAATCTCATAAGATGCCATGAACAAGGCATCAAGATATTTCACTATTCATAAAGCTAAAGCATGCTTTCAATGAATTTATTATCATAATCCATACCTGGATATGATCATTATCTCATGACAACCTGCATGGTTAATTCAACTGATAACAGTAAACAATTCATTCTAGAAGTTATACTTTCAAACTCTTAAAAGAGTCAAGTTCCCCAATTTTCATCAATCAGGGTTTACTATTCACATTACATGTCATCACCCTAGAATTAGGGTTTACTATTCACCTCATGGTGAATTGAACTCATAACATCATCATGTATGAGAAACATCATCATTAAAGCTCTTAGATAAGATTAAGATTCACTAAACATCATAATTAGGGTTTCCATGATCTCACATAGGTGGATCATACCCTAATCATGCACATTCATGTGTATTGAAGGTACTTTACTTGAGTTTCCACCATAAAAGGGTACTTTCTCTCTCATATGATACTTTCTCTCTCCTCTTACTAGTAGATGGTGATTACACCACTCTAGATTAGGTTGGGTTAAGTCCTCATTGACTAGCATAAGCCAAAACATCATTAACATGTGATTAGGGTTTGATTAGAACAAGGTATTACTCAATTAAACCCCTCAAGGGTATTTTGGTAATTTACCTCATTGATCACCATCATGGGTCAATTCATTAATCACTTAGTCCCTTAATGTCCTAGGTTATCATTAGGGTTTAGATCAAACCATCATTGAACCAATTACACCTTCAAGTGATTAAGTATAAAAAACATTAAAAACCTCCAAACGGTTTCAACCTTCAATCACCAAACGGTTTGAAACCGTTTGGATGCGTTGACCATTTGCTAAGTTTGACTCCAAGACCGCATGACCTCAAGGTCATTTTCCCAAACCTTTTGGGTGCCTTGACCGTTTGGAAAGTTTGACTTCCAAACCGTTTGGGCTTATGCGGTTTGAAACCGTTTGATCAAATTGTCTTGAGATCGATTGGTCCAAACAACCTTGAGATCGTTTGAGCCCAAACGGTCTTGAGACCGTTTGGTCCAAATGGGCTCAAACCGTTTGGTCCTCCAACATGGTTCAAATGTTACAATCGATTATGGTGATGTATATTGAAGCCCTCAATTGGCCAAAGCCATGTTAGACACTTATAAATTGAGTCAATTAGGATGAGCTTCAATCAATTGGACACCACATTAACCCTCAATTTGAAAGCCAATTAGGGTTAAGTCCATCTCAATTAGGGTTTCAATCGGATAATCATCAATGTTCAACAAGGTGAATCAAATCAAGGTTGAACCTATCAATTGACCTCCAATTGGGCTCAAACTTGGCCCAAACGGTCTTGAGGTCGTTTGGATGACCTTCAAATGGTCTTGAGACCGTTTGCCCAAAGTTTGACCAAAAACCAAGTCGGTTGGATAAGGGTTGAACCCTAATTAGATCTAAAATCAGTAATTTTATCAATTCATCAACTTATTGCAATTGGACCCTCAAACCATCAAATTAGCTCAACCCTAGACCTTCAAACGGTCTTGGGTTGTCACCAAACGGTCTTGAGACCGTTTGGATGAACCCCCAAACGGTCTTGAGACCGTTTGGGTCCTTCAACCCAAAACTCAATAAGATCTATCCATGAAAACACCAATTTCAACCCGATTAGGGTTAGGATGTTGAAGTACCTTCAACTCTCAATTGGTTAAGAATTAAACTTTGATTCTTTGCAGGAATGAAATTCAATATATTACCAACAGACCCTCAAACGGTCGTCCCTTGGTCAACCCTATCAAACGGTCTTGAGACCGTTTCAATCCAAACGGTCTTGCAAGGTCGTTTGAGATCAAACGGTTTGAAACCGTTTGACCTTAAACGGTTTGCAACCGTTTGGACCAAAAGGGTCCAAGGTCGTTTGATAAAGTAACCTAGGAATCCACGCCCATCATCTTCAACCTCTGTCAAGGTCGTTTATTCCACCGTTTTACTTGCAAAAGTGCAAGGAAGAAGGGAGGTAGAAGAAGAACTAAATGCTAAATTGCAAGAACAAATATGCATATAAAGCAAAGAGTTTAGAGTTATAAAACCCGACATAGAACGTTGTTCCTAGAGCTCCAAGCTTCCAAGCTTCAAGCCTCTAATGGTGTCTTGATCTCCACAACTCGTCTAGAGGTGATTCTCCAAGGAAAAGGTGGGGATGATCGGCTAGAACAAGGAATCTAAGTGAGTTAACCATAGAACCAACCTTTTAAGAAGAATTCCACCATGAATTCGAGCTAGAAGATGGTTCCTACTCACCTTGGAACTACTTGGTCGTCTCCCTGAGGTCCAGAGCTCTGCCTTAGCTGTTTTGAGAAATAAGAGAAATGACGAGGAGAAGTGATATGTTTGGTTGGTTTGCAAGGACAAGGGCTTATATACTTTAGGCTATATTACACCATAAGGACCTCTAGAACTTGAAATTCTCATCCAAGTCCCTCCTTATTCAAGGGTACATCCAAGCTCATCTAAACTTATGCAAAGCTCATGAAATCTCAAGATCTAAGGGTAAAGAAAGCCAACTTTCAACTAGGGTACATACATGAAAGGTCTCCATACCCATATTAGGTGATTTTTACCACAAAGATCATTCTTGAATTTAATTACTTCACTGATGTGTCCCTTTCACCATTTCCACTCTAAATGATGACAAGAGTTATAAAAGATGTTCTAGAAGGTGTATTTTACAAGTTGCACCCCTCAATTTGGGTAAATTGCACTTTACTCCAAATTAGGGTTTTTAAGCACAAGGATCATTCCACAAGCTGCATCTTGATGTCCAAGCTTGGGAAATCCATCATACCTTATCATATTCACTCATATGATGTCTCATCATCAAAAGAACATCTTAATGTATGATCTGTGCAAGTTAATCCCCTTAACTGGGTAATTTGCACATAGGTCCCTGCATACAACACGATGCTACAACTTTGTTTAAAAAGGAGCAAAGATTGAAAATATATGTTCCTGAGGAACTTAATTACATGCCAGGGAGTTTTCACAAGTATATAATTACATATTTAGGCAAAACTTCTAGGGTTAGGTCATAACCCAGGTCAGGGATGTTACACTACTGCTCAATCTGCTACTACTCAAGTGACTGTAGAGTCCTCTATTATTAGTCCCGCACCTCTACCACGCCATGCTATGTGGATAGCTGGGAGGCAAAACAAGAAAGGAGATATAATAAAGCCCACAACTACTTAGGTGAATGCAAAAATGGTAAAATTCAACTCATAGGGCAATCAATATTGATTATTGTTATGTTTACTTACCAATTTCTATTGCTGGCGATTAGCGGGAGCTTTACGAGCAGAGGAAGGAAGGCAAGTTCATCCCTGAGGGCACAAGGGATGAATTGACTGTTGCTTTGGGTAACCCAGAGCATCCTGGACGTGTTAGGGGTGCAGGCGCTGGTGTGGTCATAAAAGCGTTCTTTGGACAATCACAGTGCAAACCTATCCTAAAAGTGGGATTATCAAATGTTGAGGTAACATGTTCTTTTTTAGAATGTTATTGCGAAAGGGAATTCAATAATCAAAAGCTAGCATTTCTTTTATCCATGTATAGATAGATGAGTTAATTAATAGGAGAGTCGAGGAATCACTTGATAAGAGACTCCATGAAGCAATTAGCAAGTGGCAGGCATCTCAGACTGCCACTCAGACAGTACCTATGGCATGCCACTCTTCTCCTACTGCAGAGGTGGTTGGGAGTAATCCTGTAGGCCCACCACCTAGCACGTCTATTGTAAGTATTTTTATGACATAGTAGCTAGTCTTTTCAAGATGATATGTTTATGTATATATGTATATAAAATTCTTTACAAATTTTATAGGGGTTGAAGCCATGTCGTCTAAAAAGTCAAGAATATATTGTTGTAGAGTCCGAGGTTTACCCACCCCTTCCAGGGGATATGTTTCATGGGACTACAATATCAGATGGTGCGATTCGTGTGATCCCGATACATGTACTCCCCAATTGGAGGGATCTTCCATTTCCATATGCCCACCTATATTCTGAAAGGCTTGGTGAGGCAGAAGGCAGAGTGATATTGTGGCCCAAAGCGGATGTCATCTATACTAATATTGTATGGTAAATTTACATTACGTTAATTTGTTAGTGTGTATATATGAGTCAATTGATCTGAAATTATATATACAGGTTAAAAGGAAGACACCCGCTGCATCTCAGCCTCCACCTCCACCTCCTAAAGTACCAAGTTGGCTTCCAAGGGACCTACACGCCTTGTTAGGCTATAATTTTAGGGGTATGGTAGTATGGATAGGCGAACATGATCCAAATTTCCCTATAAATGTTTCTATTCCAGAGGATGTTGTAGGTCAATCATACGATAACAATATATTTATACAAGATATTTTAGAGTTGTTTCCTTATGATTGGCTGAATACATCTATGATAGAGCTATGGATATGGTGAGATCTTGTTTATACATCCATATGCCTCATTTTATATACGATGATCTGGTTTCTTATATATTAATGTATACGTAATACATGTTTTGCAGCCACTTACACACGATATGTACACATTTTTCATTTTCCCATGTGGGATTTTTGGTTCCGTCTTTGATTAGTCTTGTAGATAAAGACCCTTCATCAGTTACTTCATACTGCTCTACTTCTTTTAAATATTTTGGTAAAAGAAGAAAACGGTGATAATAACTTCATTCAATGTTGAGTAAGTTTACTTTGCTTATAATTTGGACTTAAGAAAATTACATTTTTATTGTGGATTTTGAGTTATTAATTTTTAACTTTCTTACCTCTAGTGGTAGGATGGATAGGCGAACATGATCCAAATTTCCCTATAAATGTTTCTATTCCAGAGGATGTTGTAGGTCAATCATACGATAACAATATATTTATACAAGATATTTTAGAGTTGTTTCGTTATGATTGGATGAATACATCTATGATAGAGCTATGGATATGGTGAGATCTTGTTTATACATCCATACGCCTTGTTTTATATACGATGATCTGGTTTCTTATATATTAATGTATACATAATACATGTTTTGCAGCCACTTACACACGATATGTACACATTTTTCATTTTCCCATGAGGGATTTTTGGTTCCGTCTTTGATTAGTCTTGTAGATAAAGACCCTTCATCAGTTACTTCATACTGCTCTGCTGCTTTTAAATATTTTGGTAAAAGAAGAAGACGGTGATAATAGCTTCATTCAATGTTGAGTAAGTTTACTTTGCTTATAATTTGGACTTAAGAAAATTACATTTTTATTGTGGATTTTGAGTTATTAATTTTTAACTTTCTTACCTCTAGTGGTAGGCCTTGGGAGTTACTAGTTATTTTCCCCAAGACGTTCACTGTCTATTATCTAGATCCTACGGGGAAGGAATTGAATACATTATACGGACACATAATGAAAAGGCCATTATTCCCGTGAGAAGTATTTCATATTTTTATATCTGTTAACATATGTTATTACATTACTATTTAATTATGCAATTTAATGTGTTACATTAACATGTAGGGCTTTACATGAGTTCAAAAAAGCTGGAGGAAAGGTCCCCAAGAAAAAGAAACAACCACTAATTTGGGAGAATGTGAATGTAATTTCCCGACTCCAATGTATATATTATTTATGTGAATTGTGCTTATTTGTATTTTTGAATATTTTGCATGTTTCAATTTATGGTGTGCTACACAAGAGAACGGCTGGGCATGAGCATACTATGTGATGCGATTTATGGACCTAATTATCAAACATGCCGCAATGGAAATCAATACCATACATCATGTATTATATATAGTCTCATTAGATAATATGAATATATCACACTTATTATATATTATTAATTATATATATGTCATTCTCTTTGCAGGTGTTTAAAATTGACTTCACTACAGGTTAAAAGTTATTAGATGTACATACTCCCTATACAATGGAAGACTTAAATGATGTAAGAGAACAAAGGGAAAAAGCCCTATAAGTAGTGGGAATTTTTAAATATGATTGGGATACTGATGGTGATAATGATGATGATGAATAAAGAATGATATTTCTAAACTTTGTTCTCATAATTATTTTTGTGTGAATGTGAATGAATTTTTCTGAATTGTCATATGTGTGAATGTGAAGATGATAAATACATGAATGTTTCTACATGTGTTTGACTGTATAAATAGATGAAATGAATGGAACTGTAGGTTGCTAAATGTGTGTGAAAATGGAGGAAATTTGAAATGGAACTACTGGTTTCTACATATGTGTCATGAAAAATAATATGAATTAAATGTGCTTATACATGTCTGTGATCATACATTGTTGTCCATCTTGTTAATTTTGTAGGTTTGTGGCCTGTTGTTTGCTGATATCAATGGATGTTGTAAACCTACAGTTCAAAATTGAACTGTAGGTTCTGCATCTTGCTGACCAACCATACAGCAGGCATGCAAACTGATAAGAAAAAAATCAGAACATAGGCGTCAATTATTAGTATAAACGACAACAAAGACATACATCGTCTGTTATTAGCAAAAATCGACGTCTATGTGGCTAGGTACCATGACCGTGCTGGGAAGCACGACCGTGGTGGGTTCTTCATGGCACCAGGGATATGGTGTCAGTTATATATAAAAACCGACGCCAATGGTGCCCTTACTGGCACATTTTATTGGTGGTGGGAAGGGTTATGACGTCGGTTTTTGTGAAATGTCGATGTCTTTGACCTGGATATAGTGCCAGTTTTATTAAATAACCGACACCTATAGTGCCCTTGCTGGTGCATTTTTGGTGGCAGTAAGGGTTATGGCATCTGTGTTAAAATCGTCACTGAAGGTTTCAACTTTTAGCGGTGATCGCTTTGAATTTGACGCCAAAGGCCTTAAATAACTGACACTAAAGGTCAGTTCTGTGCTAGTGTATGCTGATATCATGTGTACATGGGCCATGGCCCGTTTCTTTGTCATCAAGTAAATTACATGACTCACTTGTGACTTAGTCATTTTATCAAACACAAAGTAGCCAAGATATGTACTACTCAACCAACACCCCCCCGACAAACTAGATGAGGGTAGGAAAAATTCCCAGTTCGTTGTGTAGGTCTCTGAACATAGATTTGGTCAGAGGTTTCATAAACACATCCATCAGTTGTTACAAGGAAGGAATGTGAGCAGTAATATTATGTCCCAATGCAACTTTTTCGCAAATGAAGTGGTAATCTATCTCGTCATGCTTTGTCCTTGGGTGAAAGATTGGATTGACAGAGAGTTGTAGAGCTCTGAGACTATCACAGAGTAGCGTAGCAGGTTGAGGTAGAGGTATATGAAGATAAAAAAGAAATGGTATCCATGTGAGATTTGTTGTTGTAGATGCCAGTGCCATGTATTCAACCTCAAAGGTAGAGCAGGCAACAATGGTCTGCTTCTTGGCACTCCAAGAGATACAAGAATTTTCAAGGAAGATGCAAAATCTAGTGGTTGATCTCTGAGTAGCGTGATAGTCTTCCTAGTCAGAATCATTTTAAGCCGTGAGACATAATGACTGTGTAGGTTGAACGTACAATCCCATATATAAAGAACCCTTCGGGTACTACAAGATTCTTTTGACAAGACGGAAGTGAAGATCAGTGGGAGATGCTAGAAATTGACACGTAGTATTGACTGCCTAATCTATATCCAATCAAGTGATTGTACTGTATTGCACACACCCTACAAGACGTCTGTACAAATTGGCATCCATAAAGAGTGATGAACTAGCAGCTTTGTTAAAGTTCAAGGCAATGGGAGTAGATGTTGGTTTTCAATCACACATATCTGCTTGGCGTAGAACATCAACAATGTATTTCACCTGAGTAAGAAGAAGACCAGATCCTAAACAAGATACTTGAATACCTAGAAAGTAGGAGAGATCGCCAAGATCTCTAAGGTTGAAGGTATTACTTAGTGCAATTTGAAATGTGGCCAGAAAAGATGTATTATTACAAGTAAGAATAATATCATCAATGTACAAGATCAAATATATAATATTTTGTTGATGAGAGTACACAAATAAGGAGGGATCAGCACTGCTATGCAAAAAACCAAACTTGATAAGAAATTCACTAAGTTTATTAAACCACTCGGTTGGAGCTTATTTGAGGCCGTATAAGGCTTTATTGAGCCTACAGACATAATTGGGATATTTTCTATTCCATAAACTTGGAGGTTGTTCAAGATAAATTAGTTCCAAAAAATCACCATTAAGAAAGGCATTGCAGAGGTCAACCTGCATAAGTTTCCATTTGAAAGTGATAGCCAATGTGAGAATTACCCAAATGGTAGTATCTTTACTAGAGGACTGTAAGTCTCAATATAGTCAAGTCCCTCTTCTTGGTTGTAACCCTTAGCTACCAGGCGGGTTTGGGGCCTTTCTAGAGATCCATAAGCATTAAGTTTAGTTTTGAATATCCATTTGGAACCAATAACATGACCACGAGAGTGTTGAGGAACTAGGTTACACGTGTTATTTTTAGTTAACGCTTCCGGCTCAAATTGCATTACTTCTACCCACATGGGGCATTGAAGGGCACATTTGATAAATCTGGGTAATTTAGGTATGACTTGAGTAATCATATCATAGCGATAAGTTTGATTTAAAGCTTGTGCTTTGGATTTGGTAATCATGTGTTGTATATTGGGACTAGAATGTTTTGAAACAGGATTCCGGTGAGAAGTAGAGTGTAACATATTGAATCTTAGATGTAATCTCCATGTAACCCTTTTTCCCAAGTTTTACCTTTCATTTCTGTCCTTTATGTCGTTCATGTAATTAGTAGAATTTATAGTGGTTTGGTGAACATTTATTCACTATTTGCACCAGTAAAAGGGTTTATGCACAAATACCTCAGTGAAAGTCTATTTAAGGACCTTATTAGGTGTTCTAAACCTTAATAAAAAAACTTATGTGTTTGGAATCATGAAATGAGCCTAAGTTTCAAATTTGGTTCCATTTGGATGTTGTTTGTGTAAGTTATGCAATTTTAGGAACAATTTGGACTTTTATGCAATTTACCCATTTGGTAGGTTTTATTTGCAAATTATCACATGCATTATAATCCTTAGAGATATTTCTTTACCATTCTCAAGATTTTAAACCATGGGGCACCTAGTTGCCCCTTGGTTTGTAGGTGTTACTCTCCAAGGGCATTACACGGATTACCCTCTTTAAAAGCTATCAACCAATGGGGTTATTTCTTTGTTTGAAGAATGGTGGGGATGGCCTAGAATTATCCACGGGCTTTTAGAACCAACATTTGATATACAATAAGACTCTATGAGTTGTCTTCTTGCATGGCCATGAAGCCCTAGGCTAGGGACACATGGAAAGTCCCAAAGACACCTCATGTCTGCCCCCTTCTTTATAAAGCCATGTCTAACCCTTCCCAACTCCCAATTTGAAAACGCTTGCTCTCGTTCTCTTTCCCCCAGTTTAGAGCATTGTTCCTACTCTATTTGGCCACAAATGTGTTGTCCCAAGGTAAAAGAGAGTGCTTATCTTGGTGAAGAAGGATCCTAGGGTTCCAAATTTGCTCTATTTAGGATTTCTAAAGCTCCTTCTTGGTGATTTTGAGCACAAATAGTAAGGTTCCACCTTTCCTTCCCTTTTCCATGCTTTTAATATTACTCCCACCTTCTTCCAGGTTGAAACCATGACCTTCCATGGTAAAAGTCCACCTAGAACCCTAAAACATCTCATCTCCATGCTCTTTTGCTATGGTTTGCACCTCTAAAGTGGAGAAGGTGATCTTTGCTCAAGAAAGGAGCTTGGCTTGGAGCAACCAGACCTTCTAATCTCAGGATCCTTTCTATTTGGACCTTCTTACCTTCCTAGAGACAAGTTTTGTTAGCCCCCTTGTAACAACCCCGCCTCCCAGTAACCCCCAATTAAGGGAGACCAAGAGGTCAGAGTCATTATCCCAATAGACCGGATCAAAGGTTCGACAATTAATCAGTGTTAATTACGAAATTCTACCAACTAAACTGAAATCCGGTATAAAATAAACTTTGCATACCTTTTAAAAACTTTGGAAATCTACTTCTATCCACAACTTGAATCTATTTTATCTAATCCTCCTTGCACTTTATTTATTGTTTTCACAATGTGTCACTTTACTGTTTGTTCTTTTTAGAGTTGCACCTAAAACGCCGACAAACAAAATGTTGGTCAGCATATAGGAATATGCCGGTATGTGGGGACAACCAAAGTTTCACAAATATGGCTAACAATATAAATATCACAATCAAGTTAATAAGCCAATTTACGCTTTCAATGTGACATTCTCCACCGCTTTTTCCCTAACCCAGGAATACCCTCCTTAGGGTTTCTCTTTTTCCATTGACTTAAGGCCACCTTCTCAATCCCGAGCTTGGTGCCTAGGGTCACCTCTCACGGTGCCCATTAGTCTTGCAATAAAGACCACCTTCTCATTCCCGAGCTTGGTGTCTGGGGTCACCACTCATGGTACCCATGGGTCTTCCCTCCTGGGCTTGACCTTTTGGCATCTTCCATTAGGGTGGCATGTAGGTGCAAGAATACACACTTACAGTATAATTGTGATAATCGTAGTGACTTTATGATTTGCAAGTATGAACATCCAAACTGATAGGTTGCATTTAATGCGATTAATCATCCAGAAAATCTTCGGGAAACTAAGGCGATTAACCATAATTAACCACATACCTGTCAGGATGACTTGAGTGTAGAAATAATCCAACTAAGCAAGAAATCCAGTAAACAAGCAAGCACACAAGATGACCCTGAAAACATGCATCCAATTTTCCTATCATTGATCACTCCATTAAGGTCTAATAAGCCTAGTTGTTTCCTAGGGTTACTTGTCCTTTTTAGGGTTTCGATCCTAATTAGGGTTTCACTTCATTTTTACTATTTTAAGCCCTAACCTTATAAAATTACTCATAAAACCTAATTATCTCATCTACTCATAAAAGGCACTTTTCTTTCCTTTTTACTCTATTTAAGGTTTCTAAGGATATTAACCATCATATTAGGTTTAAAAATTCTAAATCTTGCAATTTCATCTTCAAAATAGGTTAAGATTCATCTCTATCATTAAACAAGTTAACAATAATCGAATTAACTTATTTGCACTATGAAATCTATCCTTTATCATCAAATAGGGTTTCTAACCACAAATTAATACCTATTACATCAAAAATTATATACTTTTGCTAAAAGGGACAAATTTAGGCTTTTAAACTATTTTTAACTCGTTCCTCATATTTTTCTGATCAACTTTCATGTATTAAGTTTGTTAATCCTAGATTCCTAGTGATTTCCATGAATTTCACAAGAAAAAGCCTTTTTCTGAATTTTTTATCAGGGAGAGGAGTTTTACCAAAAATTGATGGCCGCCTGATCAATAGTCTGCTGGTCCGCCCTTGGATCCAACACTCCATGTTCCGTGTGATATAACTTAGCTGACCGCTCCTCGAATCGTCAGATTTTCGTGTGGGATCATGGTGGATCTCAATCTGACGGTTGTTGCTACTCGTCTTCCTCCTTTCCTCTACTTGAACCTGCGGTGGCGCCGTGGTGGTTCTCTCACCGGAGAGAGATCGATCTAGAGAGAGGGAGAGAGTTGGAACTTGGGAGGCAGCCGTATGGATTAGAGAGGGTGTGAGGAATCGAGAGGGGGGGTCTATATATAGGATGTGGGGTCTTCTTTAGGGTTCCTCCAACCCTGCCGCCCCTAGATCTCAGCCCAATTAGGCGTTTCCTCTAGAAACCTCGAGAGGTCAACAAAATCTGGTCGAGGAGGTTTGGAACTCCCTCCTGAACTCAATGGAATTGTTTCCATGAGTGCACGTGCACTGGATCAAGAGGAAATCGAGGGGAAAAGTCCCTCTGTAACTCGGCCAGTGTCCTAGTTCCTTTGGAAATAGACGATGAGTGGCGCTCGTTGGATCAAGATCCAACGGCCCTCATCCCTCATGCTCAACCAAAATGGAAAGGAATTCCTATTTCCAAGATAAATCCATATTTTTGAAGATAATTTGAGAAAATCATAACTCCTAATCCGTAGGTTGTTTTTATCTCAAATTTTAAGGGAAACTCATTAACACCTTATTCTTTCATCATGCCAAATTTGGGATTATTATCAAAAGAAATCAGGTCCTTTTCTTTAGTTGCAATTCATCACTTAAATATATATATATATATATTCTGTTTCCCTTACTTTTAAATTAATCTCTTGGATTCCTTAGACCTCAAGGAACCTTAAAGGCACAAAATCTCACCGTGGGAAATATTCCTTTGCCTTTTCCTTTTATTCTTTTTTCCCTTTTCTTATTTATCCCTTTATTCACTTGAATTTCTTTTTCTTTTCTTTTTC
Organism: Alisma plantago-aquatica; assembly: GCA_963693085.1. Classification (NCBI taxonomy): domain Eukaryota; kingdom Viridiplantae; phylum Streptophyta; class Magnoliopsida; order Alismatales; family Alismataceae; genus Alisma; species Alisma plantago-aquatica. Next base: position 1,500,033,005 of record OY856409.1, on the reverse strand, counting down.
TTTTTCTCTCAATTGGGCTCAATAGCCAATAAATCCCATTAAGAAAACAAACAAGGCTATTATGCATGAAAATCATTCAATTCAAACAAATAAATCAACCTTTGATTTCATTTATCTTTTAAAAGGAGATTTACAAATCTCCTTACATGGTTTAGAAAAATGAGGTTTTAATATCCTCCCTTCCTTATAGGAATTTTGACCTCAAAATTCTAAGAAATCAATCAAACAAATCAGGGTATGTTTTCTCCGTGTCCGCCTTCAGCTCCCATGTGGCCTCATCCTCTCCATGGTGCCTCCAAAGAACCTTTACCATCTCTATATTCTTTCATCTGAGTTCTTTCACCTTGGTATCTAGAATCCAAAAAGGTGTCTCACGATAAGTCAGCTTCCCTTGAAGCTCAATAGGTTCAATGCTCAGCACATGGCTCAGATCTTGCACATATCGCTTCAAGTTGGATACGTGAAACACATCATGCATCATGCTATACTGAGGGGGTAACACCAAACGATATGCAGCTTCACCAATCCGTTCTAACACCTCAAACGGACCCATATATCAGGGACTCAACTTTCCTCTATTCTTAGCTATAGCTCGGAGTGGTTGGATTTTCAAAAACACATGTTTTCCTACAGTGAAATGCACATCAGTCTGCTTTGCATCAACATACGACTTCTGTCGATCCTGGGCTCTTTTCAGCCTTTGCTTGATCAAAGCAACTTTATCAACATACACTTGGAGTTCATCTGGCCTCAACAGGGTCCTCTCACCCACATCATCCCAGTGAAGTGGTGACCGACACGGTCTCCCGTACAAAGCTTCATACAGAGGCATCCCAATACTGGCTTGGTAGCTGTTGTTGTAGGAAAACTTGGCTAAAGGTAAGTACAACTCCCATGAGCCACCCCAGTCGAGCACACAAGATCTCATCAGATCTTCTAATGTCTGGATTGTCCTTTTTGACTGACCATCCATCTGTGGGTGATAAGTGGAACTAAAATTCAACGTGGTTCCAAGTTCTTCTTGAACTTGCTTCCACAACTTGGAAGTAAACTTTGGGTCTCTATCAGAGATGATCGATCCTAGTACGCCATGCAAACACACTATCTCTCTGATATACAACTCAGATAGGTCTGACACCTTAGCAATGGTCTTTAAGGCAAGGAAGTGCGCTGACTTGGTAAGGCGATCTACCATGACCCATATCGCATCATGACCTTTCCTGGTCTGGGGTAGACCTACCACAAAATCCATGGTGATCTGCTCCCATTTCCATTTTGGAATCTCTATTGACTGTAAAAGCCTATCGGGTCATTGTGTTCAACCTTCACCATCTGGCACGTAGGAAATCTGGCCACACATGCTGCAATGTCTTTCTTCATTCCTAGCCACCATAAAAACCCCTGCAAGTCCTTGAACATCTTAGTAGTTCCTGGGTGCACTCTATACTTGGATCCATGAGCCTCTTGTAGGATACGTTCCTTTATCGATGAATCCACCAGAACCCATATGCAGTTCTCAAACCTGATTCCTCTGTCTATTCCCACGAATAGACGAGTCTGTGGTTTCATCATTAAACTTTTCATCTTTTCTAGCTCCTCACTGGTCAACTGTGCTACTATGATCTCACCTAACAACTCAGATTGGATCTGGATGTTATCCAATCAGACTCAATCTTCTAGTAGTTATGGAGTCCACTCCACCAGCTCCTCCAAGCTCTTCTACTGACTGGACAAAACAGTTGCACACTTAAGTTGTTTCCTACTCAAAGCATCCTCTACGACATTCGCCTTACCAAGATGATAGGCGATGGTGAAGTCGTAATCCTTCATATACTCCATCCATCGTCGATGTCGTAGGTTCAGGTCTCTCTGTGTCAGCAGGTACTTTAAGCTCTTATGGTCGGTGAAGATCTCAAAGGTAGCACCGTATAGGTAATGCCACCATATCTTCAAGGCATGGATAATAGCAACCAGCTCCAGGTCATGTGTCGGATAATTCACCTCATTAGGCTTGAGCTGTCGGGAAGCATATGCAACCACGTGACGGTTCTGTTCCAACACACTGCCAAGTCCCATCTTGGATGCATTAGTGAATATCATGAAACCCTCATTACCGGAAGGTAGAGTCAACACAGGGGCTGTGGTCATCTTCTCCTTCAGTTCCTGGAAGCGAGCTTCACATATGTCAGACCACACAAACTTCACATCCTTTTGGGTTAACATGGTCAGTGACAACGCAGTCTTTGAGAAATCCTTGATGAAGCGACGGTAGTATCTGGCCAACCCCAAGAAGCTACCAATCTCGGAGGGGTTCTTTGGTGCTGACCAGTCTCGAACTGCCGATACTTTGGCTGGATCTATGGCGACCATTCCTCCTGAGATGATGTGTCTAAGAAACATGACTTTGTCTATCCAAAACTCACATTTTGAGAACTTTCCAAAAAACTTGTGCTTTCTCAGGATATCAAGGACTCTACCCAGGTGGTCACAGTGTTGGGCTAGGTCATTAGAATACACCAAGATGTCGTCTATGAACACTATCATGAAAGAGTCAAGGAAAGGCTGGAACACACTATTCATGAGGTTCATAAAGACACTAGGTGCATTGGATAGTCCAAACAACATGACCACGAACTCATAGTGGCCGTATCGTGTTCAGAAAGCCATTTTAGGTATATCCTCACTCCTTACTCTCACCTGGTGGTATCCTGACCTCAAATCAATCTTGGAAAAGACTCCAGCTGATTTGAGTTGGTCAAATAGGTCATCTATTCTAGGCAAGGGGTACTTGTTGTTAATGGTTTTGTGGTTGATCATCCGATAGTCAATACACATCCAAAGTGACCCATCCTTCTTCTGCACAAAGAGTATTGGTGCTCCCCATGGCGATGTATTGGGTCGGCTAAAACCTTTATCCAACAACTCCTACAACTGGGTTTTCAACTCAAGAAACTCGGTAGGGGCCATTCTATAGGGTTCCTTAGATATAGGGTTGGTCCCAGGAGCTAACTCGATGGAGAAATCTACCTCCCTCTCAGGGGGAATCCCTGGTAGATCATCCGGAAACACATCTGCATACTCGCGTACCACCTCTATCTCCTCTAAGGATTGCCCCTTAACCTCAAGTTCGGTAACTATGGCTAGGTTGGCTCGACAACCCTTGGATATCATATGCTCAGCTTTCAAGGTTGACACACAAAGGCTGGTCATCGCATCCTTCCTCCCTCAAATGGTGAAGTGTGGATGGCCGATTTTCCTAATAAGGATCTTCTTCTCTCTACAATCAATCTGATCTCTGTAGGTGGAAAGCCAATCCATACCAATGATTACATCAAAATCATTCATATCGAGGAGGATGAAGTCAGTGGGAAGCTCATGGTTCAAGTACATAACTGGAAAGATAGGGGTTTTCAAAAGAGATGTTTAAATACGACCACTCGGGGTTGTGACATCCAAAATATAACCCATATCCTTGATATACAAACAAAGCATAGTTTCCAGATTTCTTGAAATAAAAGTATTAGTAAAACCAGAATCAAAAAGTGCTTTTACATTGTGCCCCATGACTTCCAGCAAGCCTACATAGTTCATACCACATCAGAAAGCTACTACATGATCTACTGGACTAAAAGGAAAACTCTAGGGGTTATTACCCTCGATCTTCCTATTAGCATTTGCTTAGTCTTCTTCATTGTCGATGACAAACACTCTAGCTTGTCTCCTCTCTCCAACTGGGGGTGCTCTGGCTGGTGCTCCTTTCGGGGGTGTTGCAGCTATCGGTTGTGCTGCCACTGGTTGTGACCCTAAAGGTCCTCTTGGTTCAGGCTGGGGGCAGTTGGCGATGAAGTGTCCTTCTTGCTGACATCAAAAGCATACCTTCTTCTCAAAGCGGCACTTCCCAGGATGTGTCCGTCCGTAGGTGCGACACTGCTGGAGGAGATTACGAGGCTTGTCTTTGTGTTCTTGCTTGCCTTTGTTTTGGTTGCGCCCTTGTCCCTTCTTATGCTCATTCTTCTGTCCCTGAGCTCCTTCAGTGAAACCCATGTATCCTCTGGGGGAATTCTATGCAGGCATCACCATCCATGACCAAGGCGGTGTTGTAGGCTTCTGAGAAGGTCTTCGACTTACTATCCATCACATGAGGCTTGATGGCAGGGTGCAGATGCTCTATGAAGTGGTCCACCCTCCTCTCTTCATCCATCATTTGTTTGAAACATTCCAAGATGTGAAACTTACGACCAAAGTCCGCAACTGATGAGCTTCCTTGAGTCATGTTGGTGAACTCTTGCTCTTTCTCCTTTTTGGCTAAGACGGGGATGAATCTGGCGATGAAGATGGTCTTGTAATCATTCCACGCCATTGGTTCTTCGCTTAGGTCTCTTCCCGTAATATGGTTATCCCACCATATCTTGGCTGCACCTTCCAAGAGGTGAGAAGCAAAGAGAACCTTCTTGTTTGGCTGCACCTCAAGCATACGGAACCCATTCTCGACTGCAAGTAGCCAAGCCTCCTCCTTGTCGACCACTTCAGACTTAGTTTCTCCGCAGAACTTCTCGATGTTCATCTTGACGAAGTCCAATATGGTGGCTCCTAGTCAAGGACAAATAGGATGTGGCTCGCCATTCTCACCTCTAGCTATGTCTCTGAGGGCTAGGGCATGGATCGCCTCAGTCAGTTGTTTCTACTGCTCCATCCATACCACATATATAGTGTGAACCACCATATTTGGTTCTGGACCACCAGACTGGTCCTCCTCCATCTGGGCTACCTCCTCGTACACATGTTGCTCCTCATATCCCGGTCCCTCCTCTTGTTCACGGTTGCTGAAGGGTATTGGTTCATGGTTGGGGACCTCATAAGCAGTTTCTTCAAGTTTCTTCCACTTCTTTGAGGATTCACCACCATGGTTCTGCTTCCTCTTCTTGGAAGACCCCTTCTCCTTGCGAGGAGGCCCACCACTATTGGAGGACCCCGGGATAGCAACGATCTTTGTATGAGCCAGCTTCAAAAACATGCAAACCGACCTTTCGCCTATACTCAACCAATTATACTTAAGTTAATGACATCTTAATTACGTATCTTTTATTAACTTGGGGGAGGATTCCTTAAACCTTATCAACCTTACCCATACCTCAAGAGGGTGAGGAAGAGAGAGAAAACCCTAATCCTTAAAACCCTTAACATAATTTGAGTTGAGAAGGGACGAACAAGATGAGAGAGTCCTAAAGGTATCTTATTTTGAGTCAAATCCTAAGACATTGGCCAGTCAATCACACAAATCCACCAGTCCTTGTATTCCGACAAGCGGTGCGGAGGAAAATATTGCCAGCCCCCGAACGTGATCCTTTTCTAGACACCTCTTTCTTTCGGAAAATCCTCTAATAACTCCCTCGGTTCTATGGAATTTGTAAAATTTAATAATTATTAAAGATTAAATGACCTATGCTCTGATACCAAATATAACGAACTCGCCTCCCGATAACCCCCAAGTAAGGGAGACTAAGAGGTCACAGTCATTATCCCAATAAACTGGACCAAAGGTTCTACAATTAATCAGTAATAATTATGAAATTCTACCAACTAAACTGAAATATGGTATAAAATAAACTTTGCATACCTTTTAAAAACTTCAAAAATCTACTATCCACAGCTTGAATCTATTTTATCTAATCCTCCTTGCACTTTATTATTGATTTCACAATGTGTCACTTTACTGTTTATTCTTTTCAGAGTTACATCTAAAACACAAACAAACAAAATGTTGGTCAGCATATAGGAATATGTCGGTATGTGGGGACAACCAAAATTTTACAAATACAGCTAACAATCTAAATATCACAATCAAGTTAACAAGCCAATTTATGCTTTCAATGTGACATTCTCCACTACTTTTGCCCTAACCCTGGAATACCCTCCTTAGGGTTTCTCTTTTTCCATTGACTTAAGGCCACCTTCTCAATCCTGAGATTGGTGCTTGGGGTCACCTCTCACGGTGCCCACTAGTCATGCAATAAAGACCACCTTCTCATTCCCGAGCTTGGTGTCTGGGGTCCCCACTCATGGTACCCATGGGTCTTCTCTCCTGGGCTTGACCATTTGGCATCTTCCATCAGGGTGGCATGTAGGTGCAAGAATACACACTTATATTATAATTGTGATAATCGTGGTGACCTTATGATTTGCAAGTATGAACATCCAAACTGATAGGTTGCATTCAATGTGATTAATCATCCAAAAAATCTTTGAGAAACTAAGGAAATTAACCATAATTAACCACATACCTGACAGGCTGACTTGAGTGTATAAATAATCCAACTAAGGTAGAAATAATCCAACTAAGCAAGAAATCCAATAAACAAGCAAGCACACAAGATGACCCTGAAAACATGCATCCAATTTTCCTATCATTGATCATGCCATCAAGGTCTAATAAGCCTAGTTTTTCTCCTAGGGTTACTAGTCCTTTTTAGGGTTTCGATCCTAATTAGGGTTTCACTTCATTTTTACTATTTTAAACCCTAACTTTATAAAATTACTCACAAACCCTAATTATCTCATCCACTCTTCATGAAAGATATTAAGGTTACCTTTTATCCACAAATAACCCTAATTTTGGATTAAAGGCACTTTTCTTTCCTTTTTACCCTATTTAGGGTTTCTAAGGATATTAACCATCATATTAGATTTAAAACCCTAAATCTTGCAATTTCATCTTCAAAATAGGTTAAGATTCATCTCTATCATTAAACAAGTTAACAATACTCGAATTAACTTATTTGCACTATTAAATCTATCCTTTATCATCAATTAGGGTTTCTAACCATAAATTAATACATTTTTCATCAAAAATTATATACTTTTCATAAAAGAGACATACTTAGGCTTTCAATCTATTTTTAACTCGTTCCTCATATTTTTCTGATCAACTTTCATGTATTAAGTTTGTTAATCCGAGATTCCTAGCGATTATCATGAATTTCACAATAAAAAGCCTTTTTCTGAATTTTTTATCAGAGAGGAGTTTTACCAAAAATCAATGGCCGCCCGATCAATAGTCCGCTGGTCTACCCTTGGATCTAATGCTCCATGTTGCGCATGATCTAACTTAGCCGGCCGCTCCTTGAATCGTCAGATCTTCACGTAGGATCATGGTGGATCTCAATCTGACGGTTGCTGCTACTCGTCTTCCTCCTTTCCTCTACTTGAACCTGCGGCGGCGCCATGGAGGTTCTCTCATCGGAGAGAGATAGATCTAGAGAGAGGGAGAGAGTTGGAACTGGGGAGGAAGTTGTCTGGTTAGTGAGGGTGTGAGGAACCGAGAGGGGGGGTCTATATATATGATGTGGGGGCTTCTTTAGGGTTACTCCAACCCCGCCGCCCCCAGATCTTGACCCAATTGGGTGTTTCCTCTAGAAACCTCAAGAGCTCAACAAAATTGGGTCGAGGAGGTTCGCAACTCCCTCCTAAACTCAATGGCATTGTTTCCATGAGTGCACATGCACTGGATCAAGAGCAAATTGAGGGGAAAAGTCCCTCTGTAACTCGGCCAGAGTCCTAGTTCCTTTGGAACTGGACGATGAATGGCGCTCGTTGGATCAAGATCCAATGACCCTCATCCCTCGCACTCAACCAAAAAGGAAAGAAATTCCTATTTCCAAGATAAATCCATATTTTTGAAGATAATTTGAGAAAATCATAACTCCTAATCCGTAGGTCCTTTTTATGTAAAATTTTAAGGGAAACTCATTAAAGCCTTAATCTTTCATCATGCCAAATTTGTGATTATTATATAAAGAAATCGGGTCATTTTCTTTAGTTGCAAGTCATCACTTAAATATATATATTTTTCACATTTTCTTTTTTTCCCTTGCTTTGAAATTAATCTCATGGATTCCTTAGACATCAAGGAACCTTAAAGGAATGAAATCTCACCTTGGGAAATATTCATTTTCCTTTTCCTTTTATTCTTTTATCCCTTTTCATATTTATCCCTTTATTCACTTGAATTCATTTCTCTTTTCTTTTTCTTTTTCTCTCAATTGATCTCAATAGCCAATAAAGCCCATTAAGAAAACAAACAAGGCTATTATGCACGAAAATCACTAAATTCAAACAAATAAATCAACCTTTGATTTCATTTATCTTTTAAAAGGATTACAAATCTCATTACATAGTTTAGAAAAATGAGATTATAACACCCTTCTCATATATTGCTTACTACATGCTTAAAACTCATGCTTCTATGTTTAAAATTGATGATCTCCATCTCTATTTACCATGTTCTTCTAGGGTTTTGGTTTCTTACTATTTTGCCTTCTCTAGAAGCTCTAGTTTGGTTACCTATGAAACTTCAAACCCGATCTTGGGTCAAATGCTATTTTCTCCCTCTCCCTCTGTTTTCAATTATCTCGATCCGTTTGATGATGTGGCAATTTCCTATTGGTCAGTATTGAAAAATTCATATCTTCTAATCCGCTTATCCAAATTTGATAAATAAATATGTTTTGAAATTTAATCTCTATCTAATAAAATTATTTTCAAGGTCTGATTTTATAGTTCGATGGAGAGTGGTTTTTGTAAAATGAATTTGATGCATAAAATCCATAAAAATTACATCTTAATCATCATAAATCCAAAATTCACATAAAAATATGTTTTCTTGATCAAGAGAACCTAATAAGTTCATTGGCGATATTTTCAAAATCTAAATCTGAATTTTGTTAAAAAGTTATGAAATTAGGGTTTCTATACATTAATGTGCACTATGTACTCTAATACATGTTACTACATTGAAAATAGGCAAAGTGAAACGTGGACTCAATTAAAGTGGTGAAAGTTAGTATGTGCAATCCCTCTTTATGTATGTGCAATCCCTATTTATGTATGTGCATTCTTACACCCTAAGTTGGGATATTTGTAAACTAAACCATATAATCCCTAATGAGGCACTATATGACCCTATTTCCTCTATTAATGATTCTTTTGTTAAATTACCTCAAAATTGATAATGATATTCTTTTTCTTGGGTCTTGTACCCCACTGCCATGTTCTAATTGATATGATGCTTTTACTTGCCATGATTTCTTTTATAGCATGTTGATTTTATGGACTATTTAGTTATTGTAGTGGTACTTATGTACAACCACCCATAGATGGGGCATGTATTAATTCGCACTAAGGAATGTCTTATTCTCCCCCATAAAAATATATGTAGGAGACTGAGAATGTATTAACTCTCCCCTCACCTATAGGTTGAGGTCGATAGGTGCCTCAACCCTACTTAGTTAATGTAGTCATAATTATCATGCATGCAACATTTTATTATATTTTGTTTATGGCAAGCATCTATTTAAATTTAGCCTCATACTCTTGAAATCTTAATCTTATGATGAAAACTATCCTTTGTTTTCTTTACCTTGATATCCTATTCATATTTGTTGACACATACCTTATTTTCCTTTCCCTTTTGCTGGGGGTTTTTCCCAACCACCCAGGTGTTGAGCAAGGTGAAGACCAAGTCCAAGGAAATCGACCCCAGGATTAGATCTCAATTTTAATCTAAAGAATGTCTAGGTTGCTAAATCTAGATCCCTAGTTTTCTTATCTTTCTCTTCAGAAAAACTTATGTAGTGAACTATGATGAAAGCCATATAATAACTTTATTTCGTTGTTTTTCCGCTGCTATTGACATTTTAGATGTATCTGGTGCATGCTTATTTACTTGGAATATTAGACATGCATCCCTCAATATCTTTTGTCTTTCTAAAAAGATGGATGTTTTGTACTTCCTTTAAATTTTAGTAAGGAGGTGATCTGGCCTCTTTACATAGAGGATGTACTTAAAAGACATTATTTAAGTTTGAGATTGAATCTATAGAAGCAATGTGATGATCATTATTGGGAGAAGGTACATGAATAGCCTCTTCAGTAGTACGATGACATTCTTGTTGAGTTAGAGAATCAATGATTGGAGATGTTTCATTACTACATGTGATAGTACTTGAAATAGTATGCTGCCTAGCTGTATCATACTGAGAAGGTAGATGAGACTCGTCAATATGAATGAGAGCATTATTAATTTCATTAAGAAGCTTATTGACATTTGTAACATATTTGTTTGAGCTTGATTGATGAGGACTACGTAGTCTATGAGACTCTGAAGATGTGTTTGGAGCATTTAGGAATTCGAAGAATATTGTAAGTTCACCCATAGAAACATTCTAAGGAACATGTTCTTTATAAGGGAACACATTCTCATTAAAAACAACATGCATGTAGAAAAAGATTCAGTTTGTCGGGATGTGAAAGCAATGATATCCTTTATACAACTCACTGTAACCTAGAAAGACACAAGGTAGGGAACATAGCTACAGTTGTTTTGGTTAAAATCTTTGAGATAAGGAAAGCATAAGAATGCAAATACATGTATCATGTTATAATCATGGTACCTATCATGAAGGTTAGACAAAGGAGACACTCTATCATGAGTTTTTGAAGATAGTCGACTAACAATATAAACTACTGAAGAAGAGGCTTCAGGCCAATAAGATAGTGGAAATTTAGCATCAAAGAGCATAGTCAGTCCTAGATCCGCAACATGCATATGCTTTCTCTCGACTAGGAAAGCCTGTTCATGTGTATGTGGGAATGATAATTGATGAACAATACCATCGTCAAACATAAACTAATGTAATTTGTTTTTAACAAATTTACCTCCACCATCAGTCGTGAGAACTTGAATTGTTGTATGAAATCAATTTTCAACAATTTAAATAAGAAAACAAAATGAATGTAGAAGTCAGATTTTGATTTTAGAGGATAAAACCAAGAGTATCTAGTACATTCATCAACAAGTAAAGCACAAAAGTGAAATCCTTGTTTAGACTTTACAAGCGACTTGCCCCAAAAATCATAGTAAACATGTCCAAAGGGAATAATATACTTGACATGTTTAATAGAAAATGGAAACCTCAGACTCATCCCATTCTGGCAACTATTGCAGAACTCATTTTGCTTATTAGATGTACTAATTAACTGACTATATTCTAGATACTTTTGTACTTCTCTATGATTATGTCCCAGCCTTTTATGCCATACGGTTGTAGTGGCACTGGTTCCTTTTATTGTAAGAACAACTTTGCAAGCAGTTGACTGGATGGAGTACATTCCATCTTTAAGAACCCCATGGGCCAGAGTTGAGTTTGTCTGCAAATGTCTTATTAGAAACAAATCTTGAAAGAATATGAAGTAACAAGGAAAGTCACAAGTCAGTTGTGCAACGAATAAAAGTTTCTCTTCATTGTAGGAACAACAAGAACTTTTTCAAGGGGAATAGCATGATTCTGAATAATGTGAGAACTTCCAGTATAGGTAATAGGGAGATATGTGTCATCGCCAATCATTATAAAATTGTAGCCCATATAAGAAATAATGTTTCTTAGAATACTTACATTCTGAGCAATGTGATTAGTGGCTCCCGAATCAACTTGCCATTCAGCCCGATTGAAGTTGTTCGGCTCACAAATTTACGTAAGTTCCACAGCTTTGTCTTGATCAGTAACCACATCTTCAATAAGAGCTCTTGGAATCTCAGGACTCTGGTAACTGTTGTCAAATCGATGCCAACATTGATAGGCTTCATGCACACTCTTACCGCATATTTGGCAGAAGATCAAAATGTCCAATTCACGTCATGATACTCTGGTTGAATCCATGCCCTTGGGAAGTAAATTGATTGGGAGGTCGGACACCTAGAAAACTAGGTCTAAAGTTGTAGTTATATGTTTGAGGATTACTCATATTATAATTACCTCTTCCAATATTTATGTACCTGAAGTTTGTTCATTTTTTTGATGAAAGCCATATTAGGGCTAGAGAAGATTTCAGAAGAAGTGGATCTACGCATATCATGATCTTTGAGAAGAAAGACAACTTCATCATTGGAGGGAAGAGGTGGCCTCATCATAAACATTGTGAATGTTTCAAAATCTACTCCTAGGCTAATGAGAAGGAAGTAGACTTTGTCATCATCAGATAGAGGCTTACCGATAGCCTGGAGTTGATCACCGACAAGCTTGAATCTGTGGAGATACTCCACAACACTTTTGTTCCCCTTATGAATTCTTCATAGTTTCATAGTCAACTCAAAGCTCCTAGACTGAGTAGAATAGCAAAAGTTTTTGGCAAGAGTAGTCCAAATCTAAGAGGAGGTTATCAGGCCCACTACTACTCTAAGTACTTCCTCAGTCAGAGTCTCCATGATCCATTCCTTTATGAGCCTATATGTACGCATCACCAGGAGTAAGCAGGATTGGGCGCAATCGTTTCTTCTTCATCTACTATGATCTTCTCTGGTGGCTTCTCTATCTCGTCAATGAAGTATTCGAGAGAGTTTCTCTTGATCAGAGCTCTTACTTGTACCTCCCAGTATAGGTAATTGGATTTGGTTAGATTTAGCGACAAAGTTTGACACGTTCATGCTGGCAGGGTAGGGATACTTCAATGCTCCTGAGGTTGTTGATGATCTAGTGATCGAAGATGAAGCCATGATAGATGAGTTGGTGGCGGAAGGATGTTCTAATACCAAACTAGAAATAAGAAACCTAACCCTAGGTTACGATTTGAGAAGAAAGGATCGAGAAAGGCATAATGTGCGTGAGGGAGAATCAGAGGAGGACTCTAGAATTTGGAAATTGTACAGTTGTTGACCTAAATCTCAGAGCTCTCTTTACTTAAATATGTGACTCATGTATTTATATAGATGTTGTCATCATGTGTACATGGGCCACGGCCCCTTTCTTGGTCATCAAGTAAATCACATGACTCACTTGTGACTTAGTCATTTTATCAAACACAAAGTAGCCAAGATATGTATTACTCAACCAATAGTCAGCACTAATCCTTGATACAATTGAATTGATCTGTGAACTGGGTGGTTCATCACATGAATCAGTCATTTGACTGACCATGAGCCGATTAGTTCACTCAGTGAACTGGTCGGTTCATACCCTAGTTCAACTAATATTCAGCCAATCCAATGTCCAATCAACCTGACACTCCAACTGATTGGTTCAACACATGAATTGGTCAGTTCAGAGTTCAGTCAGTGACTTTTTGTTTAAATTGAATATGTAAACACTTTAGTAATCAAGTTAACATTCATAAATCAACTCCTATTCCAAGTGTATTCTATGTGTGTGACCCAATAGGTCCCAAGTTACGTTGGCAGTGAATGTCCATAATGAATTTATGACATCACAAGCAATGAGTGGTATCTAGCAACACATTATTTCTACCCATGTAATTAATAAGTTGAAGAACAAATTCAACTTACAATATGTGATTGGAGTTAGAGTGTTTGTATAGTTTATTTTTCATTGATATCTAGATTGAACTCAAGGCATGGAAGCATCATCCTATTCAAAATTGAATTCATGTTCCTTGAACTAAAGAGGGATGTATGAGATATATGTAAGATCAATATCACATATTGACTCGCATGAGCATGTTCGTGCATTTCTCAGTCTCACTTATCAAGTGGCCAAGATATCAAACTCATGTAGGAGGGACAAATCCCATCTACGTCACTCACAGTCAGTCCCATGTGTCACAATGCATCTGATCGTCACCTTTATGATAACCCTTATTCAAGGTCAAGGTGGATGATGTCAAAGTACACCGAACAACATGTGATGATTGTAGTAGTTTTAGGTCTAAGAACTAAAATCACCAACAATACTATGAGAGATGATTATGACAACCATGTAATGGTTTTCATGTATCACTCTCATAGTGGGTCTGTCTGATACACAATTCTCTAACAAGTATCTATATGTTTGGTTTGATATCACATATCATAACTAATATGATTTTGTCATCAACCAACACACACTCTTTTCCTATGTGTTATTGATGTCTATCAGCCTTCCACAATAACATCCGAGTTGGGACATAACAAGAATGTTTATGATCTTGGCATCCGTATGATCTCTTTGTTCTGGTCATCAACTCGAAGACATATGTCATTAAGTAATATCATTTTTTAGACATTTATAATGTTACATCATTATCTCATAACTAAATAAATAGAATAAATTAGAAGATTGTTTTTACTATTTATCAAATTATTTACAAAATATGCCATTACAATCAACATTTGATTGGCTCTCTGGGTATACATACCAACATAGGATCCCAACATGAAACTAGGGTTATTAATCCAACATGAACATGTAAACTTGAGAATCAAGATAACCTAGATTCAGAGCTATCAAACCCTAAGAGAAATTTTATAGAAGGACCAAAATTTATGATTGTAAAATTCAATCTAGATTCTAGACAAACTTCTATAGAAGAGGCAATCAAATATATAACTTGTAGTTGAAAGGTACATGGATCAACATAGTGTTTTGAGCTAAAAATTCATAACTCAGTTCTAAGTCAATGGGTTTATATAATAGAGTGTGTTTTTACTTATATTTTCTCTCTTTTGTAATTTTATTATCTTCCATAATACCATCAACCTTTTCCCTTGATTAATTGGTTAAAAGTGATTATCAATTTCATAAAAATTCAATTCCTAATTTCATAGTAGATGAAATCCATGTATTAGGGTATTTAGTAAAATTATACTACAAACATACGAGTTTGACTCTCAATTCTCTACCATTGCTAGATAATATCATCATTAAGCTTGGTTTAAAATATCATCCTAACATGATAAGCCAATTAAGCACTATGATCTTTGGAAAATATGCACATTATTGCATTTATTTCTAACCTAGGACCTACGTTCTCAGTTTTTCTTTATCAAATGTGACACATAACGTCACACACCCCCTGGGCGCAGGCATTTAGTATTGGCCCTGCATTTCCAGCCATCCAATCTCCTTGATCGCAGATCGTACGATGATCCAACAGCCTGAGACTTGTCTCCTACCTCCCACAAAGGGCGGGGAGGCGAGAACAAATTCAACCCAGTCGAGCCGCCACATCACTCTATATCTCGAAGTTTCACCCATTGAGATAATTCTATCTCTTGAAACCGCTCCCAACCAACCCCATTTTGACCAAGTTTCACTCACTGTTGCACCGAATCAACAACCTGAGTGAGGTGCTCTCTCACTTCGGTGGCTGCTAACAACCCAGGAGCAGTATAGCCCTAAAAATCCCTCTGATCATTGTCACATTCCTTTGCCTTAACCCTCTACTTCACAACCTTTCTCGTAACCCTAGAGTTCCAATCACATTATCGTATCTCTACAGTGTCGCTGCATAGCTACTTTTGGGCTCCTCACCCCCACACCTCTTTCCTCTCAATCACCTCCTCACTACAACTCGCCAACACTAGACAAGCTCGGGGGGAACCTTTCCGCCCAAGATAGGATCTTGCTGCTCCCTTTCCCCTCGAGTGCCAACGAGCCCTTCTCCACATTTGCACGCTGTGAAGGAGGCTCGCGTAAGGAGAAGAGGGACTCATGGGGCCAGTTGGGCCTATCAGCGGATGCCACCTCTGCGAGCTTAGGCGCGAGTCAACTAAAGTTAGTGGAGTCGTAACGTTTGCATGGGACCAATCAATGAACGCCACATCAGTGATATGAGATTGAGCTCGCAAGACCTTAGATCAATCTGAGTCATTAATCCAGTCGAATCCAGCCGTTGATCAAGGTAATATCTTTTCCCTTTTTATTTTTATTATCAAAGAAAATAGGTTTACCTTAGAAAAGTTCTAATAAAGCTTGGAGTATTGGAAAATAACAATATTATATACCATTTTCATTAGAAAAATGTGAGCTATTCGAATAAAATATCATCAGAACCAAGATCTGACTTATATTCCAAAAATATTAGCTTAAAGCCTAATGACCATACTTAGGTAAAGTAATCATGTAACAATGGTTATCTTTGTAAAGCCTAAACCCTAATATAATCCCTAATCCTCACAATAGCACGAAATCCTAATCATGTATGAATGGTTATCTAGAAACCCTAAATTCAAGTTCCTCTCTCTCTCCATGTCTATTTTTCATGCACTAAATGCAAACCCTAATTTCTTATGACCCCATTATGATCATGACTGACCTTGATAACCCTGGAATCAACCCTGATCTAATCCTAGAAAGGTGAAAATAATCCTAAGTAAAGGACAAACCCTAGTTTTGGGATCATATGGACTCATAGTGACCCACAACCTTACTTTCTTTTCAGGGTGATCTTTTTACTATCCTTCTAGACTCTTGGAATTCAGATCTAATCAAATTAGGTATGTGGCCTTTATTAAGTATAAGACTAGTTTTCCATGGTTGCATAAGATATGATGTATCTTGGGTGACTTATTTGCTTATATTTTGTTGGATGATTTCTAGAATTTATGCTTCACCAAATCTAAATGGAATATAAATGAAATGTTGATGAGTTGTAGCTACTAAGATTAGCACAAAAGAGAGATGGCCCTGTATGAATGTATGATATATTGCCTAGTATAGATGTAAGATGAATTGCCCATGCTAGATGTATGATAAAGTAGCTTTCCCATACTGGATGTATGATAAAGTGGCGATAGAATAGTAGTACAACTGCATCATGATACGTCTAAAAGATGTGTTTACATGATTTTCCACCTTAAATATTGGTTTTCTTTTCTTTCTTTTGTTTCTTCAAGTATTTGAATTGTGCAATCATAGTTTGTATTTTGAGCCATGTGCCAACTTATTTTGATGATTTTGTTTCTCATATTTTCTAGGTATAAGGAACAAATAATGCACCTCAAAGTACCTGAAGCTGCCAAAAAATGGGCATGGAGGATAGACTAGCTATATTTCTATTTCTAATCTCTTTTTAAGTTCAATAGTCATTCATTCTTCTAGATGATGTATAGGATGATCTAAATCTATGTTCTTGCATTTCATAAAACTATTCTCTTCTTCTTTTCTAAATAATATATATGACTTTATCTTCAATGAATGTTGTTTGTGTGGCTAGTCAATGATGTTTGTTAACACGATATGGATTCTTTTTATAAAATAGTTGACAAGCACAATTCCTTACATTTTCCTTCTTGACATCTATTAGATATGAGTGAACACATATCTAGGGAATGTCAACTTGGAAAGTGTACATGAATTGGGGTCAACACAGTTGGTATCAGATCCTGGTTCACACATCATGGTCACATGAACTTCATTCACCCTATTATGAGTCCAGGGTAATCCTTGAGTTAGGGATGTGAAGGGGGATGTGTCTAGGATAGCATCTTCCATGGGTCTGGATAAAGGCTCCGAGCCACTTAGCTTGGTAATCACGAGGCTACCTATATGGAAGTATAAGTCTACCTATCCAATACCCTAAATGTCCCCTAGTTCTTGGGCATACCTTAATTAGGACCCTTCTCATCTATAGATATTCCCTCTCACCTCCTCTATAGGAAAAATTTCCCCTCATCCTCATTTATAAATATCCCCCCTAACCTCTAGGATATAAGGGTAGGAAAAAGAGCCACTCCATTTAGAAGTCCTAAGGACTGACTGATAAAGATTTTAGGGTATCCTCCATAAATCATAATGTTAAGATCATTAATAACTAATAAAGAATAATAATGAAATATAATATGATTAAAAAATAATCATAAATCTAATATGTTCCACCTAATTTCAGGATCCCTCCCAAGACCTGTAACTCCAAGGCCTCAGAAGAGTCATCCTTTAAAAAGAAGAAAGAACCTGAACCTCACAAAGAGCCTGATTATGAGAAAATAGCCAGGTATAGGTGGGAAGAATAGAAGAAAGTACACCTTGACTTCATGGAAACCATTGCCCTAAAAGGAACCCCCAAACCCATATCTTCTAGGAAGAACGAGGTGACTATTCTAGACTTCATAAAACTTAACCTTGACAGCTTTTGGGGGGGAGACAAACCTGAGGTGATGGATAAGGCAGCAACAAGGACATTGTCTATGGAAAATGCCTTTCGTACCCTAGAAGTACCCAATGAGAAGAAGGTCAAATGTGCACCCATCTGCTTAAGGGAGGGGGAAAATATGGTGGGAAAACTATGGCTGGAATAGGGAAGGAGAGGTGGATAACATGGAATGGTACACCTTTAAAACCCTTTTCACCAACCATTTCATGCCTATAGCTGAAACGAAGAGGAAGGAGAGAATGTACATTGAGCTTAAATAGGGTAGTATCTCTATGACCGATTACACCCAGAAGTTTAGGATGTTGAAACGATATGCACCCATTAATATAGAAGACCACCTTGTAAAACACTATGTTGATTGTCTATCTGCCCACCTGAAAACCCTAGTCATCGCCTCCCATTCGAGAAGCATAGATGAAGCCATTGGCATGGACCTCAAGAAGGAAAGGGAACATTGTTTGCAGAAGCCTTCCAACATGGGATACTTAGGGTTAACCACCACCGAGGAGGATAAGTCTAGGAAGTTCCACCCTGGCCATAACAATGGATTAGGTAAAGGAGGAGGAGGAGGTTCAGGAAAAGGAGGACAATGGAATAATCAGAATCAACTGAAGGCTTACCTTGTCATCACCCCAAGCCTGTCTGCTACAACTGCAAAAAGGAGGCCCATTTCATCGCCAAGTACCCTACTACGTCCATCCTTGGTCTTCCTCCAGTGGGTAATCCACCCCCTCAGGGACACCGCAACGCCAGAGTTTTTACAGTTATTGCAGAGGAAGCCAAGGAAAATCCCAACCAACTTTTTGAAAGTAACTTAAATTCTTTTCATGTATCTAGTATCTTACTCAATGTCTCTGAATTATTTTTGATATAATTATCCTGTGTAGGCATTGTATTCTTGAGTAATCATCCTGTTAAAGGTTTATTTGATTTTGGATCAACAAAAATGTTCATCTCTCGAAACCTGGCGTCTATGTTGCATCTGCATATAAGGGATTTGGGATATATTCTTGATGTATCGACTCCTAGTGGCAACATACTTACCACCTTATAGAAAATTGATACCCTACCTCTAAAATTTGAAAATCTTGACATGCCCTTCGAATTCATCCTCTTAACCATGGAAGACTTTGATATTATACTTGGTATGGATTGTCTATACAGGTATCATGCTCAAATTGACTATAGAAACAAGATGGTAATTCTCTCTTAGCCTCATTCTTGTCCCTGGTGATCCCTTGAGGAAGCAGATTTTGTATAATATTATAATTTCCTCTCTTAAAGCTAAAAAACTCATATCTAAAGGATTTAAAATCTTCCTCATATTAGTCTCATAGACCAAAACCTAGTAACGGGCCTGTAGAAATATTGGAGGTGGTACGTGACTTTCTTAACATTTTTCGAGAGGAGCTTCCTGGGTTGCCTCCAAATCGAGACATTGAGTTCTCCATTGACCTTCTTCCTAGAACCACTTCGATTTCTAGGGCACTCTATGGGATGACTCCTGCTGAGCTTATGGAGTTGAAGAAATAACTACAAGAACTTTTGGATAAAGGATTTATCCATCCCAGTGTTTCCCCTTGGGGTGCACCTGTTCTTTTTGTCAAAAAGAAAGACACTTCTATGTGTATGTCTAATGACTACCGCATGTTGAACTAGGATACTATTAAAAACAAGTATCCTCTCCCTCATATTGATGACCTCTTTGACAACTTCACACTGCCAAAGTTTTCTCAAAAATTGATCTGCGTTCAACTTAAAGTCAAACATTCTGATATTTCTAAAACTACTTTTCGAACTCGTTATGGGCATTACAAATTTTAGTGATGCAATTCGAGTTGACTAATGTGCCTGGTATATTTATGAATCTGATGAATAAAGTCTTCCAACCTCATCTTGATGAATTTATGGTCATTTTAATTTATGACATCCTAATTTATTCTGACTCTATGGAAAAACATTGGGAGCACTTGAAGCAGTTCTTGAAATCCTTCAAGCCCAGCAATTCAATGGCAAACTTTCTAAATATGAATTTTGGATTGATAAAGTCAAGTTTCTTGGACATATCATTTCTGGGGGTAATATATATGTTGATCCTGCCAAAGTATCTACTGTACTTGATTGCAAACCTACTCAAAATCCTTTTGAGATTCAGAGCTTCTTGGGTCTAGCCGGATATTATCATCGCTTTATTCTGAACATATACAAAGTGGCACTTCCTCAAACTAAGCTAACTTGAAAGGACAAGCACTTCATTTGTTCAATTGCTTATGAGTCCATTTTCTAAGAATTAAAGCATAAGTTGATGTCGACTCGTGTTCTAGTCCTATCATCTGGAAATGAAGAGTTTGTGATCTTCATTGATGCTTCAAGGAATGGGTTAGGATGTGTCCTACAATAACACAGAAAAGTGGTGGCCTTTGCATCCATAAAACTAAAACCCAATGAACTTAACTATCCCACACATGATTTGGACCTAGATGCAATCATTCATGCTCTCAACATCTGGAGGAAGTACATGTATGGGGTGACATTTGATATCTTCACCGACCACAAAAGCCTGAAGCACACCCTGAGTCAGAAGGATCTGAACCTGTGTCGACATCGATGGATCGAGTACCTGAAGGACTACAATTTTACTATCGGCTACCATCCAGGCACATCTAATGTAGTCGCTGATGCAGTTAGCAGAAAAAGGGCAGTGTGTGCATCCTTGTCTGTCCCTGAGTGGAGGAATATGGAGGATCTGGTGGGGTGGAAGCCATAGTTTTTATTTGATCATCTCAGGGTCAAAAATATCTCTATTATGTACAGTCTTCATTCTAAACTTCTTGAGGAATAGAAATTTAGTCCTGATCTTATAGAGCTCTCCTCCCTCCTATCAAAGTGGGTCTTAATGGTGGTCTTCAATACAAGAACCGTATGTCACTTCCTGAGCAGTCAGATGTGAAGACAAAGATTCTCAATGAGGAACATGGGTCAAAGTACACAGTTCATCCC
This sequence comes from Alisma plantago-aquatica, assembly GCA_963693085.1. Lineage (NCBI taxonomy): Eukaryota > Viridiplantae > Streptophyta > Magnoliopsida > Alismatales > Alismataceae > Alisma > Alisma plantago-aquatica. The sequence continues at coordinate 1,500,012,089 of OY856409.1, read as the reverse complement.
AACACGACCAAAATGTAGAAAGACCTACAATATCAGTTCTAGTGGAGGGGCATGAAGCATGATATTGCTGAATTCATGTCCAAATGTCTGACATGCCAGAGAATTAAGGCAAAACACTAGAGGCCATGTGGTTTGCTACGACCTTTAGAAATCCCAGAATGGAAAGGGGAACACATCACCATGGATTTCTTGGTGGGACTACCCAGGACCAAGAAGGGATATGATGCTGCATGATTTATAGTGGATCATCTCACAAAGTCTGCTCACTTTCTTCCTGTATAGACTACTGCAAAAGTTTCTTAGCTAGCCAACCTCTATATATAAGAGATAGTACGCCTGGATGGAGTTATAGCATCCATTGTCTCAGACAAGGACCCAAAGTTCACCTTAAATATGTAGAAACAGCTTCAAGAAGAATTGGGCACCAAACTGAACATCTGTAAAACTTACCATTCGTAGACAGCTGGGCAGTCAGAATGCATAGTACAGATTCCGTAGGATCTTCTGTGAGCTTGTGTTCTTGATTGGAAATGATTGCAGGACCACTATTTACCTTGCACTGAGTTTGCATATAATAATAGATATCAAGAGAGTATTGGGATGCCTCCCTATGAAGCTTTCTGTATATGGCCGACCTTGCAGATCTCCACTGCACTGGGATGCATCGGGGAACATACTTTGATGAAATCTAAGGAGATACAGTTGTATATGTTGGTATGTATACCGAGAGAGCTAATCATATGATGATTGGATTGGCATATGTTCTAATTGATCTGATAAATATCAAAGGCAAGCTTCTAATTTATTCTAGCTCAATCAATTATAAGATATATTATAGAGCAGAATGAATGTCTAAAGAATGACAATACTCAATGATGTATGTCTTTGGGTTGAGGACGTGAACAATGAGATCATAAGGATGCTAAGAGTATGTACATTCTTGTTATGTCTCTAGTCAGATGTCATTATGGAAGGTTGATAGACAACAATGACACATAAGGACTAGAGTGTGTTGGTTGATGATAGTGTCTCATTAGTCATGATAGATGATATCAAACCAAGCAAGTTCTACCCGTCCAGGGAGGAACAATGAGGCAAAGACAACTACAGAACAACTGGTTGTGGGAGAGTGTTTTGGTGACTAGTACGCCAATAGAAGGGGATAACTACTTTGAGTCTATTCTTCAGGATGACTAGAGTTCTTGATGGTCCGTGTGCACTATCTATAGAGGAAGGAGACTTATGTTGCTTAGGAGGATGACAGTCGACCACAGTCCAGGTCAAGACCAGGCACTGCACAGACGTTGTGGAAGACATGTGGTTGAAGATCGTACTTACTGTGAGGTATAGTCACTGAGCAAGCCTCTGGACTAGGTATATCTTGCTAAAACCATCCTTCCCATTACATAGATGTTGATGGAATCAGCTGGTTATGGGTTTATGGTCAAGTAAATTTTTATTTCCGCTACCTACTTCGACCATGTAAAACCCAACAGTGGTATCAGAGCCACGTCAATACTCTATGTTTTGGGATAATCAATATGATCGGATTTTTGTTTTACTGTCTTTTATTTATTGCACACGATGATGATATTTAAATGATTAAATGTGTATATATGAGTAATACCACATGATCCCAAACTAATATATACATATATGATATGGTATATATGCAATCGATAAGCGTCATCCTAAAATGGTTTTGATGGTGGATATGTAGCATGGTTATGCCCTATAAACCCTATGTGCATGTGTGCGGTTGGTTATGGTTGTTTTCATCTCGGTCTGCACATCGATCCCTCTTATTCTATTCTGAATGTAACTTGAGATAACTTGAGATTCTCTTCTACCTTTTCTCCCCTCGAATGTAAATTGAGGTTTCATAAATATTATGTAAAATAGGATTAGATTTATTTCTTGTTATGACTAAGACTGAAGATGACAGCTTGATGGACCGAGACAACCGAATGAGGAGCAGTTGGTGGACTGACAAGAAGCCCAGATGATCGGATGAGCCAACCATCTGGAGGAGCCAGATGACCGGCTGGAAGAGACCAACCAACTGACCAAGAGGCGAGTCGACCGATTTGAGGGTTGAACCAGTCAACCCGGATTGGCAAGCACATTTCTTCATCAATAACAGGTTGCATGTGATGTAGACCTTAGATGACCACAATTCCTTGTGGCTCTAAGGAACTACAATATGATGGCCATAATCATTGTTTTATCATTATTGCATGATTTTGTTTGTGGGATATAGCATGTATATGATACATACTATATATGTGGTGATTGGTTACATATATGTATATATAAGCATATTATAAAACCCCTCAACAAACATATTAAGTTGAAGATGCCTTCCAAAATTAGCACACATGAAAAGCTTGATCGACTAAGTGTGGGCACACCTTCACGCGGTGTACTGTCTATCTCATGGAAGTGTGATGGTGAATATGTGGGTCTACCTACGTAGGGTGCATATTCATCGTGTTGGCTTTTGGTTCGAAATTAACTCAGTGACCTTGACAGGATCAAGCCCCTAGAGGCATAAGGATGAATATGGAAAAGAGTTGTGCATGACATCTATCAAGAGTTGCATATGATGCAATTGGCAATAGTTGCCTACCTGAAAGATTATAGTTGTGGGTGACAGCTCTTGCTGGTCTATGGCTGAGATGAAATTAGGATCTTGCTCACTAGAAAGTTGTACGTTGCAATATTCCAAATTGTTGGTGAGAGCTATCAGTTCAATCAAAATAGTGGGAGTGATAATTGAAAGACCTAATCAATATCGTCAATTTTCAAATAAAATCAAATCAGAAGAGTTTTGGACTAAAATTACAAATTTACTTTTGTAGAATAAATGACTACCAACAACAGTCACTTTTCATTGCAATCGATCCTTGAGAAGGATAAGCTAAATGGGAACAACTTCCACAACTAGTTTAGGATGTTGAGAATTGTTCTCACTCAAGAGAGAAAGCTCTATGTCCTAGATACACCAGAGCATGAAGAACCTGCTCCCAACGCACCAAAGGCTGAAAGGGATGCTTTCAAGAAGCATACCGAGGATGCCATTGATGTGAAGTGATTGAAGTTGTGCTCAATGAACTATGAGTTGCAGAGACAACATGGGAACATGGACGCCATTGAGATGGTTCAACATCTAAAGAACATGTATCCAGACCAAGCACAAAAAGAGAGATATGATGTCTCCAAGGCTTTGTTTAAGTGTCATGATAGAAGGGGATCCAGTAGGCCCTCACACACTCAAGATGATTGGGTATGTGGAGAACCTAACTTGACTGGGATTCTCTCTGAGCCATGAGTTGGCTACTGATGTGATACTACAATCATTGCTAGATTCCTACAGTCAGTTTGTGATGAACTACAACATGAAAAACTTTGACAGGTAACTGACAGAGTTGTTGGGCATGTTGAGGACAGCTAAGGCACATATGAAGAAAGACAAACCCAAATCTATGATGATGATCAATTGAAAGAAGGAAAAGTCTAAAGGCAAGGGCAAGGGTAAAGTAAAGAAAGGTTTTGATGCTAGCCAGCAGTCTAAGTCATCTTCAACTCTCAAATACAAGGAAGGGGTGAACAAGGGAGGCAACTGTCACTATTGTCATGATCCAGGAAATTCGAAGAGAAATTACCCTCTCTACATAGATGAACTAAAGAAGAAGAAGGATGGGGTGGAAGTCTCCACCTCAGGTATCACGAGATAAAGTTAAACTACTTCTTTATCTTAGGTATATGATACCAAGATATAGATCTGACATATATGATGTGCAAGATCTAAAAAGAAGTGATGGCCTTTATTAAAGGACCTAGAAGGAACACTCATCAACATTGGATCAAGTGTTGTTGCCATAGATAGAAGTACCTTTTAGTTTATTTCATCCTAAAGGTCATGTAATAGAGTTATGAACTGCTATTTCATTTTTCCAATAAATGGAAACACTTTATTTCTGCATCTTGTAATGACAAGGATGTCTATCAATAAAGTTGATGTTTCAATTTCAAAGATATGATCTTTTATGGCAATGCCTTATTTATCTTGTGGTACTTGATATGCATGAGATAAAATAAATAATACCTAAAAGTTATTGATGACTCAAATAATTAATTAGCAGTATCATCTAAACAAATGAATGAGAAATTCATCTCTAGGTTCCATGTTGATGGATAAACTAGACTCTCTGGGTTAATGAACCATTAAGAGATAAGAGTGTCATGTTTATTGGGCATGATGACAAGTCAATATTGACTAGATGTAGTGGGAGAATGACTATTCTATTAGGTATAATACATATCGATGTATATACATACGTATTGGAGTAAATGATAATACTTCAGATATGGTATTTAATGAAATACCAATATCAATGTCTTGAAATGTTAAAGAATATCATAAATAAAGAACAAACTTGGTAAAAGCATTAATTCTTTGATATGATTAATGGACAAGATAATTAAACCAAATGTTTGAGGACCTTGTGAGTAACTATGATAGTGTATCATAGAGAATTCATGATTAAGGCATAATGATGTCTAAATCAAAGTAGGAATCATACTCTAAATGGTAAGAGTATGATCATCAAACAAATAACTAATCTTCTAGAATTCTCTCAAGAACATGCTTTACACTAAACAAACGTACAAAAGGAGATTAAGAATCACAAGTGTTGTGGAATCTAAAATTCCTTATATAACAGATACACCTCATATATCTAGTTGAAAACACCTTGAGCTTAATGGATAATGATATCCTACAAACTCAAAGGTGATTAATTGGTCATATTATGATGAGCCAATAATCTATCTAGATGATGTTGAGGAACCGGATTTTGAGTTATGGCTTGAAGCCATAATATCCAAAATGACTTCCATGTGAACCAAATAAAGTATGACCTTAATGGTGGAACTTACATAAGTAAAATTGGGTCTTAAGAGTTGAGACTGACATGGATGACATTTAAAGAGCTAATTGGTTGAGGTCAATTAAAGTGAGTTAAAGGTGTTAAGCCTGATGAATTTATTCAACCAATTGCAGTGTCTATAGGCAATAAAGGATCATGCTGGTTAATGAAACTTAAAGACTATGAAATTTGGCATATGGATATTAAAATTGCATTCCTCGTAGGAATAAATGAGGATGTGTATGTGAAACAACCTGAAGGGTTTTATAATTCTGCTAATGCAAATGTAGTCTATAAGTTACAAGAGTTTAATCAATATGATTGATTAAATACAAGCACCTCAAAACTAGAGTCTTTACTTTGATTATATAGTCAAAAGGTTTGACTGATATATCGAAATAAAGAAGGGATCTGTGATTACAAAGATTTAGTGGGAGCGTATTCATATTCTACATGATGTTGAGGAATAAAATGGAACTAGTATAGAAATACCTTCTTTAAAGGAATAAAGAGAAATGTCCTATGTGATAGGAATATAGAGATTGTCTGACCATAGTAGCCCGGGTGGTAAGAGCTCGGTAAGTCCCAATGAAGGACCCGGGTTCGAACCTCACCGAAGGCACTTTGTGAATGGCAATCCACGCTGATTAGGTGCGGGAGGGGGGTGACTGGACCACACCCTCTCATGCCTCGAGAGTTTACCATGTCGGGCTCGCCCGGGGTGGGTTCTCTCGGTTACCAAAAAAAAGGAATAGAGATCTATAGGGATAGTTCTCGAAAGTCCCTTGACCTGATAAGGATAGAGCCTACATTGGTAGTTTGCACTATAGGGTTTAGTATGCAAAGATTTAGTGGGAGAAAACTTGTCCATGTTACATGGAGTTAGTCTCTCAGAAGCCTAGTGTCCCAAATTCTTATGAAGAATAGGAACACATAAATATATGCCTTATGCATTCACAATTGATTCTATCATGTATGTAATCATCCCATTATCTTGTATGTATCGGACATGACAAGAAAAAATATATATGCATTCATTATCTTATATGTATTCGACATGACAATATGATATGCTCATCCAATTTTCTCGTATGTAATGGACATGATGAGTGGATGTCTATCTACTTCCAGTGAGAGTCACTGTGTACCATAAAGAATTTATTTAAGTACTTATGAAGTAACAAAGGATTAGTTCTATGGTAATAAAAGGAAGAGTTGAGTGTAAATTAGTTACACTTATGCAAGCTTTTGAAATGATAGAAAATGATCACAAAATACAAAATATAAAAGTGAATATGTGTTGTTAAGTGGAAATGTTTTGAGTAAGATGAAAAGTCCATTTAATTCTAAAAGGAATGATGAGTATCCTTGTGTTATGAACACCAGAAAATACTATATGGACCTAAAAGTTCATACAGATGAACTTATAGATATTCCAACCATTGAAGACAAAGTAGAAATACTAAGTCAAACAATAGAGCTAATTGTTAGGCAAGTAATATCAGATAGCATATTACAAAAACTCCATCTCATAAAAAATGTCATACATCAAGGAGATGTGAAACATACAATATACCGACTAAAGCAAAATGTTTCTAACTCACTGGATTAGCACTAGTGCAATAAAAACAAGTGGTACGTGTTTAGAGATCACTAAGAAAATGATTCAAAGGTGATTGAATCTAAGTGCAAGTGGGAGTCTGTTGGTATGTATGCCTAGGGAGCCAATCATATGAAGATTGGATTGGCATATGTTCTGATTGATTTGATAAATATCAAAGGCAAGCTTCCAATTCATTCTAGCTCAATCAATTATGAGATATATGATAGAGCAGATTGAATGTCCAAAGAATAACAATACTCAATAACGTATGTCTTTGGGTTGAGGACCTGAACAATGAGATCATATGGATGCTAAGAGTATGTGCATTCTTGTTATGTCCCTAGTCGGATGTCATTGTGGAAGGTTGATAGACAACAATGACGCATCAAGACTAGTGTGTGTGTGTTGTTTGATGACAGTGCCTCATTAGTCATGATATATATATCAAACAAAGAACATAGATACATGTTAGAGAACAGTGTATCAGACAGACCCACCATGAGATTGACACATGGAACCATGACATGGTAGTTGGAATCATCTCTCATAGTGATGGTGGTGATTGCGATTCTAAGACATGGAATCGCTGCACTCGTCGAATGTATTTGGGAACACTTTGACATCATCTAATGCATTCTTGAAACATGGGTTGTTATAACGGTGATGACTAGGTGGCTTTGAAGAATGAGATAAACTGTGAGTGATAGATATGGGATTTGTCCCTCCCAAGATTGTATGATGTCCAGGCCACCTGATAAGTGAGACTGAGAAAGGCATGTGCATGCACATGTGAATCCATATATGATATTGATGCCACACATCTCTCAGATAGTTTTGTGACACCCCGCCATCACACATACAACGAGATGACACGCGAAAATGTGCGGAACCAGCATATTACCGAAAACATGGGTTAATTAAAACCGATTGCGGAAAGTATACATGAGAGAACTTTTGCATCTAGACCCTATAGAGAAACATAATATATAGACATTCACAAGCCTTGTTATAAGTCCACAACTTATCGAAACAAGTTGTACTGTCAGCACTAGAGTTCAACACATGTTTATACATACATAACGGCCACGTACAGCCAGCAATAGGATATACAAAAATTACAACAGCTAGACATCGTGAAACGTCGTCAAAACACCTCCGAGGACCTGAGAGTACAGGGATGACTCTAGGACTCTACTACAAAACCACCAAAAGAGCAGCATGTCCATCTCTTACCTTGTACTACTCTTCTTGCCGCTCAACCGCAACCTCATGACCACCACCACGTCTAGAGCGATCACCTAAAAAACGTGTAAACCAGTGGGGTGAGACACATAGTCCCAGCGAGAAACATAACTCCCCACCGAAACTATAAAACCTCAGAAAGTTAAGACAACAACAGTAGATAAATGATAAAGTGTATAACAAGAGCATCATACTGAGCAAGGCTATTATTACCATCAAGCTTACCAAGATATCTGAGAGGCATATAACCAAGTGTTTCCTTGTAGAACATGATTGACAAGATAAGCTTTATAAGAACTTATCACAAGATATAAGGATCATACACACAACTTCATAGTTCAACTATATCAGCTATATAAGTAAGGCCTGAATCAATGTTCCGTATTTTGCTCTAAGAAAGATATACTATTTGGTTGGATTATGTTTTATTATTCCCTAAGGAAGTGAGCCTTCCCTGCTCAAATCCAACCATTGGCTGCGAAGCCCAATCCGGTGCCATACAAGGTCTAAGGAGATCCGGACTCCATGGCCTCACCTTCCCGTGGTCGGTAACTGAAGTCATCATGGATTAACAAGATTATCATGCTACCAAGTATAACGCAACATCCATGAGTATATTACACAAAAGCTGGAGAAAACATAGTTTTATCATCAATCATAAGCATATATCATGCTCCATACATATGATCATAATCATGAGCCACATCATCATGTAAAGCAACATCATATGCTCTTTTAAAATGTGCCTGGGTCCTTATTATAAGTATGTTCTTTTATCCTTTTAAAAAGTATTTCAAACATAGTGTCATGTACTCATAAAACTAAAGTGGAAGGAATCTATCCCATTTACACGTCGTGATGACTTTACCTGTTGGAATGTAATTTGTCGTAATATTTTCCTCAACTATGTTATTAGGTATCTGATGACCCTAAAAGGATATGTTCTTAATAAAAGATATCCAGAAGGATCAATAGCAGAAGGATATATAGCTGAAGAGTGTCTAAATTTTTGTTCAAGATACTTGGATGGAGTTGAAACAAAATTAAATCAGGCAAATAGAAACGATACTGACGAAGCAAATTTGGAAAACGAGCCAACACTTGACAGTGATGATTGGTCTATTTTCTCGACAGTAGGTCGTGGTATTGGTAAAATAATAACATTTGCCTTGGCCGAACATACATTGAAACAAGCCCATAAGTATGTACTATTCAATTGTGAAGCAATTGAACCCTAGATTAAGTAAGTTAGTGTCAACTGTCTTCTATTAATAAAATGTTATAACATATTCCAATCACATATTACACATCTTTTGTATTCAGGATGCACTATGATATCATTAGGAAAAAACATCCTCAGAAGTCCTTAAAGGAGGTTCAGAGAATACATAGTAACTCATTTGATGGATGGTTTAAGGAACATGTAAGTTTAATTGTGGTAATTAAATTAGTTATGCTTCATGAATAAAGTCTAACAAACTTTTCTTTTGTTAGATTGAGACACTCCTAAGAATAGATATGGTGGATGATAAAATCAAGTTTCTTTCTCAAGGTCCACATCAACTGGCCATTAAGTACAAGGGCTTTGTTGTCAACGGTCACATATATCATACCAAGGCAAAAGATGCAAATCGAACAACACAAAATAGTGGAGTCTTTCTGGTAGCTAAGACTGATTGTTATTCTAAAACCACTAACCGTAATCCAATTACTAGAGATGTAACCTACTATGGTGTTTTGAAGGATGTTATTGTTCTCAATTATTATGAACACTTTAAGGTGACATTATTTAAGTGTGATTGGGTGGACATCTACTCAACGAGGGGAATCAAACATGATGAACATGGGTTGACTCTTGTTAATTTGAGATGCCTTCAAACTACAGGAGAACCATTTGTAGTGGCATCTCAAGTTGGACAAGTATTTTATGTAGAAGATGTCACTCCAAAAGGGAGGCATTTTGCTGTAAAGATTTCCCCACAAGATATGTTCAACATGGAAGAACAATCTTGTATTGAGAACTTCGAAGCTTATGTGCAAGGTGAAACTCAGGATGGGCCATCAATGACATCAGAGGATGAAGATACTGATTGTGACATAGTTAGATTGGATATGGAAGGAATTACTGTTGCTAGTTCAACAACTGAAAAAGACCAATCATGAATTCAGCAGGATGATGAAAGTGTATCTCAAAGTGATGATGATGATTGTTTTGAATGAGAATATTACAAAATAGCAACCAATGTTTCTTTTTGTTTGTCATTAATATTTGACTTAAATAAACCTTTTTTGGCTCAATGTATCTCTTTAATTTCTGTCTCACATTGGGCTCTAGCTAGGTGTATCAATTTTGCATGTCTGACATTATTCTTATTCATATTTATCCTTGTCTCTACTGTTGTTTATAATTATATTTGATTAAATATATGTGTTTCATTTTTAAATATTATTAATAAAATTGTTATTATGTTGTTCAATATTTTTCTAAATGTCTTCATTTTTATGTGACTTGATATACTCAGAATGAGAGAACAGTACAGTGACAACCGCCATAACATGACAGCCACAAGAAATGATAAGAACAACAACAATGAATCATGTACGACAACTCATTTACCTATCATTACTCGACATGGTTGTTGGCAATCTTTGAACATGTCATCCTCAAATCGCTCCAAAAAAAATTTAGCTTCCCTTCCAACTGAAATTCGTAATGATAGAGCAAACAAATTCAATACAACTACTTCTAGCTATGCAAAAAATGCCTAATCAGCCGCGTCTCCCCAAGACTCTAATATGGTTGCTGGTTTGAAATCCTCTCAAACGTGCACAACTGAAAAGGAGATGGGAACACGGTTCCAAAATCAGCAAAACAAAGAAAGTGGCAATGAAGTTACAAGATCAAGAATTTCATAGCTACCCCGTGTGCCTAATGCCAATGCTTCCGTGTCTATTCATTCAAGAATTGTAGAGAATAGAGCTGCCAGTAACCAAAATAGCAATGTATTTCCTAATAACATGGACCAATATGACATCTCTGATCACCATGTTGAGTCATTGAATGTTACAACAACAGCTTCTGATGGGATAGGTAATCATTTCATTCATATCTTTGTATTTATAGTGCTAAATTTAATCATATATAATTTTGCATATATATATTTTATCCTTTATGAATGAATGCTTAGGTCAAAAACATCGAGCAAACAAATGCAATAAAACTTCTGCTAGCTCTGCAAAAAATGCCCAATCATCCACGTCTCACCAAGACTCTAATATGGTTGGTGGTTTGAAATCCTCTCAAACATGCACAACTAAAAAGGAGATGGGAACAAGGTTCCAAAATCAGCAAAACAAAGAAAGTGGCGATAAAGTTACAAGATCAAGAATTTCACAGCTACCCCGTGTGCCTACTGTCAATGTTTTCATGTCTATTCATTCAAGAATTGTAGAGAATAGAGCTGCCAGTACCCAAAATAGCAATGTATTTCCTGATAACATGGACCAAAATGACATCTCTGATCACCATGTTGAGTCATTGAAAGTTACAACAACACCTTCTGATGGGCTAGGTAATCATTTCATTCATATCATTGTATTTATAGTGCTGCATTTAATCATATATAATTATGCATATATATATTTTATCCTTTATGAATGAATGCTTAGGTCAAAAACATCGAGCACGTGGCCGAACACAATGTTTGAAAGTTTGGAAAAGAAAGCCCGACGATCCAATTCCCATTGAGAAAAATCAATTTGGACAACCAGTAGGTGAAAACCAATGTCACTTATCAAGTTTTCTGACAACCATTGCAAGAGATCCCAATCTTTGTCCACTAAATTGTGAGGACTGGAGACAATTTCCAGCAAATAAAAAAGATTCTATATGGAATTTTGTGAAGGTATATTATTAAATTTTATTTTTAAATGGTTAAATGAAGCATCTAACTGATATCCTTTATGTCGGTAGAGTAAATTCACAATGGATTCAAATCTGAAGGAGTGGACAATGAAGAGACTAGGAAAGAAATGGAAGGACCACAAGTGCGAGTTAACGAGACTATACTTCGTAGAAGATAGTCCATACGAACAACAACTTGGACAAGTTGTTCCCCGCGTGGACAAGTCGCATTGGAAATTTCTTGTCGATTATTGGAGGAGTAATAAAGGAAAGGTAATATTATTTTTTCTATTCATTGATACTTATAGTACCACATAGATAATAACTATGCACAATACAGCAATGTTTTCCACAGAGGAAGTCTAAAACTAACAAGACAAGCAGAAAATTTCAAAAGGTTAGCCACACAATAGGAACCAAGTCGTTTGCATGTCTGAAATGTGATGTAAGTTAGTAATTTTCGTGATCCATTTAGATAATTTGATGGCATCCGTTATTTTGATGTTTACAATAACCTTGTTTGAATGATAAAGATGGAGAAGGAAATAGGAGGAGAAGTGGATCCCATAATGTTTTTTGAGAAAACTCATCGTAAAAAAGATGGGAGCATAGTTGATGTTGAATCCGCCAAAATTTTGGTACAACACAAATTTTGGTTACATATACTAATTTCATAGAGGTAAATATTTGGTATAAATTGCATCTCGTATGATTTGTTGTATGTAGGAAAAATTTTCTGAGGTAGGAGAAGAGATGCAAAGAAAACAACCTGATGTTACTTCAGATGAAATTTATAGGCATATTATGGGAGAGGAGAGACCAGGATATGTTCATGGTTATGGACTTGGACCATCATCTTCTGATATCTAGGGCAAGAACCGTAAATCCCGAGAAGCTAAAGAAGAACAAAGGAAGCATTTCCAGGATAAGCTTGAAGAACAACGGTTGTAATTTGATGCAAAACTTCAAGAACAAAAGGATGAATTCAACCAAAAATTAGAGGAGTTACTTGCCTTAACTAGAGCAGGAAACAGTCAAGCACAACATGTTGGCACCGGCCAAGTATGAATACATTTTATACAAGATGTGTGGTATCAATTATTTTCCATGTTGACTTTTATGGACTTATGACAAAAATAAAATAATTGTGCAGACAAACTTATCAATGCAAACTCCACTCCATATAAGACATTCATCATTTAAGAAGGGACAAGTATGTTTGTAGTATTGTAAATTGCACTTCATTTTACATTTATATAAATTTTTTATGTAAATTGTATTTTGTTTCTAGGATGTGTATCTACTGAGTTTTACAAATCCAGACGCTAGAATTGCATTCGGTCGAGTCTCTGTAGTTGACCCCATGAAAAGGGTGGGAGGTGCAATTTTAGGCTCATCATTTGTTGCTGTTTTTGTAGAGGTTGCTTTGCTGGGAAACGATCCTCTAGTTAGACCTTATGATCAATATCAATTTGTTGATGATGTTGTTGGCAATGTCATAGCATGGCCGAAAACATATATGTTGCCAAGTTGAGCATAAAGTATTGCTTATACTGTTGCATAATTGAAAACAAAAGTAGTATCTAATGTCATTTCTATTTGTTGCAGGACATGAAGTTTAAATTTAATTGCATCCTTGGATACTATCTAAAGAGAGGAGAGCTATAATTGTTTTTCTTTAATCCAATTTGTTATTTGTACATGCCGATCCAAAGTAATGGTGTTTCATGTCCATTGTCGTAGAAAATGTTGCCAAATAACAATCCTATTTTGTTTTGTCCTACTTTTAATTTTGTTATGGAGAATCCATTTCTTTCCATTTTGTAATTACTCAGCTAGTAAATGGATTATTATGGTTTGGATTTTCAAAATTTACAACTAATGTGGATGGGTGATGTGGACTGAATAATTCTTTTTTAATGTAAAAACTACTGCAGTAAAAGGGTAATTGTCCCTTTTGTATGGCAGCCACACATTGTATACCATGATTTTCTGTTTCCCAACCTATGCAGGTTTGATTCTATTTGATAATATCTTGGAATGCAATTGCTTATATAAGCATGAATGCATATTACAGGTGCTTCATATTTGTGGCCTTCATATCCAACTTGCATCATGTCAGATCATGATATATTTCTTATGGCATATTAATTTTTCTTCTATTACTTGATCACATGTAGCAGGATATCTTAACACTATAGGGATCAAGATTCTAGCATCCACACTACAATCTTTAAGCTCCACCCAACATTTTTGATGAATCCTGGACTAGTTGTTGCAACATTTTAAATGAGACTATTCATATATTTATTGGTTCTTTTCAAGGCAATTTGTTATGCAGTAATACTTTTTTGAAATCTTTACTTTGTAGGCAAGGGTATTTTTTATATGTACATGGTTTTTGGGAATAATGTGATACGTCCACCCATTGCCTGAAAGCATAGATCTTCTATGCATAAATAATTTTTTTATTTCCAAGGAAATTTGTTCCAAGTTTCTTATAGATATGTGCCCTCACATAGATATAGGCGACATCGATGTTTATCTTGAGGTCTGACATCACTTGAGGTCTCAGATCTTACCTTCTGGGTAATTCATTTGAGTTGTTATAATGAAACAAGTAATATCCTGACACTACTTGTCTCTGATTATTTCAGAAAACATCATCATATAGAGCTCAAGTATTCAGACCCTCTGCCTTGCCATACCCTCTGCCTTGCCTTAATGTAGGGAGGCCCAAGCGACCCACTTATGTACCTATTGAGGTGCGTTTCTTCTACGAGTGTTGTTTTGTTTTCTCACTGTGTTGTTTTTGAATGTTTTGTTTTTGGTACTAAGTATAATATAGCCTGGTGTTTTTGCATTTTGCAGAGGCACACTAAGTCATTATCAACATTTCAGAGGTCTTCTCTGGTTGATAAGTCTAGGCAGAAGCCTCAAGAAAGAATGGGTGTTCTTGGTAATGTGGATTCCACCATGTTCCCTTAATTGTTAAAACATCATTTGTGTATTTGTCTTTTTTCCTTTACCCCCTCCATCTAAAATAATACCCTTTCTGTAACATGTGGTTGTGATGTAGGCCCTAAAAGCCAATAACTATGGTAATGATCCTATTCTAACTTCAACTCTGTACTTGGAGATTAAAGGCCAATCTCAAGAGTTGACAACCTCTATATTGATGTCTTGTCCAACTGCCCAGGGCTCCCATGGGACACATCCATTCCAAGTATAATAGTTGGCACTTGGGAGACCTTTGGCATGGATGGAGGATGCTCATGGCTGTGGTGAACTTCTCAGCGCAATGTGACACCCGTAGGCATATTCAGGATCCCATTTGCTGTGGAAACATGAAGGGCGTTGTAAGTAAAATATTTTAATGTATTTAGTTTAAATTAGTTAAACGAAATACATAAGAAGATTTTACTGACAACGCACTTCATGTTTCCACAACGAATGAGATCCAGAATAAGCCTGCGGGTGTCACAGTGTGCAGAGAAGTTCACCACAGCTGAGCATCCTCCATCCATGCCAAAGATCTCCCAAGAGACAACTATTATACTAGGAATGGATGTGTCCCGTGGGAGCCCTGGGCAGTTGGACAAGCCATCAATAGTTGTTGTAAGTTTTGAATTTTGACTCCTTAGCATATGTATGGTTTTTTCATCCCATTATTTTTGTTGGCCTCAAATCTATATGTCGATGTGTTCATTTTTCTTATCTGGGGTGTTCTATGTTGCTATGCTTGTGTCTTAGGTGTGGTTGTACAAGGTGTGGAGAGTGGTTGTACAAATGCATAAAAACTATAGTTCACCAGTTATTGGATTGTGGTTGTACAAGGTGTGGTTGTAAAAAGGCAGAGGATTGAAATATGGATATGGATCAAATGAAGCACAAACTTCCAGTGCTCATTTTACTGTATACATGCCATATATTCTACCTTGAAGAAAATAATGAAGGTGAATGAGATTCTGCATCAAGATCAATTTTTTTTCTCCTACTTAAAGTTCATAAAATTGTTTGATATGGTACCATTAAAGATTGAAACTCTTCTAAATTTGCTGCATCATGAATTTTATGAGATATGAAGTTAACCATTTTATCAAATGTGGTAATATTCTCCCTATAACATGAGTGCTAACATTCCATTATGGACGAATTACATATTAGTAACCATTGTATCAAATGTGGTAATATTCTCCCTAATTGTTTGTGTCTTTACTCTCTAGGGTTCAGGAAATACAAAGATTATTCAGCAACGATCATTGGAGTGATATTCACTTCCACAACTTTCCCAAGATCCTGGATCATTGCTCAAGCTGAACTTCAAGCTATGCTCAGTGGCATCTGAAATGTAGTGTCCTTCAGATTCCAAAATGCGATATTTAGATTGATGCATTCAATTCAAGAAATTGGATTAAATTTGTTTTCAGGACTTTGTGCCCCTCATTTTTAAAGTATATACCATGCTTGCAAAGGTGAAAGGCTTGGAACATGCACATCATTTAATGGAATTTGATCAGGTATGTTCTTACATTCTTTCTCAACACCTTAGAGTCCTACATAACACGATTTACTAGTTACTTACATCCTGGAATACATATCAAACAACATATGCACATGCCCCATATTTATTGCCTAATTCACTGATGTCAGTACATATTTTACAAACTAATTGTTGTATATTGCAGGAATTAAAATAATATACTTAGACATTTCAGTTAAGGTGTCTATTTCACACATGTTTTTCTTTAAACTTCCAGGAGGCTACATCTATTTATCCTACCCTCTCGTTTAAGGTTTTTAAACCTATTTTCTTATTGTGAGTAGAGTCTATTCAGAGTTGTGATGGTGTTTCTAAACGTGGTAGTTCCTCACCTCATATCTGCCATGACCCAATTGCAAAACTGATGGGCAATTCGAGAATCAGACTCCTAAGAACCACTAGGACTGGGAAAAATAATATAGAGAAATGATGTGATTGGATGTCAAATTCCTTACACGTTCATATATAGGTTGTTGTTTTAATTCCTATTCTAATCTAGTTGTTTGATTGCTAATGTAGTGTATATAAATCTGAATGGTGTGCTTATTATCGACCTTGTTATATTGTTCACTTATACATTGGATAATGAACCAATGACAAAAGAATTATGTGCTACAAGCTAGGAACATGCCAACCAACCATCCACTCTACACATCTGAGTTGTATAAATAGGTAAATCTCTGTTCTGCTATGTCTAGCTTTGATGGTTCTTATACTAGAGCTGGAATGTGACATGAACATTTCTTTGATAGAGATGGAATGTAAATTTATTTTTAATTTGATGAACCAATGAATTGTCATGCTAACTGTAATCATGTACTAGTGATATTTTTTGATGAACACTGTACTTCTATTGCTGCAACTTGCAAGAGGAATTAACAATTCCTGATAGTTTGTTTTGGTAATGGTTTTTTCTAATTTCAGAGCTAAAACCTGAGAAGAGCATGAGATTGCATTAGGACCTTGGAGGAAGCTATCAAAGGAAAATGAAATTGCAAAGCAAGAAAGAAAGGTTTGCTTGGCCATTTGTCAGTTA
Organism: Alisma plantago-aquatica; assembly: GCA_963693085.1. Lineage (NCBI taxonomy): Eukaryota > Viridiplantae > Streptophyta > Magnoliopsida > Alismatales > Alismataceae > Alisma > Alisma plantago-aquatica. The sequence goes on along the minus strand of OY856409.1, from coordinate 1,499,994,830 downwards.
GTCTGTTGGTGGATTCAACATGGATGTTGCAGCTGCTCTATATTAGGCCACTTGTTGCACCAGAGGTTTACAATCTATAGCTCTTCCAGTTTTGGAGATCAGTGTATCTAGCATCTCTACCTAGTAGATGAAATTGGAAATCCCACATGTGGTCTTTTTGGGACTGCTGTTGCAACCATGGGGATGTTGAGTACTGCTGAATATGTATTGACTATGGATATGTTTGGACCTATTGTTGATAATGTAGGTGGCATTTTTGAGATGAGTCAGCAGGTAAATTATTTGTTTATTTGCTGCTTTACACTAAACACGCCCTTATTATTTGCTTCTTTACACTAAACAAGCACCTTCAGCATGGTTTTTTTTGTTTAACCATCTAGAACAAGGATACATGTATTTTTTTGTTTAACTTTTTGCTTTGGACTTAGGTTGAGGCTTTGGACTAAGCTATCACCTTACTGCTATGATTCCTGAACACAGAAGCCAACTACACCTTGCTACATGTATTTTCTGAGGCTACTTTCAAGCCTTTCAATTGCCGCACCCACCCTGCTTCCTACATCACTCACCAGAATTAGACGCCAACGGAACTACACTCCGCTCAGCTGCCTTCTCTACAAGTTTCAGATGGGCCCATCCAAGTGGAAAGCAAAAGGCAGCTCCAAGTGCAGAACCAAGGAGCATATTCCGCACTCGCCATCTCAAGGAACCAGGCAATATGAGACCAGATACAACAGTAGTTGCTGAGCCAGCTCCATGAATGTTGAAGACATCATGTATGTCACGTTGTTCAGCAAGAAGATTTTGCAAACCATAAAATGCATCAGTAAACATTGGTGTTGTATTCAATATAAGGGGTAAGGTAAAACGTCCTCCCCATGCAATTCAATATAAGGGGCAAGGTAAAATGTTGAATGAAAGTATATCTTTGGTGTTGTATTCAATATAAGGGGCAAGGTAAAATGTCCTCCCGATGTAATTCTCAATTGATTATAAATAAAAATTATTCATACTTTCATAAAAGTGAGTTCGTCTACAATTGACATACATTTAGAAATAATGATAATTGATTGAAAATTGAGTGACTAAAAGCCATGAAAATGTAGTAATACTGAACTAGTAGTCATTAGTGGCTTTTTTATACGCCATTAAACTCAATAAGAACATTTTCATACACCAACATAATACAAAATAGTGGCATTTGTATAAAAGCCAATTGATGGATAGTGGCTTTTTTTATAAATGCCACATGATGGTTTAGTGGCCTTTATGCGGCATTTATTTGAATCCATTAAAGACAAACCTTTAGTGGCTTTTACAACTTAAGCCACTAACTTCCTAGTGGAATTGGCGCTAGAGGCATTTTTCTAAATGTCAACAAATGCTGCTAAACATGTTTACTAGCTTTTTTTAGTGGCATTTCTGAAAGGCCGCTAATGAGTATGTTTTCTGTAGTGAATGGCCTTGTGAGCCATGTGATAATTTGTTACCTAGTGAGAGGTAACAAGATGTTTAATGGCCTTGTGAGCCATGTGAATAAGTTGTTGCCTAGTGAGAGGTAACAAGATGTTTAATGGCCTTGTGAGCCATGTGAATAAGTTGTTGCCTAGTGAGAGGTGACAAGATGTGTAATGGCCTTGTAAGCCATGTGATAATTTGTTGCCTAGTGAGAGGTGACAAGATACTAATGGGCCTTGTGAGCCATGTGAAATGCTTGTGTAGCAAGAATTATGATTACCTTGGTCAGATGACCTGAAGGTATTAAGTTACTTGATGACTAGTAACAAGTATTCTTTGATGAACTAAGGGTTTGAATACCCATATTCTATAATCATAATGATGAACTTGTTAAGAAATGGAAATGTACCTGATGAGATGAGGGATTAAGATCCCAATACTTTATTAAAAGAGTATGGCTACAGGACATGACTCTACAAGACAATACCAGACATTAGTTGTGTGATCTAAACCTGAAGAGAGTATATGCTACGGATATAACTCAATAGAGAAGATGTCAATATACCCTGGCAAGCTAATTGTAGTTTGACACATGATGTCTCTACCATATAATCTCGTACTGACCATGAAGGTTGATATTACTCTGCTTAGCATATCCTAGAAGGATAAATGTTATACATGAATTTCAATTCCTCATTGAATAAGTATCATGCTACTTTATCAAGTTATAGCTGAAATGCTTTGAATAAGAATACTTCTCTAATCTATTCAGACATTGATCTATCTACTGTTGAATATATAATTCCTCTGCACAACTTTATTCAATTAAACTGCAAAATAATGTTTTGGTAGAGAATTATATCTCTCGCTGGGGTAATTTACAATTGTCTCACCCCCATGGGATCCACATTTTTAGGTGGACGCGGACGAGGAGGCAGAAATCCTTCAGTAGGTAAAGGACAACAACAACAACAGTAGAAGTGAACGACAGTGATTTCTCAGGTGGAAACACTGGCTGTCACATTTTGTATATATGTATAGAAAGTCCTATGAGTCGTCTTTGTACTCTCAGGTCCTTGGATTTAGTATGTGTTGGTTTTATGAACAATCTGAGATTTTGGCTAGTATGCCTCAAGGTTGGATGTTGCTTTAAGTATATGTTTTGAAAAAGCAACTGTTATATATTGTCCTCGAGAAGAAATGGTACAGTGTATGTACAATGTGAACAATGATGAATATAAAGTTTTGGTTCTTCTTTAAAGAGTTTTCCTAGAAATGGATCTCTTTTTAATATGGTTTTAATTTTTAGTGATTTTTTTAATCCGTTGCTTATGTTTTATTCCGCTTAATTTGTTTGTCAGTTTGGCGACTGTCGTCACAGAAATCATCATCACCAGCCTTAGATAAAGCACAGTTGAACTCGTTAGTGTGCTTCAAAAGAGATATTCTTATCTCCTTGAGGCAAAATAATATACAGCTTAAGGTATCGTTGTTAGCCGGGCTGTTAGCTGAGATGCAAGTGAAACCTACTCTAAGACAACAGATTAAAGAAGCACAGTAAGATGATGTTGTGGTTCAGCAGATCAGGTCAGAGTATGGTAGTGAGAAACAAGATGGTTTTCATGAGTCAGAGAATCAGGTAGTTTGTTACCATGGTAGAATGATAGTACCTGATGCCAATGACTTAAGGAAGTTAGTCTTCGAAGAAGATCATTCTTCGATGTATGCAATGCATACAGGGTGCACCAAAATGTATCATAACTTGAAAGATATGTATTGGTGGCCAGGTCTGAAGAAGGGTGTAGTTGAGTTTGTTATGCGGTGTCCAGTGTGTCAGCAGGTTAAAGCTGAACATCAAAGGCCCACGGGAACAATGCAACCTTTACCTATACTGCATTGGAAATGGGATCATGTGACCATGCACTACTACAGAAACAGCCTTCGGCATCAGTCGTTTAACCCCATTTGGCGTCGGTTTCCGACCGACGCCTATGTGGGCGCCGCTAAAGGTCGAACACTTCGGCGTCAGTTTTTTAACCGACGCCTATTTAATCTATAGGCCTCGGTTGTTTAGTATATAACCGACGCCAAAAGTGTTCGCGACACAGAAAATGGCGTCATCTAGGGCACTTTCTGCGTCGGTTATTTACTAAACAACCGACGCCTATATTCCATATAGCGTCGGTCTTTTAGTAGATAACCGACGCATAAAGTGCCCTAGATGACGCCATCTTCTGTGGCGCGAACACTTTTGGCATCGGTTATATACCAAAAGACCGACACCTATAGATTAAATAGGCGTCGGTTTGATACGAATATCCGACACCATTTCCAGGACTGCTTTGGCCACATCAGGCGTCGGTTTATTGAAAAAAACCGACGTTGTAGGTCTTTACTGACGGTTTTCTATAAATAACCGACGCCTATTTATATATATTTTTTTCATATCAGTTTGCAGGCTTGCTGTGGCTGGTCAGCAGGATGAGAACCTGCAGTTCAGTTTTCTGAACTGCAGGTTTACGACATCCATTGATATCAGCCTACAAATAGGCCGCAAACCTGCAAAAGTCACAAGGAAAATTCTACACAAGTACATACATTCAGACATCAATTCAATTCTCACATTCACACATATAGAAACATTCAAATACATGTATTAACATTCAGAAATATTCATTTACAAAGTATCATTCATTATCTCTATCAACATCCCAATTATATCTTACAGTTGCCACTGCTTGTATGGCTTTTGCCCATTCTTCTCTTACTTCATTTAATGCTTCCATCGTATATGGAGCATGTATATTTTTTAAGCGTTTACCTATAGTGTGGTCAGTTTTAAACACCTGCAAAGAGAATGATGTATATATATAAGTAATAATATAAAAATAAGATAAAATTGATATATTTCATACTAACTAATGAGACTATATATAATACCTCATGTATGGTATCGATGTCCAATGCGGCATATTTGATAATCATCTGCATAAATCACATCACATAGTATGCGCATGCCCAACCATTGTCTTGTGTAGCACACTATAAATTGAAACATACAAAATAATACAACTAAGCACAATTCACATCAATAATATATATATTCGAGTCGGGAACTTACTTGTACGTTCTACCAATTTATTGGCTGGTTCTTTTTCCTTGGGACCGTTCCTCCAGCCTTTTTGAATGCATCTAAACCCCTACATGTTAATATAACACAATAAATTGCATAAGTAAATAGTAATGTAATAAAAGATGTTAACGGATATAAAAATGAAATATTTCTCACCAGAATAATGGCATTCTCATTACGTGTCCAATTTTAGTGTTCAATGTACTCCCCGCAGGATCTAGATAATAAACAGTGAATGTCCCGGGGACAATAACTAGTAACTCCCAATGTCTACCGCTAGAAGTAAGAAGTTAACAATTAATAACTCAAAATGAAAAATAAAAATGGAATTTTCTTAAGTCCAAATTATAAATAAAGTAAACTTACTTGACATTGAATGGAGCTATTATTATCGTCTTCTTTTGCTGACCAAAAATTGTAAAAGCATCTATACAGTATTGTTGAACATTATCAAGGTCTTTAGCTACCAAACTAATCAATGATGGAATCAAAAATCCCACATGATCAAATGCAAATTGTTTGCAATGATCTTCGACTAAGTAGCTGCAAAACATATAGGCGTATGCATTAATATATAAGAAACCAGATCACCGGATCTTACACAAGGTATATGGATGTATAAACAAGATCTCACCTTATCCATGTCTCTATCATTGATGTATTCATCCAATCATACATAAACAGCTCAATAATATCTTGTATAAATAAAGAGCTATCGTATGATTGACCTGCATAATCTGCATCTAAAGAAACTATTATAGGGCAATGTATATTATGTGCCCGTAGCCAACCTGCCATTCCCCTACAAGCAGGACCTAATGGGTATGTTAGGTCAGTTGGAACCCAAGTTGGTAATGCGGGAAGTGGAGGTGGAGGCCTAGGTGCTCCTGGTGTCTTCTTTTTAACCTGTATATATAATTTCAGATCAGTTGACATCATATATACACATTAACAGTCTAAATCAATGTAAATTTATCTTACAATTTCAATCGTGTAGACGACATCGCTTTGGGCCACAATATGACCCCACCTTCTGCCTCACCAAGTGTATCAATATCTGGGTGTGCATATGGCAACGCAACTTCCCTCCAATCGGGTAACACACGTAATGGGCCCACACGAACATAGCCCTGTGGCATTGGAGTCCCGTGAAACCTTTCCCTAGGAAGGGACGGGTAAGCTTGCGCCTCTGCAACAACATAGTCTTGTATTCTTAAGCGGCATGGCTTCAATGCCTACAAATTTACGTAAAGAATATTATACATATATACATATAATCTTGAAAACATATCATCTTGAAAAGACTAGCTACAATGTCATAAACAATACTTACAGCAGACGTGCTAGGCGATGGGTCTCCAGGATTACTCGCAGTCTGTGCATCAGGAGAAGAGTGGGTCACCATAGGCTGATTGGAAGCCTGAGATGCCTGCCACCATAGCAATTCTTCCTTGACCTTCTCAGCAACTACATCGTTGACCTTCTTAGCAACTAAATCCTCAACTCTCTTATTCTCCTATACATGGATAAAAGAAACATTAGCTTCTTATTAATGAATTTCCTTTTGCAGTAACATTCTAAAAAAAGAATAGGTTACCTCTTCTTGAGAAAGTCCCGCTCTGGGTTTGCGCTGCCCACACCATGTCCCAAGAACCGAGGAGAAAGGACTAAGAGACCTCTAACTAAACTAACTACATATACCTTCTACAGACTAAGCGTTAGGATGAAAAGATCCTTCAGATTCCTGTTTCTGTTGATGACCTGAAAATGTTTGAGTAGAGGAGTGAGCCTACTCGCTCAGTGAATAGTATTTCACTTAGCCATCATCGGATAACTCCATATTTTACATTTAACAGGAATATGCAAATAAAATAACAAACTGAGCAGTTCTAATTAAAACAGTGCAATTATCGCAGAAAAAGTATACTGAACATTTAAAGAACAAGTATCATAAATTCTAAATCTGAACATACACAAGTTTCATATAAATCTACTTTAATTCTAAGTGATCATCTTTTAACTTATGCCCTGATCATATGCAGTGTACTCTGCATATAAAGTCTCGTAGCGAACTATGAACCCACCGTACAAGACTTAGCGACACACCCGGGAAATGCTAAGTCTGACTGCCGTCCTGGTCTGCGTCAGGACTCTCAGGCTCACACGGCCTCACTGCACTCTCAAAGAGTGTACTCTAGACTCCTCCTCTAACCTGAGCACACAGGAGGAGAGTCTGGGTTACCACTGTGACACACACACAGATTATTGTTGAATAACCCCTATTTACTTCCAGTGCCACCGTGACACACGCACGGATTATTGTTGAACACTGCCTCTCTGTCCTCGTGCCACCGTGACACACGCACGGATTATTGTTGAACACGAGCCACTGACCATCTAGACACATGCTAGGTAGGTCGTTTCACCCCTAAGGCACAGACCTCTCAAAGGGGTTCTACGATGTCAGGACATCTAAGTCTAACACATTTTATTATAACAAGAAAACTCTTATAACATTGTGTCTCTCTCTCACATATTTGACTACTGGAATATACTGTAATTCTGCAAATTACTAGCTGAAACTAGAAATTCAACTTTCATAACATTTCTATATATAGTGCAACAACTATTCACTTATATCGTAGTAACTCATAACTCAGCTATGCTTTCATGCAAACAGATTCGTTCACTGTAAATAGATTTCATATCTATTCCACGTCTCTATACTGATTTCATATTACTGAACATTCAAATATACTATATTGAAAGGAATACTCAATCTAAAATATGTACTTAGAGAACAAATGGGGAAATGCTGCCGAAATTTTCTTGAAAACCCAATACACATTATACACTTACATCCTAAGTGAGATTAGGTGTTCAAGAACAGTCCCAAACAGGGGACTATCCAAGATTTACTCCTAATGAGTAAATCTTGGACGGGTTTCTAGGCCAAAAAATAATGTGTTGTCATTCTTAATCCTAGTTCTTCAAGTTAGGGTGATTATTGATGTCTTTAAAAGCATGATTGGTAATTTAGGGAAAAGTTCATCATTTACATTCCAAGCATGTCACATGTGTGCATTACAGTTCATCATTAAGCAAGAAGGGTGATTAGGATTCTCAATATACTCAACAATGAAACAAGTTTCCGAAAGAGGTTTGGTGAAGATATCTATAACGTACTTAAACATTCAATTATGAAGTAAATATACACTTAATTCAGAATAGCATGACGCACAAAGTTGCAGTCAACATCATTATGCTTTGTTCTATCATGGACTATCAAATTGGTATAATTTGGATTAGGGTCTAGGGTTAACAAATACATGTGATGTCATTCTTATATATAATAAATGTACATGTACCACCTATCCCATCCTTGAACACCTAATCTCACCAGTAAGTGTATAATGTGTATTGGGTTTTCAAGAAAATTTCGGCAGCATTTCCTCGCTGTTCTCCAAGTACATATGTACTTAGAGAACAAACGGGGAAATGCTCCCAAAACTTTCTTGAAAACCCAATACACATTATACACTTACATCTTAAGCGAGATTAGATGTTCAAGAACAGTCCCAAACCGGGGACTATCCAAGATTTACTCCTAATGAGTAAATCTTGGACGGGTTTCTAGGCCAACAAATAATGTGTTGTCATAAAAGTATTACGATATGCATGATACAATAACTATTTTGCATCACATTACAACAGACTTATCATTGATACCTTACTAACTTATTGCTACATTTACATATCATCACTTGATCAAAAATTACAGCAATACATTTAACCAAAGTATGCATTCTAAAATCTATGTCATGATTAATTACATGTAATTTACTTGGATATACAGCAGTACCCGATTACTATGTCTTACATATAAAGTATGCATATTAAATTAACTAAGGCTTACAATAGAACATGTATTATTTATCAAGTTACCAATAAGTAAATAAATTTAAAAAAAAATGCCCAGCAGCAGCCTGGGCGTGCATTGGCACCGCCCAAGCAGCTGCCTAGGCAGAGGAAGGAAGGAGGAAGAAGGAGGAAGGGCGTACCTGGCCTGGAGCACGGAGCACCGACGAGCACGGAGCGCCGACGAGCACGGGCTTCCGACGAGCACGGCCGCAGGGAGAAGCGGACGGCAGGGAGCAAGAAATCGTCGGAGCACGGACGGCAGGGAGCAAGAAATCACCGGAGCACGAACGGCAGGGAGCAAGAAATCGTCGGTGAGCGGCGGCGCTGGAGCACGGACGGCAGGGAGCAGCGGGGGCGAGCAAAAATTGCCGGACCTAACTGAAATCGGGAATGAAACAGGGAAAGGGGAAGAGCCGCTCGCACTGGTGAGCTATTAAGTTGACAATAAGCGTCGGTTATTCAACACAAACCGACAACTAAACCAACAGTGTCGGTTCTTTTCCAAAAACTGACACCTATACTTGATTATAGTCGTCGGTTTGTAACTAAAAGACAACCAACAACTATTCCTGTCTCGCGAATACCCTTTAGTCATCGGTTTTTTATTTATGAACCGACGACATATGTCAAATTTTGGAGGTAATTTTTTCGCTGGAATTTTGGTTTTGGCGGTTGATTTTAGGTGTCGGTTTTTTACTACGTAACCGACACCTAATAAAAGCGGTACCCGTGTCTGGTCGACCTTCACAGAGTGGATGTCAGTTTATGTTATAAACCGACACTGTCGAGTTTAGGTGTCCGTTTATGTATACAACCGACACCTTGAAAAGTGACTTTATTAGCCATTTCTGTAGTAGTGAATTTTCTTAAGTCCAAATTATAATTAATAAGCAAAGTAAACTTACTCTACATTGAATGGAGCTATTATCACTGTCTTCTTATTTTGAGAAAAATTTGTAAAAGTATCACAGCAGTATTGTTGAACTGATGAAGGGTCTTTAGCTACTAGACTAATCAAAGATGGAATCAAATATCCTACATGTTTGAATGAAAAATCTGTACATGTCTTGTCTAAGTAGCTGCAAAACATGTATTGCATATGCATTAATAAATAAGAAACCAGATCACCAGATCCTACACAAGGTATATGGATGTATAAAGAAGATATCACCTTATCCATAGCTCTATCACATATGTATTCAGCCAATCATATCGAAACAACTCCAAAATATCTTGTATAAATAGATTGCTTTCGTATGATTGACCTGCAGCATCCACATCTATAAAAACAGTTATAGGGCAATTTGTATCATATTCGCCTAACCATATTGCCATACCCCTACAATTAGGACCTAACGGGACAGGTAGGTCCTGTGGAACCCAACTTGGTAATGTAGGAGGTGGAGTCCTAGATGCTCTGGGTGTCTTCTTTTTAACCTGTATATATATATATATATATATATATATATATATATATATATATATATATATATATATATATCATTTCAGATCTATTGACATCATATACACACACTAACAATTTAACGTAATGTAAATTTACCATAAAGTTTCAATATAGAGGACATCCGCTTTTGGCCACAATATCACTCCGCCTTCTGCCTCACCAAGCGTTTCACAATCTGGGTGGGGATATAGCAATGGAAGATCCATCCAATTGGGGAATATACGTACCGGGCTCACACGAACCCAATATCACATTTATTCGCATCTTACTGAAATTGCTCGTAACGCATACACATTTATTTTACTAATCATTTCATTTCATTTGAACTATGCAAATTAAAAGTCTAGGGATGATAACTATGCTCGGCATCCGAGTAATCTCTATTACCCACATATACACATAAACAACATTTTCATATACGCAATATCTACAATTAAACGAGTTAAACCTTGATAATTAAGTGAGATAATACTCACCCAATTCGGTGTGTTCGTATACACCGAAAACGTCCACAAACACGCCTAATTCTGCTTTTCTGCAACTTTGCACCCCGTGCAACTGATCTGCACGTCGTGCAAACTGGCCGACTTTCTGTCCTGTTTTCTGTAACTTTGCACCCCGTTCAAATGATTTGAACACCATTCAACTGGCTTGAACGCCGTTCAATCTGGGCAGTGAACTGGATATTTTTCTGCAAATGGTTTGGGATGTCCGGATTCGACTGGAATTGCATCCAGGGGGTCGTCTTCAACCTCAGAATAGACCCAATTTTCGAACATGTTGCACACAGCAGCCGTTTTTCACAAACAGGTTGAAGAGGAGCTCGCCTAAGGGCTGAATCAAGGGCTAACAACTACTGATTTATTCTTACGAACCTCGGACAAACTCAAGGACACCGTTATCTTAGTGTTTCCTGGGCAAATCTACCCCTGGCCGGACCTGCTGCAAGAAAGCAGCAACACACACACGTTCAGGTTGGAAAGGAGAGCTAGCTGAGCCTAATTGCGGCTATTAGCTGCGGATCCAAGCTTGAACCTCAAGGCCGAGCTTGATGCCACCTTTTCCTAGGTGTTTCTCGCTCCCAAAGCAGCTCTTGGCCGGCGCCCTGCAGCTTGGTTGCAGCTCTGCAAGTCGGCGCCCTAGCAGGTGGTTGGGGGGGGGGGCACAGGTAGGGCAAGGAAAGGGAGGAAGAGAAAGGGAAGAAGAAGGGGAAGCAGGGCCCCGCGGATTGGAGCTATAGAGCTCAAGATCGCCCAAAATCGCCCCTTTGTCTCTCAACTAGGTCGGCCGATCGGGCCTACTGGATGCCGCTAGAGCGATTGCTCTGTTCTATCGGGAAGAAAGGATAAAGGAAAGAAAAACAACCGACCCACTTAAGCAAATCAAATTCTGGTAAAATTGCATCCAGGTCCAAAATCCTTGAAACAGTCATAACATTTGCCTCAAATGTCCGATTCGAGTGATTTCTCTTGCAAACTGCCAAGCACGGAATCCACTACAATCTCAAAGTGAATAATCATGCTAATTATACTATCTCACTTGATCACAGAACTCAATGCATCAGCGAGTACTTAATTCAACTTAATGAACTTAATAATCAACATTGCTATCATCATCAATTACCTCATATGAGTAAATCTCAATTATTGATTCATGACTTAGCTTATCTTGATTAACCATGCTATTTAATAATATACTCAACACTAATCAAGGTGTTTCATGCTAATTGAGGTATTTACTGGCTAACCTCAACGTGGGTCATAACATTTTCTTTCTTTATAATGTTACTGTAAAAGAGAATTCAATAATCAGAAGCTAATGTTTCTTTTATCCATGTATAGGTAGATAAGTTAGTTGATAGGAAACTCGAAGAAGCAATGAGCAAGTGGCAGGCATCTCTGACTGCCACTCAGCAAACAACACCTATGGCGTCCCGCTGTACTCCTAATGCAGAGGTTCGGAGTAATCCTGTAGACCCACCACCTAGCACATCCTCTGTAAGTATTTTTATGACATAGTAACTAGTCTTTTCAAGATGATATGTTTTCAAGATGATATGTATATATGTATATAACATTCTTTACACAAAAATTTGTAGTGGTTGAAGCCATGCCGTCTAAAAAGTAAAGAATTTGTCGTTGCAGAGGCGTCGGCTTACCCATCCCTACCGAATTTTTTTTGAAAACCCAATACACATTATACACTTACTAGTGAGATTAGGTGTTCAAGGATAGGATAGGTGGTACATGTACATTTATTATATATAAGAATGACATCACATGTATTTGTTAACCCAAGACCCTAATCTTATTGTAATATATACTTGTTTTCTCTTTGATCATAGAGCTTTACAATTTTTTTGTGATATATACTTTGTTGTAATAATGTGAACTTTACAATGTGAGCTTTACAATTTTGAATTACTTTACAATGTAAACTTTACAATTTGAATGTGAATTTGCAGATGGCTGAACATTCTCCTGATGACCGTGCTGATGATTGCCGTGAGGGTGAGGACATCAATGCGCCACCTAACAATGTAAGTTTTAAAAAAATATCATATATTTATATCTATATGTCCATTTATAGTTATATCTTGTTAATGTATTTATTTTGTCAAATTTTAGGTTGATGATGCACAGGTACCACCTGAAGCACTTGATGCACTTGATCAGCAGCACCAAAAAGTTGACAAGAAAAGGGGCATCACTATGATGAAAAAGTTAATTGCGTAAAAGGGCAATGGACCCAAACTTGTTGTGGATTTTGATAATGTAGGAAATGCATGTGGTGTGAATCACAATTCATTGGTTTCATATCTTGGGTTTGTTACTCGTAGCCATTGCGGTTGTCACTTAGATTCTTGGCATAACGTTTCTAAGGAGAAGAAAGACTTAATATGGAGGGATTTGTGCGTGAGTTATTATTAATTTGCAATTCTATTTTGTAGATTACTAAATTTTTGGATACTAGTTAATAGAAATTCTATTTTGCAGAGTATATTTGAATTGGATGAAAAGTTGCATCGTAAATGCGTGATGCAACGCTGTGGGAGAGTCCTAAGGAACTATAGGACAAATGTCACCCGAGAATACATAAAAGAAGCTGACAAGAGGAAGAAGACAGCCACTGAACAGTGGAACTTCCTGGACAAAGAAGAATGGGACGCGTTTGTCGCTTCAAGACAAACTGATGAATTCAAGGTATTAGGCGTCAGTCTCAATCTCATTATTAATATATGTTGTATTCACCTATTCAAGATTAGCATTTAGTGTTACTAACCAAATCATTAATGTGCATACTAACTAGGCCCTCAGTGAGGCACAAAGATCAAGGTGTGCACTGAATGTGCACGACCACACAATGGGTCCAAGAGGATATGCAGGCGTTCGCCAAAGACTACAGTCTGAGGCTACTGCTCAGTCTGCTGCTACTCAGGAGTCCTCTATAATAGGTAGCACACCTCTGCCTCGCCATGATGTCTGGATAGCTGGGAGGCAAAATAAGAAAGGAGAAATAGCGAAGGCCGCAACTGCTGAGGCGGCTGCAAAAATGGTAAAATACAACTCTTACAACAATCGTTCGAATATTGATTACTTGTGTTGTTTACTTAATTACAAATTTTTGTTTTGGCGATTAGCGGGAGCTGCACGAGCTGAGGAAACAAGGCAAGTTCGTCCCTGAGGGAACAAGGGATGAATTGACAGTTGCTCTAGGTAACCCAGAGCATCCTGGATGTGTTAGGGCTGCAGGCGCTGGTGTGGGCATCAAAGCTTTTTTTGGGCCATCCCAGCGCAAACATGTCCCAAAAGTGGGACTTTCACAAGAAGAGGTAACATATTCTTTCTTTATAATGTTACTGTAAAAGAGAATTCATTAATTAGAATTTGACGTTTCTTTTATCCATGTATAGATAGATAAGCTATTTGATAAGAAACTCGAAGAAAAACTTGAAGAAGCAATGAAAAAGTGGCAGGCATCTCAGACTGCCACTTACCAGGCAATACCTACTGCAGGCTCTACTCCTACTCCTACTGCAGAGGTTGGGAGTAATCCTGTAGAACCACCACCTCGCACATCCACTGTAAGTATTTTTATGACATAGTAACTAGTTTTTTAATTCAAGATGATATGTTTTCAAGATGATATGTATATATGAAATTGTACTTGTTTCAAAAAAAGATGATATGTATATATGTAATTAACATTCTTTACACAAAAATTTGTAGGGGTTGAAGCCATGCCGTCTAAAAAATAATGAATATGTCGTTGCAGAGGCGTCGGTTTACCCATCCCTACCAGGGGACGTGTTTCACGGGTCTCCATTACCAGCTGGTTGGATTCGTGTGAGCCTGGTACATATATTGCAAGGATGGGCGGATCTTCCATTGCCATATGCCCACTCAGATTGTGGCACGCTTGGTGAGGCAGAAGGCGGAGTCATATTGTGGCGAAAAGCGGATGTCCTCTTTACAGAAACTGTATGATAAATTTACATTACGTTAAATTGTTAGTGTGTGTATATGATGTCAGTTGATCTGAAATTATATATATATACAGATTAAAAAGAAGACACCCATAGCATCTAGGCCTCCACGTCCACCTCCTGCATTACCCAGTTGGGTTCCACAGGACCTAACTGTCCCGTTAAGTCCTAACTGTAGGGGTATGGCAGTATGGTTAGGCGAACATGATATAAATTTCCCTATAAGTGTTTCTTTAGATCCAGATTTTGTAGGTCAGTCATACGAAAGCAAACTATTTATACAAGATATTTTGGAGTTGTTTTGATATGATTGGCTAAATACATCTGTGATAGAGATATGGATAAGGTGAGATATTCTTTATACATCCATATACCTTGTGTATGATCTGGTGATCTGGTTTCTTATTTATTAATGCATGTGTAATTAATACATATTTTGCAGCTACTTAGACAAGATATGTACAGATTTTGGATTCGAACATGTAGGATTTTTGATTCCATCTTTGATTAGTCTAGTAGCTAAGGACTATATGTCAGTTCAAGAATACTGTTGTGAGGCTTTTACAAATTTTGTTGTAAATAAGAAGACCATGATAATGGCTCCATTCAATGTAGAGTAAGTTTACTTTGCTTATTATATTTTGGACTTAAGAAAATTACATTTTTATTGTGGATTTTGAGTTATTAATTTTTAACTTGTTTACCTCTAGTGGTAGGCATTAGGAGTTACTGGTTATTGTCCCCGAGACGTTCACTATCTATTATCTTGATCCTAAGGGGAGTAAATTGAATACAAGATTTGGACACATAATGAAAATGGCATTATTCCGGTGAGAAATATTTCATTTTCATATCTGTTAACATATGTTATTACATTACTATTTAATTGCAATGTTCTGTGTTACATTAACATGTAGGGGTTTTGATGAGTTCAAAAAGGCTGGAGGAAAGGTCCCCACGAAAAAGAACCAGCTAATAATTTGGAAGAACGTGCAAGTAAGTTCCTGACTGCAATATATGTATATATTATTTATGTGAACAATGCTTAATTAGTTGTATTTTTTAATATTTTGTATGTTTGAATTTATAGTGTGCTACACAAGACAACGGATGGGCATGTGGATACTATGTGATGCGATATATGCACATGATTATCAAACATGCCACACTGGATATCGAGTGTATTGCTCAGGTATTATATAGTCTCATTAGATAATATGATCGAAATATATCAATCTTATTTATAGCTCATTAATTATATATATACATCATTCTCTTTACAGGTGTTTAAAGCTGACCCCATTACAGGAGAGGACTTACCAGATGTACATGCTCCCTATACGATGGGAGAATTAAATGAAGTAAGAGACGAATGGGCAACAACAGTACAAATAGTGGGGGCTTTAAAATATAATTGGGATCCTGATAGCGAATAATGACTAAACAATGATATTTTGTATATAAATTTCTGAATTATAATATATGTGTGAATGTTTCTACATGTTTGGATGTTTCTACATGTGTCTGAGTCAAAATGAATGAAAGTGTTGGTTGCTATATGAATGTTTCTACATGTGTGAATCTGAATGAATGGAACTACAGATTGCTAGCTACATGAATGTTTCTAAATGTGTGAAAATAAAATGGAACTGCAGGTTGCATTGCTAAATGCATGTCTGGATATATATTTTTGTTGTTAATTTTGCAGGTTCATGGCCTGTTGTTGGCTGATATCAATGGATGTCGTAAAGCCTGCAGTTAACTGCAGGTTTCTCATCCTGCGACCAGCCACAGCAGGTCTGCAGTATGATAAAAAAAAGCAATAGGCGTCGGTTATTTGTAAAACACCGACACACAAAGTTATAGTGTCAGTTTTATATAAACAACTGGTGCTTCTTTCCTGTGGTGCGAAGGTATATGGCGTCGGTTTCTTAATTAATAACCGACGCTAATAGTGGCCAAGTTGGCGCCCTTTCTGTGGCGTGAAGGTATATGATGTCGGTTTCTTAACTAAATAACTGACGCCTATACCTTCACGCCACAGGAAACAGGCGCGATTTCGGTGGCGCGCGAAGTGTTTGGGCGTCGGCTTTGGAACCGACGCTTAATGGTAGATCTTTTAGTGTCGCCCACATAATGTCTCTTAGAAACCGACACGAAAGGCCTTAAATAACCGACACTAAAGGTAGGTTCTGTAGTAGTGATTACATTTTGATTATGGATTTTGAGTTATTAATTTTTAACTTTTTTACCTCTAGTGGTATGCATTGGGAGTTACTAGTTATTGTCCCGAGACGTTCACTATCTATTATCTAGATCCTAAGGGGACTAAATTGAATTTAAAATATGGACACAAAATGAAAATGGCATTATTCCGGTGAGAAATATTTCATATTCATATCTGTTAACATATGTTATTATATTACTATTTAATTATGCAATTTACTGTGTTGCATTAACATGTAGGGGTTTAGATGAGTTCAAAAAGGCTGGAGGAAAGGTCCCCAGGAAAAAGAACGAGCAAATAATTTGGAAGAATGTGGAAGTAAGTTCCCAACTGCAATGTATATATTATTTATGTGAACAATGCTTAATTAGTTGTATTTTTTAATATTTTGTATGTTACAATTTATAGTGTGCTATACAAGACAACGGATGGGCATGTGCATACTATGTGATGTGATTTATGCACATAATTATCAAATATGCCGCAGTGGGCATCGATACCATTCCTGAGGTATTATATATAGTCTCATTAGATAATATGAAATATATCAATCTTATTTATATTTTATTAATTATATGTATACATCATTCTCTTTGCAGGTGTTTAAAACTGACCACACTACAGGAAAGACCTTACCAGATGTACATGCTCCCTATACGATGGGAGAATTAAATGATGTAAGAGAAGAATGGGCAACAACCATACAAGTAGGGGGTTTTAACATATAATTGGGATGTTGATAGCGAATAATGACTAAAGAATGATATTTTGTAAATGAATTTCTGAATTTATAATATGTGTGAATGTTTCGACATGTCTGAATGTTTCTACATGTGTCTGAATGTTTATACATGTGTGAATGTAAAAATGAATGAAACTGTTGGTTGCTATATGAATGTTTCTACATGTGTGAATGTGAAAATGAATGGAACTGTAGATTGCTACATGAATGTTTCTACATGTGTGAAAATTGAATCGAACAGTAGGTTGCTAAATGTGTGAAAATGAATGTTGTTAATTTTACATGTTTGTGGCCTGTTGTTGGCTGATTTCAATGGATGTCGTAAAACCTACAGTTCATAACTGAACTGCAGGTTTCTCATCCTGTGACCAGCCACAGCAGGTCTGCAGACTGATAAAAAAAACTTGCAATAGGCGTCGGTTGTTTGTTTAAAACCGACGAAAAATGGTTACAACGTCAGATAAATAATTATAAACGACAAGCATGTGATGTGGCGTCGGTTATCAATAACCGACGTCGATTTCCCTAATGAAGCCAGACACCACGACCGTGTTGGCCAGCATGGCCGTGGCAGCGGGCCAGACAACACGGCCATGCTGGCCAGCACGACCGTGGCAGCGGGTGAGATGGCATCGGTTATCATTAATAAATCGACGCCGATTGTGCCCCAGATGGCGCCCTTTCGGTGGCACGAAGTTTTATGGCATCAGTTTCAAAGCTAATAACTGACGTCTATACCCCCTTACTAGCGCGTTTTCATTTGCGCGCGAAGGGACTTGTAGCGTCGGTTTGAGAACCGATGCCTAACGATTGGCCTTTTAGCGGCGCCCACATAGGTGTCGCATTAAAATTGACACTAAATCCTTAAATAACCGACACTAAAAGGCCGGTTATGTACTAGTGAACCCATGTCGGATTGGCAATTTGTAGCCAGCAGTTGTAGTAAATAATTTGATGTGAAATTTGATTTGCCAACAGAAAGGGCCACCAATATAGCTGTTTGGAAGAAATCAAAGAATGGTAAGTAGATCACAATCATAACAACAATGATCAGCGCAAAGAAACAAAAAAAAGTAGTATTGATGAATAATTACAATATCGCACGCGTAACCCCCCATGGGTGTTATAACAACTAATCAACCGGCTCAAAATCCTAATTTCTCGCAACTGAATCCGCCCAAACCCCTCGAGATGCACGGCGAGGCCTCATTGTGGTATATTCATCCATCCGCTTTAGTCTCATTACTGCCTGAGGAAGAACGGAGCGACGGTTGAGAGTAGCAGCGAGGCGACCGCGAGCGGAGCGGGAGACGCGACGCCGAAGGAAGCTGCCCCGGCATCGGGAGATGGCGCAGGCGTAGACGCTGGCGAGAGGTCTCCGACGAACTGGGCGGCTGCAACGGAGAAGATGCAGATGATGGCGGTGGCAAAGGCAGCGACACGGGCCATTTGGAGCACAGAAGAAGGGTAGATAGCAAGGGGGTGCTGGGGCTTCAGAGCAATAGAGCAGAGCTTGCTGGGCGGAGACCAAGAAGGAAGTTCTCTGTTTGTTGTTGGTGCTCTTGATCTGTGGAGAGGCCGAGATTGCTGCTGGACTGTTTAGTGACCGTTTTGCTTCTGTTCTGTAGATGCTGGTGGTCCGTTTGTTTTATAGGCACAGAGCAGCCCAGTAGGACCGCAAGTAAACCAAATCGGGGTTTAGTCAACTGTATTAACAATATGCTTTTAAAAAAACTGTTGTAACAATAGTTTCTAAATCTCAATAAAGAACTGATTTTTATCACTACCTTTTCTTAAAATTCTAATATCTCAAGTTTCAGAAACTCTAAAGCAAATCTTCTATCTTTGTTTTTGTCAATATATGAAATATAAAAATATTGTACGCTTAAAAAAAGTGGTACATATTGAATACTAATGTTGTGATTTAAGTTCACATTTTTCACCAAAAGGTAACTAAAGGTACTTCCGATACAGATTAAAAATATTTTTTACAATTAGTAGTTGAATGCCTCTTGATTATAGTTATATATTATATGTGCTTCTTTTACTTGGAACCATGTGTGAAGATAAATTGACTGCAAAAAGCTTATTACAATTTTTGATGTGATCTTAATATGAGGATATCGACTTTTCCACAATGTTATTAAAAGGCTCATAAATTTAAGCCCAATTAATATGCAAAAGATCTATCCTTGGTTTGAATTTTATCAATTTAAGTTGGTACTGGGTTTATAATTTGAAATTTGAATCAAAATATCGGTCGATTCAGACTTTGTATTTCGTAGGTCTAGATCAACTAGAGATTTAGAAATTGATATTGAAGTTAATTCAATCTTAGATTTGATTTTGTCACTCAACTTTAATTTTGGGTTAAGATTTAGACAATCTATATTCTCATGTTCTTATAGAGGTGTACATAAGTACACATCCCAACTTTGTAGAACATTAAAACAAATTGCAAAGTACATACCATATTGTATAATAAAAATATAACTATTTATAAATAAATATAACATTTAACATGATATTATCCAAATATGTAAGGAATTATAGATTCTAGATTTTTATGTGGATTAGTAAAATGGGTTCTACATTATTATTTTGTGAAAGAATCTAGCTTTGGGTTAGACATTTTTGCTTCAACATGGATGATATCTAATCTGAAACTGATTTTTTGACATACACATCCATAAGTGTTAGTCTAAGAAAGCAAAATTCTCATATGTTGTATCTGTACTATATGATTTTGAGAAATAAAAAATACAACATTTATCATATGAGTGAATTTGAAAAAAATGAGATTTCCAATATCGATTAGTTGTCAGTTGGTTCAACTGAAAGTTTGTCTAGTTTATTAGTTTGAAGTTGTGATTCTATACCCAATATCAAGGGAAGATTTGTAGCAACAACTAAATATTCTCTTACTCAGTTGTGTGATGGGACTGGACCTCTCTTCTTCAAATTTAGAAAATGTCAAATAATAATGAGATTCCAAATACTAAAGTGGACCATCCTTGCAAATAATTACTTCTCTTTTTTTCTACAGGTTACACACATAATTACTTTAATATAAATAAGAGAGTTATTTTTATTCATGTATTTTTGGGTATGGAATCCGGTCTCGTCTTTAGATTAAATAGTTTGAATGATTCTCCAGTATATTCATCATGTTTTATTATAAAAAGGAAAAACCCTTATATCCATTGTATTAAATACTCTCCCTATCTTTCTCTCCTTCAACACCATGCATTCTCTCTCTTCTTTCAGTTCCATATATTTGACTCCTCCTATTCCTTTCGTCAATTTTAGCTTATTCATATCAATCAGATTCACAAATGGAAACAATCAAAAGGATTAAATTACACAATTTTAGTTGTTGGTAGACCAAACAAATAGCATTGGGTGAGGCCACAAATAATTCATACTTATTGATCAAAGGACATAGTCGGCCACCGGTGAGGTTGTGGCCTCCCGACTATAGGTCCACTTCCCATGATCAATGTGAGAATATAATACTGACTGAAAATTTGTTTCAGTGTGTATCTTTATTATTATTATGCTTTAATAAATACTAAAGTTTTACATAAGTATCCATATTTCAAATTCGGAGCACATTGTGATCTATTCAAAGTTTTTATAGTTTGAAAATAATGTCAAATATATAATATTGTATATTGATCCACACCCTTATACCAAAATGAGTAGGAGCAAAATTGAGTATATGCATTGCAATTTTAGCCAATCTCGCAGTGTGAATGGTGGAGCCAAGTTGGACGGAGTAGATATACCAAAATGAGATAAATTTCATTACTTGGGCTCTATTATTCAGACACATGGGGATGTCCAAAATGACGTTTGTCATAGGATCACCGTAGGATGGTTGAAAAGCAAGTTTTATAAAACTGCTATACGGCCAGCCATGCTCTATGGGAGTGAATATTGGGAAGTGAAGAAACAAGGACTAAACAAGATGAACGTGGCTGAAATATGTATGTTGAGATGGATGTGTGGGAAAACAATAATATATCGCTTGAGAAATGACTATATCAGGAATAAAGTGGGGGGTGGCGAGCATTGGGGACAAGTTGAGCGAGGGCCAACTCAGGTGGTATGGACATGTGCAACGCAGACCGACTAATTTGCTTATACGAAACAATACTATTGAGGCAAGCACAATTAATAGAAGAAGAGGAAGGCCTAAATTAACATGGGAAGAGCTTATAAAGAGAGATTTTGAATCTCTACGTCTCAACCAGAATATGACCCATGAGAGAGATGAATGGAAAAGAAGGATCCATGTGCTGACACCAACATAGTTGGGATTGAGGCTTAGTTGATGATGATGATGATGATGATCCACACCCTTATAGGAATCCAATAACATGAAGACATATGTTTCAATTTATACATCAACTTTCAAACTTGGAATCGACTTAATCTGAACTTAAGTCTACTTTGTTTACTAGTCGGTGGGTCATATCCACAAGTATATGTAATTTTGTAAGGTTTAATATTATAGTATTCAGTTTGTTGTGTCATTCTATACTCAAACTTGACCTAACTTGTCACAAATTTGTCCCATAAACATCACAAATTGATATGAGTTATAAACAAAAGAAGTTGTTCGCATAGGATGTAGGGAAATATGACTAAAGATAAGCAGCGGAAACAAACAAATAACTGTCATATTCCCCTTAATATAGTAGATCGTGTAAACAACTATGTAATGTGAAGGATGGTTTAAAGGTATTACATGGTTCTTGAGCAAGTTCAACTACAATTCCCTTGATGTAATGTGCACATTTCTCCTAGTCGCACATGGACACCATCTACAGTAGCTCCTGGTTGACCACCACGGGACAACAACTTGACCTTATCCTCCTAATAGTAGGCAACTGTATCCCCACCTCTATAGTGGTCCACACGAACCACCGGTTCTGCTGTCATTCTAAATTAACAAATAGAGAGGAGTTGCCCACTTCTAGTTGGTGTACTAGCACAACCTTGCTCTTTCATAATTGTTATCCCTCCATTCATCTGGTAGGACTTGGTCGGGCTCTGTTGGTTACCACAACCATAGAAGACAACAATTGTCATAGCAATTGATACTGTATCTAGAAAGCTCTTAGTACCCCTCTATTTATAGGAGGGTCGGGATCAATGTTCCTAGACTGTGTGGGAGTCGAAGCGTACATGATTTCACGAATTTTTGTATCCTGTGAGCAGTGAAACAATTGCTTCACAGGTGAACCGATCTCACATGTGAACCGGTTGGTTGGCATGCGAACAGATCGGTTCAACCCTTGAAGCGGTCGTCTCATCATGTTTTCTAGTTGCAAGTGTACTACCAATTAATATCTAATTAATGCACAACATCATGTCAAAATTAGAAACAAGAAACCTAACCCTAGGTTAGGGTTTGAGAGGGAAGGATCAAGAAGAGTAGAAGGCCCATGAGAGAGAATCAGAGGAGGACTCTTGAATTTTAAAAATTGTACAGATGCTGACCTAAATATCAACACTCGATTTACTTACATATGTGACTCATGTATTTATACATACCACTACTACAGAAATGACATATAACGTCACATTTTGAGGCATCAGTTGTATTCCAAAAATCGACGCCTAAAACCTACAACGTCCACTGAAAACACAAACTGACATCTATATGTGAATACCAGCTCGTTTTTATAAGACACATGTATCACTTTTTATTTACCGTCGGTTGCTCAATAAGAAACTGATATCTAAAATCTCCCACCAAATCTATTTTTTCCAGTGCAAAAAAATTACCTCCAAAATTTTACATACAGCGTCAGTTGTGGACCAAGTAACCGACGACTAAAGGTTTTTCGTGAGATAGAAATCGGCCCCAATTTTGTCATTAGTTTTCTTACAATAACTGACGTAGATGTATTTTCGTG